>CM065696.1:44381696-44386696 GCA_017654935.2 Phymorhynchus buccinoides | reverse complement strand
CCGCGCCGCCCAGGGCCGCCCCGGCGAAGACGAAGGGGAAGACAGCCAGGTTATGCCTTCTGCCGACGACTCGGGCGGGGACAAGGTGGGTTCGGATTGGTCGATAATGTGGTGTGGTGTTTATGTGTGCGTGTTGTTTGTCATGCCCTTAAGGGTCAGCCACACGTCCAGTTAAAATCGCATGACTGTATGATAGCGATTCGATCACATGATCTCGATGTGCCAATCACATTTGTTCTTGGAGACCACGTGATCGAATCGTATCGTATCGTATTCAGCGGATGACTATGCCGGGGACAAGATTGATTCAGATTTGGATAGAGAGTGTGAGAGAGAGAGAGAGAGAGAGAGAGAGAGAGAGAGAGAGAGAGAGAGAGAGAAGAGTGAGAGAGAGAGAGAGAGAGACAGAGAGAGAGAGAGAGAGTAAAGGATATCCTATATATTTTAATCTTTTGTCTTTGATCCTTCTGTGTTGAATGCAGATGTCCAAGAACAAAGAGGTCAAGCATCATGAAAAACATCCTGCGCTTCCTTTAGTTCAATTTCATCTTTAACCTTTGACCTGTGAATGCAAATGTCGAAGGACAAGGAGGTCAGGCATGATGAAAAACATCATGCGCTTCTCTCAGTGTTGTGTTGTTGTTTGTTGTTCCCTGTCTTAAAGACTCCAGGGATCATCCCAACAGCAGAAGCACTTGAACACTATGGTACAAAATGCACCAGCTAGGGATGAGAACATTATGTGTGTGACCGTTTTTGATTACCCCACCATGTGGGCAGCCACACTCTAGACTCCGAAGGATGCTTCTCTCAGTGAAATGTAACCTTTGACCTTTACCTTTTGACCTGTGTTGATGCAGATGTCCAAGGACAAGGAGGTCAAACAGCTGCCTGTGCAGATCAGCATCATGAAGAACATCCTGCGCTTCTTTAACCTTTACCCTTTGACCTCTGTTGATGCAGATGTCCAAGGACAAGGAGGTCAAACAGCTGCCTGTGCAGATCAGCATCATGAAGAACATCCTGCGCTTCTTTAACCTTTACCCTTTGACCTCTGTTGATGCAGATGTCCAAGGACAAGGAGGTCAAACAGCTGCCTGTGCAGATCAGCATCATGAAGAACATCCTGCGCTTCTTTAACCTTTACCCTTTGACCTCTGTTGATGCAGATGTCCAAGGACAAGGAGGTCAAACAGCTGCCTGTGCAGATCAGCATCATGAAGAACATCCTGCGCTTCTTTAACCTTTACCCTTTGACCTCTGTTGATGCAGATGTCCAAGGACAAGGAGGTCAAACAGCTGCCTGTGCAGATCAGCATCATGAAGAACATCCTGCGCTTCTTACAACTGCTGTGTGAGAACCACAACAGAGATCTGCAGGTCAGTACGCTTGTTTTGTTTTTAATTAGAGCACAGAGCTGATTCTAGGGCGCAGGATTGGTACAATCACCCCAAAATCTGTTCCTTCCCGCAATAATCGGGTCTAAGCACAGGCCGACGCCCGCATATTTGCAGAACTGCCCGCACTTTTTACCGATCGCTGCGGGAATTCCTTCGTCGTCTGCACAAACCGAAAGCATCGAGCAGAAATGAATGATTTCTCGACATTTCATTGGTTCCCAACCCTCGCCTCTGATGGGATTCAAACCCAAGACCTCCCAGCCACTTGTTCGCGATGCTTAACCACTGCGCCACGGCGGCTGGTGAGCGTGACAAAAAACAAGCGAAAATGCTGCCTAACTAGAAGAAGAAACTAAAAGGAAGACAGAATTATATGCAATTTGTGTGATTCTCAGTCTGTGCGTTCTTCTTCTTCTTCTGCGTTCCCAGGCCATATGGCCATAACGGGTAAGGTATGTATGTGTCAGGTTTTCAGTTTTCACTGGTTTCCCCGCTGCGTACAGCCGACACATTCCAATTTTGGAGTAGCTCAAAGGAGAAAAAATTATTGGGAAGATTTTTGTTTTTTTAAAGGTAGGAGAATGGGCCAATAAGTCAGAAAGGCTGTAGATGATACTAGAAAGCGAAGGGAAAAGACAGAGTGGCAGATTAGAGGAAGTTACAAGCACAGAACTTCCAGAAGGTGGGGGAACTATTTTTTACGAAAGATCTCCATGGGGAGAGACTCGTGAAGGGGGCGGGGTCATCCAGCTCCCTGTATGGAGGCACGAGGCATCCACCCACTGTCTGTGCGTTCAAAATTCTGCTGGGTGTGTGGGCAGAACTACCTGCGCGAGCAGCGCCACACCAAGTACAACCTGGTGTGTGAGACCCTGCAGTTCCTGGACTGCATCTGCGGCAGCACCACGGGGGGGCTGGGCCTGCTGGGCCTCTACATCAATGAGGGCAACGTGGACCTCATCACCCAGGCCCTAGTCACCCTCACTGAGTACTGCCAGGGGCCATGCCACGAAAACCAGGTGATGGTGATGATGATGGTGATGGTGATGATGATGGTGATGGTGGTGATGATGGTTTCATCACCCAGGCCCTGGTCACCCTCACTGAGTACTGCCAGGGGCCCTGCCACGAGAACCAGGTGATGGTGATGATGATGATGATGATGATGGTGATGATGAAGATGATGGTGATGATGATGGTGATGGTGTTGGTGGTGATGATGGTTTCATCACCCAGGCCCTGGTCACCCTCACTGAGTACTGCTAGGGGCCCTGCCACGAGAACCAGGTGATGGTGGTGATGATGGTGATGGTGATGGTGATGATGGTGGTGGTGGTGGTGACGATGATGATGATGATGATTTCATCACCCAGGCCCTCATCACCCTCACTGAGTACTGCCAGGGGCCCTGCCACAAAAACCAGGTCAGCAGCGGCTATTCTCTACTTCTGTCCAGGCGGGTTGCCTGTCATGCATGCAGGATACGTGAATGCTGAAAGCCGTGTTCTACGGAGAGCTCTGCCAGGGGTGGAAAGCATGACAGGGGAGCGCTACAAAGACCAGCTGCTGAAGCGTCAACTCAGTCTGGCTGGCATCCCAGATAAACACTGGGAGAACGTGGCCCTCGACAGAAGCAGGTGGGGTGGGGAGCGTCAACAAAGGCAAGGCCTTCCAGGCTGCCAGATGAACACTGGGAGAACGTGGCCCTCGACAGAAGCGGGTGGGGAGCGTCAACAAAGGCAAGGCGCCGAGGCCTTCCAGGCTGCCAGATGAACACTGGGAGAATGTGGCCCTCGACAGAAGCGGGTGGAGAGCGTCAACAAAGGCAAGGCGCCGAGGCCTTCCAGGCTGCCAGATGAACACTGGGAGAATGTGGCCCTCGACAGAAGCGGATGGAGAGCGTCAACAAAGGCAAGGCCTTCCAGGCTGCCAGATAAACACTGGGATAACGTGGCCCTCGACAGAAGCGGGTGGAGAGCGTCAACAAAGGCAAGGCGCCGAGGCCTTCCAGGCTGCCAGGAGAGAGGATGTAGAGGACAGGAGGAAGCAGAAGAAAAGCATCACCTGCTCAGAGCCCCCTGACCCAGAGTTTCCCGTGCCCGTTGTATCCGAAAACGTGCAGGTCCAGGATTGGACTCTACATCCACCAAAGGGCGTGCCACCAGGGACCAACCCCCCACTGATCCTCGGACCAGAGGAATTGGCCAAGAATCCCTTTTGTAGTAAAATGTATAGCTCTCTCTCTCCCTCTCTCTCTCCCTCTCTCTCTCTCTCTCTCTCTTTCTCTACCTCTCTCTCTCTCTCTCTTCTCTCTCTCTCTCTCTCTCTCTCTCTCTCTCTCTCTCTCTCTCTCTCCCCCTCTCTCCCCCTCTCTCTCTCTCTCTCTTAGAACCCTGGGTGCACAAAGGATTTAAGACGTTTAAGCCGGTTCCATCCATGGTATGAGGCGATGGCTGTTCATAATTATCACATATTGTAAATGTGTCATTTACTCTCTCCTGCGTTGCAGAATGCCATAGCCATGCACGAGAGCAACGGCATCGACATCATCATCGCTCTGCTGCTCAACGACATTAACCCTCTGGGGCGACACCGCATGGACCTGGTGCTGGAACTGAAGGTAGTATCTTAGCTTGGCAAGGGTTAATCATTTGCCGCAAGGTACTGTTATATTCTCAGCGGCAGCCATGGCTAGTTTCCTGATGCCCTTCTGGTTGTGGTCGTTGTTCACACACACACACACCCTGTTTAAGACCTCAAAAAAATAGGGGTGACAAAAATTCACCATTTATTCTTTTTGCCCCAATTGATTGTGTTAGACTTGAATGAAAGCCCCATTTGTTATGCTTTGCACACACACACACACACACACACACACACACACACACACACACACACACACACACACACACACACACACACACACACACACACACACAGACAGACAGACACACAGACACACACACACACACACACACACACACACACACACAATGTCCACAACTAAGCATTGTTAACTCTTCTAGGACCATGGGCAAAATATTGGCCCAAGACATCACTCTACACTCCCACCATCCACTGCCAAGCACCCTGCCAAGTGTTTGTGTTTAAAGTTTTTGTCACGGTTTCTGCCGTTAAGGCAAATGCATGTGCACATCGAAAAATCAGTTCCTTCTTTCTTGTTGGGTGAGGTGCAACAGACAGCCAGAACATCAACAAATATGTGGAGTTATGATAGGGTGAATGTTTTTTTCCATGTCAGTGATATGCTTTATAGTTGTTTTTGTTTGTTGATTTTATACATGGGTGCTACTCTTTCAGTTTTATACTGATTTCAGTTTTTAAAATTTTACCAGAAAACTGAACTTCAGTTTAAAAAAAAAATTCATCCCTAAAAAAGTTGACCACAGGCGATTTGGGGCGTTTTGATCTTGATAGTTCTATCCCGGAAGTCTCTCTCGGGGAATCTTGAACACAGCATGGTGATGCCATATCAAAGGCAATGTAATCATTTTACAAGGCTTATCAGACTCAAACTGTCTCTGTCCATCATTGTGACTGTCTGTCTCGTTATCTCTCTCTCTCTCTTGCATCTCCTG
>CM065696.1:44374196-44376696 GCA_017654935.2 Phymorhynchus buccinoides | reverse complement strand
TTTGGGTGGTGTTGTGTGCACTTTAAACAACAAAAAATCTCTTTTCGGGTGTTTTTAATAACAAATTAATACTCTATTATAAGTTTCTATGTCTCTTGTATTATATTAAAAGTTTATTGGTGTATTAGAAGTTCTAAGAGTAAAACTTTGCTCTCGTTAACCTTTGAATATCTTTTCACTTGCTTTAATTAATAATGCAGGTGGGACGTTGAGAAAGAAAAGGTGAAGCCCTAACAGAGAAATACTGGACATTTACTCCTGTTAGAATCTTTGAAACAAAAATGTTATGTCTGTGGCAAGGAATGGAACCATCTTTAGTGAGAGTCTAAAGCTAAACATTAGGGTATTAGAGTACTTTATAGTTACATAGGTGTCTCTGTGAAATTCGGGTTGCTCCCACCTGGAGAGAGTCGTTGCCAGAAGTGCGCCACCAATTTTAAAAAATTTGCATGCGATTTTTGTGTGACTGATGGGTGGGAGTGGGGGTTAAATTTTGACCAAATGACAACTTTTCCGTTGCGACTGGGTTTAACGTGTGCTAAATGCATGGGCACACGGAACCTCAGTTTATCGTCTCATCCGAAAGACTCCATGCTCAGGCCTTGTGTAAAGTGAGAGGAAAAATCCCCTGAGGCTGTACCCAGGTTCGAACTCGGGTTTACTTGGCACGAGGCGAATGCGCTACCACTGTGCCACTCTACACTCTGTTATGCATCATTGCCACAAAAAATGTTCCTTAGTTGTCTGTCCTTAGTTGACTGTCCGTGGATTTTAGTAGTGGTCCCAGAAAGCTGACGACAAGAACTGAAGTTTCAGCAGTGGATGTCACAGCTTTTGATGTAAGAATGTGGTTGTGTAATTGTGTAAGAATGTGGTTGTGTACGTAATTTGTTTGCTTGCAAGGTGTCTCTCAACATGTAACTTATAAGTTTGGAGTAATAGCCGCCCGTTTGTGCCTCTGATATTTTTTTTATAGTGCCAGTGTCATGAGAAATACGTCCTACCGTGAAATAAGGACCATTGCGCAAGCGCACTAGAACCTTTACCTATTTCATGTGATTGGTGCGAAAAATATGTCGACTAGTTTTTAAAATATTGAGATTTAAGTGCTCAGTCTACAGAGCTCAGAGCGGGAGGGTGTACATCTACATCTTTGCCGAGAAATCGATGTACAAACCCATGCCACTTAGTTTCGCATTTTCTAAAATGGCGGACGATATAAACAAACACCCATGCAGACAAAAATAATCAATAATAAATTTCAGAACAATATCACTGACTTCTCAATTATTTAGCGATGAATCCTCTGTTAGTCCTGCACGCCTCTGGGGCGAATCCTTCCCAAACAGCAAACAATTCTAACGAGGAAAGGGGACGTATTTTACGCAACACCGGCTTTCCTGATTGGGACTGTAGTGATGTCTTTCTTTTATAAAAAAAAAGTTGTGTGTTTTAGAAATTGTCGAGTGTCCTTCTAAAGATTGTTGACTGCTTTTCCCGATTGTTGTTGATCTTTCTTAAGATTGTCTGGTTGCTTTCCATAGGATTATTGGATGTCTTTCCCAAAGCTGATGTTCAGATTGTTTAATGGGTTTTTTAACAGATTGTGATGTGTATTTTTCGTATGATTGTGCCCCCCCCCCCCAAGGTTTTGAAGCATTCTTCTAATTATCACTGTCTATACTATGATTGTTGTGTGCTTGTGATTATTTAACCCTTTCAACGCCAGCCATTTTTTTAGCCAAAACTTTCCATTAAGCTTACCAGGGTAGAGAAAAGATTTTGTCTGCAGTATTGAGAATTCCTCTGTGTCCTTACCTCCCCAAATTAAAAACATAAGGTCATTGGATACCACCAGACCCTCATTTGATGCCTTTCAGTGGCATGGGTGTTGAATCATTGTGGTGCCAAGAGGCGACAGTGGCGATGAAAGCAGACCTGTTTACTCTACTATTTTCGAGTAGTATTCTACTCAATTTGGACCTCTACTACTCTTCAAAATTGAAAAAAATGCTCTAATTACTCATTTTCAGCGAACATTGTTTGATGGTTTAATGAAGAGGACTACTCATTTCGCACCAAAACTACTCATTTGAGCTATCCAGACTACTCAAGACTTGTGTAGGGGGTAAACAGGTCTGTGAAAGGGCTAACTTTTCCCAGTACCTTTGAATGCTACGTTGATCCTAAGTAAAGTCCTTCCTTGGACTGTCATAGGCCCTTCCTTTGTCCTATCCGTACTAAAGGCTCTTCCTGTCTATGCTAAACATCCTTCCTTTTTGACGTGTCATTCCAATGATTTCTGTTGTGATTTGCTCGTTATTCTGATGTACTTCAATAAAGCATCGTGTATTTAAAAAAACTTTTTTTTTTTAGCAGTTTTATCATTCAATCTTTCTGTCATTGTCATATAATCTTCCGAAGGTTATTTTCTGACTTTGTCCATGTTTAATGTGTTATGATGTTGATGTTTAACAGATTTAAAGACACACTGACGCAC
>CM065696.1:44364196-44371696 GCA_017654935.2 Phymorhynchus buccinoides | reverse complement strand
CGCCTGGACCGCACGATGGAGCGCATCGAAGAAGAAGAAAGAAGAAGAAACTGAGGTCACCCTGAGACGCGTGTTGCCTTTTTTTCTCTTCTCCAGATTGTTCGCCTGGACCGCACGATGGAGCGCATTGTGTTCCCCATCCCCGAGATCTGTGAGTTCCTGACGCAGGAGACCAAGCTGATGGAGCACAAGACGGCCGAGCGGGACGAGCAGGGCTCCAAGGTGGCCGACTTCTTCAGCCGACACGAGGACATGTTCGCCGAGATGAAGTGGCAGAAGAAACTGAGAGGTGAATGGTCAAGAGCCACCCTCTGTGTGTGTTGATTTCTGTGTGTCTGTCAGTGTCTGTCCTGGCCTCCCCCCCATGAAAAAATGTTTGCTGAGATGAAGTGGCAGAAGAAGCTGAGAGGTGAATGGTTGAAAACCACCCTCTGTGTGTGTGTTGATCACTTTCTGTGTGTCTGTCAGTGTCTGTCCTGCCCCCCTTTTCCCATGAAAAAATGTTTGCTGAGATGAAGTGGCAGAAGAAGCTGAGAGGTGAATGGTCAAGAACCACCCTCTGTGTGTGTGTTGATCACTTTCTGTGTGTCTGTCCTGGCCTTCCCCCCATGAAAACATGTTCGCCGAGATGAAGTGGTAGAAGAAACTGAGAGGTGAATGGTCAAGAGCCACCCTCTGTGTGTGTGTTTCTCACTGTCTGTGTCTGTCGTCCCCCCCCCCCCCCCCCCCCCCCCCCCTGAAAAACATGTTCGCCCCCCCCCTGAAAACATGTTCGCCGAGATGAAGTGGCAGAAGAAGCTGAGAGGTGAATTGTTGAAAGCCACCATCTGTGTGTGTTGATCACTTTCCTGTGTCTGTCCTGCCCCCCCCCCCCCCCCCCCCCCCCCCCCCCCCCCCCCCCCCCACCCCCCCCCCCCCCCCCCCCCCCCCCCCCCCCCCCACCCCCCCCCCCCCCCCCCCCCCCCCCCCCCCCCCCCCCCCCCCCCCCCCCCCCCCCCCCCCCCCCCCCCCCCCCCCCCCCCCCCCCCCCCCCCCCCCCCCCCCCCCCCCCCCCCCCCCCCCCCCATGAAAAAATGTTCGCCGAGATGAAGTGGCAGAAGAAACTGAGAGGTGAATGGTTGAATCTATGTGTTTTTGTTTTTGTTGTTTTATTTTTTTAAAAGACACCCTCTGTGTGTCTGTCTGGCTGTCCGGGCCATCGGCCACAAAGACATGTTTGCCGAGATGAAGTGGCAGAAGAATCTGAGAGGTGAATGGTTTAATCTCATTAACAGAGTCAAAGTCAGGGTCAAAGAGAGTGACAGATTAGAGGAAGTTACAAGCACAGAACTTCCAGAAGGTGGGGGAACTATTTATACAAATGACCCCCCGGTATCCCCATGGGGGTAGCCTAGCCATCAATGTGGTTCATGCCAGGCAGCTGGACCACTCTTATCGACTTTTCACAGCCGATAGTTTTCAACCATTGTTTTCAAACTATAAGGTGCAACAAATATAAATCAAGTTCACCCCAAACTTTTACGCAAAATTTAGATTTTGTTATATTTTCTTACTATATTAGTAAGAAAGTAAGATAGTAACTTACTATATTACCCCCCGGTGGGCTTCCACCTATCATGGTGGGGGGGGTTTACGGAGAGTAGCCCAGCACCCTCCTAAAGTCCAACCACACGTCCTTGTCGTAGGAGGCAGGCAACGGCTTAGGCTGGCTTATGTGGTTATGGCCCTCCCGTGGGGATACCGGGGGGTCTTTCAGCAGAAATAGTTCCCCCTTCTTCTGGAAGTTCTATGCTAGTAACTTCCCTACTCTATCACTCTCTTTGACTCTGCCTTTTCTCTTCTTTTTGCTTTCTGGCGTCTACTTTTTTCTGCCTTATTGGTCCATTCACCTGCATTTTTTCTATAAAACCCTTCCACGTTTTTCCTTTTTACAATTTATGACATGCCAGTTTTTTTTTTTATTGTACATTGGCATCCACGCATGATAATTGCGCACTTGAGTGGGCACCTGTTGTCCATTCTGCAGTGCATATTCGCTTATATAGCCTTTTTTTTAATGTATTTTAGCTTACTAGTATGAATTTGTTATCCTTTTTTACTGTTTTTTTAACCTGGATCCGATAAATAGAGTAGAGTGGCTCAATGTTTCCAGCACTGTGTGGACTTATGTACTGTAGGGTGCAATGATGGAGGTGCCATGTTATGAATTGTACTGTATGTTTTGTTGTTTACAGGTTGTGTTGAACGTTGGTAAGATAATTATATTGATGAGTGTTTTGTACTAAGTGGTCGAACTTTACGTGGTGACAGTCCTGAGATGACCGCAGCTGTTGACGGGACTATAATGGAAAAAAATTAAAAAAAAAAAATTCTTACTATATTATCAGTAAGGAGCAGGGGTCTCAGTCTGGGGGAAAAAGTATCACCTTATAGTCTGGAAAATATAGTAACAAAAAGTCACTGTGTCTGTGTGTGTGTCTGTCTCTGTGTGTATCTGTGTGTGTGTCTGTCTCTGTGTGTGTCTGTCTGTGTGTCTGTCTGTGTGTGTGTGTCTGTCTCTGTGTGTGTGTCTGTCTGTGTGTCTGTCTGTCTGTGTGTCTGTCCTGTTCTAAAGAGAAATGTGGATGTGGGTGGCCATTTGTCTTTGCTTACAGTATGATAAAAGAGAGAGAGAGAGAGAGAGAGAGAGAGAGAGAGAGAGAGAGAGAGAGAATCTCTGACACCCACAAAAGTTTGTGAGAATGTCAAAGTACAAAGACTGTAAAAAAAAAAACACCCAAAAACCCCAACCCCAGCACATTGAAACAGAAAATGGCTTGGACTTTAAACCCTTTCGCCGCCAGCCATTTTCAGCCCAAAAATACCATTAAACTTAACTGGGTAGAGAGAACAAAAAATCTGCAATATTGGGTGGGAATTCCTCTGTGACATGCTTAACATTAGGCCTATCCTTACCTCCCGAAAATTAAGAAAATAGGGTCTTTGGATAACAGGCCCTGGTTTGATGCCTTTTAGTGACATGGGTGTTAGACCATTGTGCTGCATAAATGCGACATTGGTGGTGAAAGGGTTAAAAACTAAAAATGGCTTGGACTTTAACCCTTTCGCCGCCAGCCATTTTTCAGCCCAAAAATACCATTAACTGGGTAGAGAGAAAAAATAAATCTGCACTTTTGGGTGAGAATCCCTCTGTGACATGTAAAGCATCAGGCCTATCCTTACCTCCCTAAATTAAGAAAATAGGGTCTTCGAATAAACAGGCCCGGATTGGATGCCTTTTAAGCCGGCGACAGACTATGTGACTGCCTCATATGACGCAATCACGTCGTGACGTAGATCAAATTTTGTTTCCCGCACAGAAGACGTCACAAGCCATCTGACTCGATCAGACTCGATCAGTGAAATTTAGAACCCGCCCTATTCGGCCCTGTCACCTGACTGGGCCCGACTGAGTCAGACTGATCGAGTTAGATGGTATGCAAATGAGGTGAAATGTCACGACCTGATCGAGTCACATGAGGCAGCCACATAGTCTGTCGCCGCCTTTAGTGACATGGGTGTTAAACCATTGTGGTGCATAAATGCGACATTGGTGGTAAAAAGATTAAAAGTGAAATCACAATTGTTTTTCCACCGTGGGCGAATCTGCACTATTGGGTGAGAATCCCTCTGTGACATGTAAAACATTAGGCCTATCCTTACCTCCCGAAATTAAGAAAATAGGGTCTTTAGTGACATGGGTTTTAAACCATTGTCACGATTGTGGTGCATAAATGCAACATTGGTGGTAAAAAGATTAAAAGTGAAATCACAATTGTTTTTCCACCGTGGGCGAATCTGCACTATTGGGTGAGAATCCCTCTGTGACATGTAAAACATTAGGCCTATCCTTACCTCCCGAAATTAAGAAAATAGGGTCTTTAGTGACATGGGTTTTAAACCATTGTGGTGCATAAATGCAACATTGGCGGCGAAAGGATTGAAAGTGAAATCACAGTTGTCTTTCCAGCGTCAAAGCTAAGCTCTAGACTCACTACTTTCAAAGCTCATTCGGTTTGTAAATTTGTCCTTCTTGATCTTGTACCTGGGTGAATGATTGGGTGATAATGTCTTGTGTGGCTGCGGGTGTATCAGTGAATGGAAGCGCCTTGAGTGTAAAATAATGATAGAAAGGTGCTATAGAAATGCTATCAATTATTATTATTATTATTAAAGCGTTAACTCTTTTAGCAGCATGGGCGAATACATTGGCCCGGTACATCACTCTACACTCCCACCAAATGCAAAGACATTCAACTGCCAAGTACCCTGCCATGTGTTTGTCTAGTCTTAGAGCTTATGTCGGTGATTTTGCGCAATCAAAAAAATAATTATTCCATTCTTATCAGTTGAGAATGGGGCTGTGGGTGGATGCCTCGTGCCTCCATATGGGGAGCTGCCCTTCCACGAGTCTCCCCTAGTGGGGATACCGGTGGGGGGGGGGGGGTGTGTCGTAAAAATAGTTCCCCCACCTTCTGGAAGTTCTGTGCTTGCAACTTCCTCTAATCTGCCACTCTCATTGACTCTGCCTTTTCCTTTCTATCATCTACTATCATTCTGACTTATTGGCCCATTCTCCTGCCTTTTTTCAAAAAAAATCTTCAAAATAATGTTTCTCCTTTGAGCTCCTCCGAAATTGGAATGTGTCGGCTGTACGCAGCGGGGAGACCAGTGAAAACTGAAAACCGGACACATACGTACCTTACCCATTATGGCCATAATTGGCCTGGGAACGCAGAAGAAGAAGAAGAATCGGTTGAGATGCAACGGACAACCAAAAACATACCAAAAAATACAAAGTTGCTAGAAGAAGAGTTAACCCTTTCACCGCCAATGTCGCATTTTTGCACCACAATGATTTAACACCCATGTCGCTAAAAGGCCTCAAACCAGGGTCTGTTATCCAAAGACCCTGGAACGGTATTCATGTCGAGATAGCATGAGACTTAGCATGATGCTAACTTGGAAGCTCTTCCAAAAGTCCTATTAAATCCTATAGGACATTGGAAGAGCTTCTAAGTTAGCATCATGCTAAGTCTCATGCTATCTCAACGTGAATACCGTCCCTGTTCTCTTCATTTTGGGAGGTGGGGATAGGCCTTACTTTAAATATGTTACAGAGGAAATCCCCAATATTTCAGACAGATGACGCAGGTAAGTTTAATTGAAAAATGTTGTTGAAAAATGGCTGGCGGCGAAAGGGTTAATTAAGGGATGGCTTTTTTAAAATATGTTTTAGCAACATTCGTACGTAGCAAGCACAGCGGTTCCACCCCATACAAAATCAAGCTATTTAGTTAAAAGACTGAATTTAGAAATCTTAGATAAAAACTGCACCAAGCTTTTGCTTGTAAACATATTTGGGCTGTATGTTCTTCATTGTATTTTTAATATATTTCTTCCATCAGATTTATGGTAAAAACTTATTTTTGTTGAGCAGTATCATACAACATATTCAGTAGAAAATGTTCTTGAATAATACACAAACATAAATAAAATTGCCCATGAGTGAACATCTAGCAATGTCCACTGAATATAAGTAATTTAGTCACATACTACAACATATTCGTGATTGTAATTTATGAAAAGCAACTTATGGTAAACTAAAGTTGGCTTGAAACAACTTCTGAAAAAATAGGTAAACTAAATGTTCCTCCCGAAACAGCTGTGCAAGATGCAGTTTGTATAGTTTAGGAGTGACTTTTTTTTTTCTTTAGTTTTTGAGTGACTTGATCCTTCAGCGCATTTCTGTGGGGTAATAGTTTTCGTTTTGCCTTTCAGCCAACCAGCTGATGTCTGTTTCAGCCAACCCGCTGCTGTTCTGGTTCAGCAGTCACATGTCGCTGTGGGGCAGCATCACCTTCAACTTCGCCGTCATCATCAACATGATGGTGGCGTTCTGCTACCCCTTCAAGAAGGAGGATGACCACGGTAAGGCCGCCCGCCGTACCCTGGCAAAAAGACTTCAGGGATCATCGTTTGTCCCAACAGCCGAGGCGCTTGAACGCTATGGTGCAAATGCGTCATCAGCTAGGGATGAGAACATGAGACCACGGTACTGCGCCTGGGAAATGATGTTGTCGTTGTTGGCGTACCCTGGCTAAAAGACTCCAGGGATCGTCATCATCCCAGCAGCCGAAGCGCTTGAACACTATGGTACAAATGCACCAGCTAGGGATGAGAACGTTACGTGTGTGACCGTTTTTTTTAATTACCCCGCCACATGGGCAGCCACACTCTGTCTTCAGGGGATTTTGGAGACTGATGATGTTAGGCTAGGAGCTTGTCACGGCTAAAGACAACATACACACCCTTAACTATGCATAGCATAACAACATTTTGATGTAGCCTTGGTGTTCTAGTCTTTGTGAATTGGTCTGACATAGCCTTTAAGCCAAGGTGTCTTGGAAAATGTAAAACAATAGGGCATTAGCCACGAGGATTTGTACTGTAGACTGTCACTTCTTCTTATAAATGAATGTTTTATTGAGGGTAAAAAGGATAAGCTACAATAGCTTCTTTGCACCTTGCCCTCTCACTCACACACTCACACCATGCATCAGGCAAAGAAAAATGGACATAAAAACGATCAAGTCCAGAAAATGAAACCAACATTGGCACATGAAATAATTGACAAAGAATCAAAATGGGAATTAAAAGTAAACGTGGATAATAAGGAGCAATGGTGAACTTGAACTGGTGGTTTGAATGGTCGACTTATGGTGATTATTTGCCCACCAGGGGGCAGTCAATCCACTAGGGGCTTTTCACGCGATTTTCTTAGTTGGGCGTAGTGAGAGAGAGAGATGGTAGGACTCCTCCCCCTCTCTCTCTCTCTCTTTCTTTATCCCCAACTAAGAATATAGAGAGGATTAGCCCCACTCGAGCACTATGCCCCCTGGTGGTAAAAAAAACCTGCTAAGTCGCTCATTGATTACAAAAAAAAGGAAACAATTCTGAGACCAATCACAATTTTTTCAGAATAATAGCACTTTTATGGAAGAAAAACAAAATAGGATAAGATGGGAATATATATAGAGAGAGAGACAGAGAGAAAGAGAGAGAGAGAGGGGGGGGAAGGAGAATGAGAGAGAGAACTTTGAACAAGAGAAAGAGAGCGAGAGAGAGAGAGAGAGAGAGAGATAGGAAGATTACCCCAGAGAGAGAGAGAGAGAGAGAGTGATTAGCGTAGAGAGAGAAAGAGAGAGAGGAGGGGTGGGCAAGAAGAGATGTAATCGCAGAAAAAAGAGAGAAGAATGAATGAGAGAGAGGGAGAGAGAGGAGGGGTGGGCAAGAAGATGTAATCACAGAAAAAAGAGAAAGAAAGAATGAATGAGAGAGAGGGAGAGAGAGGAGGGGTGGGCAAGAAGATGTAATCGCAGAAAAGAGAAAGAAAGAATGAATGAGAGAGAGGGAGAGAGAGAGGAGGGGTGGGCAAGAAGATGTAATCGCAGAAAAGAG
>CM065696.1:44351696-44359196 GCA_017654935.2 Phymorhynchus buccinoides | reverse complement strand
CGCATGGACCTAATAGAAAACATAGAAGGAGAAAGACCTACTGCTTACCCTGGGATAAGACCATTAACCCCACTCCACCCCAGTTCAGCCGGGAAGGCCCAGGCCCCACTTACAGAAGCAAGAAGAAGAAAAAAAATCCCTAGTGGTCAGTAGTTGCAGGCTCAGATGGTGATCTGGTCAGCGCTGATGAAAGTGGCAGCGAGTTCACCAAGCTTTACCACTGCATTCTCACTGACTTTGAGTTGATGACCTTGTGATAATGACGATGATGATGATGATGATAATGATGATGATGGTGATGATAATTACGATGATGATGATGATGATGTCCATGATGAGGAAAACTCAGGTGGTGAACAAGGGCGTTTTCTTGGTCAGCCTGACGAACAATCGGGTCATATTCACCAACCTGTTACAGTACATCCTCACCTGACTATGTGATAATGATGATAATAATGACGATGATGACAATGATGATGACTGACGACGATGATGACAATGATAACGACAATGATGGTGATTCAGGTGGTGAACAAGGGTGTTTTTTCTGGTCAGCCTTAAATGAACAATAGGAGCATATTATCCAAACTTACACTACATCCTCGTTGACTTCCAGCTGATGCGATGATGATGATGATAATAATAAAAATAATGATGATGATTCAGGGCATTTTCCTGGTCAGCCTGATGGGCAACCGGGGCATGTTCACCAAGCACTACATCCTCACCGGAGTTCATGTGATGATTATGATGATGGTAATGACCAAGCAGGTGCACTACATCCTCACGTTCACCAAGACTACATCCTCACCGCTGAGTTAATGTGATGATGATGACGATGATGATGATGATGAAGATGATGATGATGATGATGATGGTAAATGATGATGATGATAATGTCGATGATGCTGATTCAGGTGGTGAACATTTTCCTGGTGAGCCTGATGGGCAACCGGGGCACGTTCACCAAGCCAGTGCACTACATCCTCACCGACTTTGAGTTAATGTGATGATGGTAATGATGATGAAGATGATGATGATGGTAATGACAATGACAATGATGATGATGATGGTAATGACAATGTCGATGAAGATGATGATGATAATGTTGATGATGCCGATTCAGGTGGTGAACAAGGGCATTTTCCTGGTGAGCCTGATGGGCAACCGGGGCACGTTCACCAAGCCGGTGCACTACATCCTCACCGACTTCGAGTTCATGTACCACATGGGTTACCTGGCGCTCAGCGTCAGCGGAATGCTCTTCCACGAGTTCTTCTACAGTCTGTTGGTCAGTAACAGCGCTGGGAGGAATGGGGTGGGTGGGGGAGGGGAGGGGATGGGAGGGGGCTGGGTATAGGTGTAGGAGGGAGACAGGGGATGGGGAGGGTGGAAAGAGATGTCTTGTGTCCAACGCTTGTCAGGCTTAAGAAGTCTTAATTCATTCGCATCGCAACGATTTTGAATTATTTTTAAAAAAACTCACAAATCACTCCAGCCATACACACAAACAAAACATACATAAACAAAAGGAGAAATGAAAGAAGATTACGTGTTTTTACTTCAGGTTTAGAGAAGTGGTAGATTAGACTTTTTTTTTATATATAGACTTTATATAGAAAAACTCTCTACACCGATTGGTTACCCCACAACAAACCACTACAACAAGCAAAGTCAGAAGCAAAATTGTGGTGTAAGGGAGCGAAGCGAGTTTAGAAGTGACCAAGGTATTGTGTGCACACAGATTTACTTCCCTTGAAGCAAATGCATAAAATTGACAGCTGTCTATGAATTTCGGACATATGTGGCCGGAACGACTTGAATGAGTTAATGTTAGTATGGGACAAAAAGAAAGAAAAAAAGGGGTAGGCGCTGCACTTGCAGCGACGCGCTCTCCAGGGGAGAGCAGCCCGAATTTCACAGTTATGTCTCTGTGACTAGCTAGTAGAATATACCAAATACAAAAACAATACTTCCCCTCTTCACAGTAGTCTCCCAAATGATCAAGTTTAAACTGAAAATAAAAAACAAAAACGTTCTCTCACCACCAACCAGTTCTTCACTTGTTTGGTATTTGGTACTTTTATAGTCACAGAGGCGTTTCTGTGAAATTCGGGTTGCTCCCACCTGGAGAGCGTGTCGCAGCCAGAGGCGCGCCACCCATTTAAAAAAATTAATTTGCATGCGATTTTTGTGTGACTGATGAGGAAGGAAAGGGTGGGTGGGTACATTTTGGCCAAATGACAACTTTTTCGTTTCCACTGGGTTTAACATGTGCTAAGTGCATGGGCACACGGGACCTCGGTTTATCGTCTCATCCGAAAGACTCCGCGTTCAGACCATAAGGCCTAGTGCAGAGTGAGAGGAAATATCCCCTGTACCCAGGTTCGAACTCGGGGGTTTACTGTGCCACTGTACACCTATGTTTGGAAAAAATCCCCTGTACCCAGGTTCGAACTCGGGTTTTACTGTGCATGAGGCGAACGCGTGACCTCTGTGCCACTGTACACCTATGTTTGGAAAAAATCCCCTGTACCCAGGTTTGAACTCAGGGTTTACTTCGCAGGAGGCGAACGCGTTACCTCTGTGCCACTGTACACCTCTGCGTTTAACCCCTTAGATGCTGGACGTGTTTAACCCCTTAGATGCTGGACGTGTTTAACCCCTTAGATGCTAGACGTGGTGTACCGGGAGGAGACGCTGCTGAACGTGATCAAATCGGTGACGCGCAACGGCCGCTCCATCATCCTGACGGCCGTGTTGGCCGTCATCCTCATCTACCTCTTCTCCATCATCGGCTTCATTTTCTTCAAGGACGACTTCATCATGGAGGTCGACCCTGCGGTGGAGACTTTGCAGCTGGCCGCCAACAGTCAGTGATTGGCATGCACTTACGACACGCACGCACGCACGCATGCAAACACACACACATGCACATGCATGTGCGCGCACACGCACACACGCACACACACACACAGACACACACACACACACACATACACACACATACACACAGACACACACACACACACGCACGCACGCACGCACGCACGCACGCACGCACGCACGCACGCACGCACGCACGCACGCACGCACGCACACGCACGCACACACACGCACGCACACATACACACACACACACACATGTACACACACACGCACACATACACACACACACGCACACACACACACACACACAACAGCAAAAACCCCAAAACATACAGTATTTATACGGCGCTGTCGCCTTGGCATGAGGCTGTCAGACCAGTTGACATAAGCTAGAACGCCAAGGCTACATCAAAATGTTGTTATGCTCTGCATGGTTGTGTGGGGATTGTCTTAAGCCATGACAAGCTCCTAGCATAACATCATCAGTCTTAAATCCTCCGAAGTCGGAGTGTGGCTGCCCACGTAGCGGGGTAATCAAAAACGGTCACACACGTAATGTTCTCATCCCTAGCTGTTGCATTTGTACCATAGTGTTCAAGCCAGGGTAATACAACAACAACAGCATATGGCGCTGAATCTTGATAGAAATCAAATCAAAGCGCACACACACGTTAGCATTCATAACACATTCCAAAAAAAATGCAATGCAAAGCGAACACACACGTATGACAGAAATGGTATGCAGCAGAAACAGACCTAAAGGCAAGAGAGAGAAGAGAAAGAGAGCGGAGCTTTAATGACGGGGAAACTCGTCGGTTTGGAGGTTAGATTTGAAAGCAGAGAGAGTCGGTCGCTGACGGACGGAAAGAGGAAGTTTGTTCCGAGATGTCGGACCTGAGACAGCAAAAGAGCACCGACCAACAGTTGAAAGCTTATTCCTGGGGATCTGGAGAGAAAGCGGATCAGAAACTGAACGTAAAGTGCGAGCTGGCGTATAGATGGAAATATTGTCGCAGAGGTGTCCTTCTCCCTATTAAGACCCCTCCCTATAATTTAGCTGATTTTTCATGGTCTTAAGCCTCTCAACGCTGGCCATTCCTCAGCCCAAATTTACCATTGAAGTTACCCGGGTAGAGAAAATATTTTGTCTGCAATACTGAGGATTCCTTTGTGACATGCATAAAATAGGGCCTGTCCTTACCTCCCAAAATGAAGAACATGAGGTCACTGGATAACGGACCCTCATTTGATGCCTTTCAGTGACATGGGTGATAAATCATTGTGGTGCCAAGAGGCGACAGTGGCGATGAAAGGGTTAAAGGTCACTGGATACCAGACCCTCATGTGATGCCTTTCAGTGACATGGGTGATAAATCATTGTGGTGCCAAGAGGCGACATTGGCGATGAAAGGGTTAAGGTCACTGGATACCAGACCCTCATTTGATGCCTTTCAGTGACATGGGTGTTAAATCATTGTGGTGCCAAGAGGGCGACAGTGGCGATGAAAGGGTTAAGGTCACTGGATACCAGACCCTCATGTGATGCCTTTCATAGTGACATGGGTGTTAAATCATTGTGGTGCCAAGAGGGCGACAGTGGCGATGAAAGGGTTTCAATAGTGAGATTCTACTGTATGTGTGTGTTTCAGACGTGAGCAACCTGACTGGAGGCTATGATGCGGGGACCTGCGCTGCCAACGACACCAACTGTACGGCATCCACCAAGGATTCCTATGTCGGGCAGCTGCAAGGTGAGCACGCACCGCACGTACAGGCACATGCATGCACATTGCTTGCATGTAAGCGCATATATACACTCGAACACAATTACACAAAACACACACATGCACACATGTATGCACACACACACGCACGTGAACATATATATATGTTAGTATTTGTTTTAACAAAAAAGCATGAATAGTATTTTGCGTTGTTTGTAATCTTAACCTGTGCCTTATAAGCCTTTGTTTAGGTTTCATGGCAATAAACCAATGTTCAAATGTTCAAATGTACACACACACTCACATGCATACACACATGCGCGCGCACACACAAACACAAACACACACACACAGATGGCACATGCACACACACATGCACACAAACAGTTTTCCTAATAAAAATGTTTGCAAGTTGCTGACTCACATCCTGCGGTTTCAAGCTTCGAGGCCATTGTTCCTATAGTATTTGACCGAGTAAATAATCGAGGTAAGCAACTCTAATTTTCACGAAGTGCTCTCCTCTATTTCTCTCTCCGAAAATCGTCTATTCGAGGAGGAATAAACAACCAAAAAACCAATAGACAGTCAACGTAACAGGCTCGGAAGACGCTGTTGGTCCAGCGGTCGCCTGCCTTGGCAGTTGTTGCCTAGCTTAGTATGTTCCATTCTGCGGTAGACCCCGTGAAGAAAGAATCACACGCTACTGGGTTCTGCAGTTAGGAAGCTGGGGAAAGGGGAGGGAGGTAGGGGGTGGAAGAGATATTCAAAAATATTCAAGCATGATTTTGGGGCTTTAATGTTTGGTTTGTGTTTTGCGCCAGACGTGCTGGACTTTGGATTGTAGCCTGTGGTTTGTGTTACACATCAATCTCGCGCCATGTATTCTTTGATGTTCTTGGTTGTCCGAAAGCATCTCAACCAACAAGAGGGGGGTGGGGGTGGGGGTGGGTAACTATTTTTTTGAGTGTGCACTTTAAGAGAAAACAAAAACGCTGACTTTAGCTCTGAAAATAGACATGGCAGGGCACTTGGCAGTGAATGCGTCTTTTTAAGCATTTTGGTGGGAGTGAAGTGTGATGTACTGTGCGAATACCTTTGCCCACGGTGCTGAAAAGTTAAATCTTAACTCATTCGCATCGCAACGATTTTGAATTATTAAAAAAACTCAAACAAATCACTCCAGCCATACACACAAACAAAACATACATAAAAACAAAAGGAGAAATGAAAGATTACGGGTTTTTACTTCAGGTTTAGACATAGGGAAGTGGTAGATCAGACTTTTTTTTTATATATATAGACTTTATATAAAAAAAACTCTCTACACCGATTGGTTTCCCCACAACAAACCACTACAAAAGCAAAGTCAAAGGCAAAATTGTGGTCTAAGGGAGCGAAGCGAGTTTTAGAAGTGACCAAGGTATGGTGTGCACACAGATTTACTTCCCTTAAAGCAAATGCATGAAATTGACAGCTATCTATTAATTCCGAACATACCATGTTTTTCGGACTATAAGGCGCACATTTGTTTAAGGCATACGTCCCAAATTTTACCCAAATTTCAGATTTTGTTATTATATTTTGTTACTATTTTATTAGTCACATTATAAGGCGCAGGGGTCTCAGTCTTGGAAAAAAAAAATGTATCGCCTTATATAGTCCGAAAAATACGGTATATATGGCTGGAACTGACTGAGTTCAATCTTAACCCGTGGTTTGTGTTGCTGTGGCCCAGACATGCTGGACTTTGGCAATCGTCTGGGGGGTGAGGAGGAGAACGGCGACAACTCTCAGCGTGCCTGCGACTCTCTCCTCATGTGCATCGTGACCACCCTCAACCAGGGCCTGCGCAACGGAGGGGGCATCGGAGACGTCCTTCGCAGACCCAGCAGCAGGGTGAGCCACCCTCGTAACCTCAGACCTGCCAATCTTTCCGCTTTGAGAAAAACTTCTTCCGTTCAGACTACATTTCTTCCGCCCTTCCGCTCAAGTCCATGAATTTTCGCTTTCAAAACTTTAAAAAAAAAGTTTATTTGAACACACAAGTTCATCATCTTATGTACAGAGCAGCATTGCTGCTGTGCGTATAGCCGACTTTCTAGGTTCTGTTTGCGCACTTCCGTCAAAATGGCGATTGACACATCGATGTGTGTGAGACTCTGGGGAGAAAAGAAAGAGAATAGACCCATATTTCTGCCAAGATTTAATAGAAGAGTATCTGTGCATTCAGAGATCAAGAAAGTGTGCATCATGCTTGATGTATGATGTGCTCACTACACTTAAAAGTCTCCTATGGAGGGTGTCAAGACATCAAATGCCACATTACTGAAACTGCAAACTCCCAGACTTCGTCTTCCACCGTTACCGACTTTTTCAAGCCAACGGAAGGAAAGGAGAACAAAGATGACCATGAATTGATTCATTATTTTCCTTCCAAGTCTTATTATTTAAGTCATCTATGGCACCAACCGTCTTGGTCTGCCCAAATAAAAAGGACAGAGGAACAAACCAAAAGCTTCTATTGTGTTAGGAATAGTTGTGACACTTCCAGACAAGACTAGTTTTAAACAAGACAAGTTCACAAGGATGAAAATTGCTTGCTTTCAAATTATGTTTACGCGCGAAAGGTAAGATGTCGCGTCAAAATTCCTCTTAGCTCCAAAAAATTCCTCTTTCCTGCTACAAATATTCCTCTTTGGTCTGTTAGGGGGTTGGCAGGTCTGTAACCTGCCAAACTGCTCTTTTTCTAATGCGAAGAAAGACGAAGTTAGAAGTACAGAGGAGGGATAAATAGAGCCGGTGAGAAGGAAAAATGAGTTATTATTCATACAGTGGAACCTCCTTATTAAGACCTTTCCTATTAAGACTTTTCCTAAGATGCGTCCAA
>CM065696.1:44297519-44351196 GCA_017654935.2 Phymorhynchus buccinoides | reverse complement strand
CCACTAATTCCCATGAAGAAGAACGCCATGAAGGTCCTCCTGGACGGTTCCATCAACGAGGGGTCCTGGTTCTACGTCCAGCCCTTCTACAAGCACAGCTCACCCGGCGACAAGACAAGGGTACTGTTTTAGTGTTATGAGGATGAAAGATAAATTGATTGAGCCATTAATAGTGCATTTTGCTGCGTGCCCGGCGACGTTGAATTTCACTGAGTTGAAATTAGAGAGTTGAATTAGAGAGGTCACGGGAACTCGGGCAAAACAAGCGCGGGCTATTTAGTAGTCTTGTATACAGTACCAAAAACTCGTGGCAAATGCCCTATTCCCCATGAAGAAGAATGCCAAGAAGATCCTCCTGGATGGCTCCATCAACGAGGGGTCTTGGTTCTACGTCCAGCCCTTCTGCAAAACACAGCTCACCTGGGGAAAAGGCAAGGATGCTGTTTTAGTGTGGTTCTCTAATATTATATTGGTCTAGTGTAATTGTTATATTGGTTAGATGATTGAGAAGATTGTTACAATAGTGATAGGGCGCGGACTATTGTATCTTTTCCGTCTTTCTCCCTGGCAGATCGTGGTGGGGGACAAGGTGGTGTTGAACCCAGTGAACGCGGGCCAGCCCCTCCACGCCAGCAGCTGCGACCTGCCCGACCACCCCGGCTGCAAGGAGGTGAACTCCCTCAACTGCAACACCTGCTGGAAGGTCACCCTCTTCATGGACAACAGGGAGAACCAGGAGGACATCCTCAAAGGGGTCAGTCACTGGGCACTTTTGTACAAATAGTTCCAACACCTTCTAGAAGGTCCACCCTCTTCATGGACAACAGGGAGAACCAGGAGGACATCCTCAAAGGGGTCAGTCACTGGGCACTTTTGTACAAATAGTTCCAGCACCTGCTGGAAGGTGACCCTCTTCATGGACAACAGGGAGAACCAGGAGGACATCCTCAAAGGGGTCAGTCACTGGGCACTTTTGTACAAATAGTTCCAACACCTGCAGGAAGGTCACCCTCTTCATGGACAACAGGGAGAACCAGGAGGACATCCTCAAAGGGGTCAGTCACTGGGCACTTTTGTACAAATAGTTCCAGCACCTGCTGGAAGGTGACCCTCTTCATGGACAACAGGGAGAACCAGGAGGACATCCTCAAAGGGGTCAGTCACTGGGCACTTTTGTACAAATAGTTCCAACACCTGCAGGAAGGTCACCCTCCTTCGATGGACAACAGGGAGAACCAGGAGGACATCCTCAAAGGGGTCCGTACTCTGGGCACTTTTTGTACAAATAGTTCCAACACCTGACTGGAAGGTGACCCCCTGTGGGGATCCTGGGCATGGTAGGGCATCGTGATTCATGCTTCGAGATCATGTGATCGCATAGTGTCGTACGATTTATATCCGATCATTGTGGGCTGGCCCTTTTGGGCATGCATAAGGCACAGTATGATGCATATCTGCCTTGATTATGACAGGAAACTGAGCGATCGACGAGAAGAAGAATGTGAACAACAAACACAATATGCTATTATACTCATCATTTATTTCATTCAACAGGGTTACCGTTTTGGCTGACAGATATCCGCAAACGACAACACACTATTGATATTATACTCTTATCATTTATTTCATTACAGGGTTAGTCTGGCTGACAGATATCACAAACAACAACACACTTATTGATTATTATACGCTTAGCATTTATTTCATTAGCGGCCGTGAGCTCAAGAGAGAAAGTGCCGCTCTATAAAGTGTTTTTTATTATTATTATTCTTATTACAGGGGTAGTTCAGTGGTCAAGTGCTTTCGGCTGTTGGGATTATCCCTGGAGTATTTTAGCCAGGGTAAGGCAACAACAAGCAACATAGTAAGCTGCGCCTTATAGTCTGAAAAAATATGGCATTATTTTTTCTTTCATGATATGGCAGCCTGAGTGTCTTATGTCTTTGTTCAGCTGATGAACAGGAAATAGCTTGTGGTAAACTCCAAAAGTGAAATAATCCAGAAAGTGGACTTCTCAACAAAGCGTGTCACCTTATGTACAAAAAAATCGGGTAGGCGCTGCACTTGCGGCGACGACGCGCTCTTCGGGGGGGAGGAGGCCGCCCGATAAGTCTCTGTGACTAGAAAAATACCAAATACCAGATATCGCAAACAACAACATTGTCATTATTGCACTCTGTTATTCACTTTGTTTCAGGGTGATGTGGTTCGATTGTTCCACGCTGAGCAGGAGAAGTTTCTGACGGCGGACGAATATCGCAAGCAGCAACACGTCTTCCTTCGAACCACAGGCAGGACCTCTGCCACCGCCGCCACAAGCTCCAAAGCATTGTGGGAAGTGGAGGTAGAGAGTTTATGCAGAGTTTATTTCCTAATCCCCCGTGTGGGGATACCAGGGGGGTCTTTTGTACAAATATTTCCCACCACCTTCTTGGAAGTTCTGTGCTTGTAACTTCCTCCAATCTGTCACTCTCTTTGACTCTTGCCTTTTCCCTTTTGCTTACTGTCATCCACTGCTATCTTTCTGCCTTACCGGTCCACTCTCCGTGCCTTTTCCCTTTTGGCTGTACTGTCATTCCATACTATCTTTCTGCCTCACTGGTCCATTCTCCCTGCCTTTTCCTCTTTTGCTTTCTGTCATCCACTAGTATCTTTTCTGCCTTTCTGGTCCATTTCTCCTGCCTTTTCCCTTTTGCTTTACTTTCATCCACTACTATCTTTCTGCCTTACCGGTCCATTCTACTGCCTTTTCCCTTTTGCTTACTGTCATCTAGCTATCTTTCTGCCTTACTGGTCCATTCTCCCGTCTTTGTTCTAGAAACTCTTACAAAGTTTATTTTTCTCCAGCCGAAGACGAACATGTTTGGCCTTATCTTAGTTAGGCGCATAACGACAGCGTAACACATCTGGCGCTCATATGACAGGGGGACTATCTGAGAGATTGACGAAGAATAAATCTCCCCCCCACCCCTATTTTTGTATTGGGGAAGGGTTTTTCCTTGTTACGGGGCTGCTCTTGTGTTTGGTAGGGCAGGTTGGGGGAGGGGGGCAATCAGTGTGTTTCTGGACCCTATTAGAGCCTTGGAGCATTTGTTTCTCACTGATGCAAACTTGGTGCGTGGTTGGTGCCTATTTCAGATTTGATCCACAGATTTTGAAACAGGGGGAAGTAAGAAGGGGTTGGGGGGTTGGGGGATGCACTGATTTTATTCTGATTGAGCTTTCATTTGTCACTGTGTTTTGAGAGTCCACACCACACCACACGTCGCTATACCGCACTGCATTACACAACACGTCAAAGCACAAACTCAACGCAGCACACATCACACCACGCAAAATACATGAAGCTCCATGGGTTAATTTTGTTATAGCGCACCACAGCACACCATATGACGTCAGACCATACCAAACACCACTTTGCACCATACCAGCAATGCACCACACCATGCACACCACACAACACCACGCCACATTATACAACTCAACACCACACCACTGAACACCATGCCACATTATACAACTCAACACCACACCACCGAACTCCACACCACTGAACACCACACCACATTATACCACACAACACCACACCAGACCACACAAAACCACTGAACGCCATGCTACATTACACCACACCACCTAACACCACACCACACCACCGAACAGCACGCCACATTATGCCACACACCACACCACTGAACACCACGCCACATTATGCCACACACCACACCACTGAACAATGCCACATTATGCCACACACCACACCACTGAACACCATACCACACACCACACCACTGAACAATGCCACATTATGCCACACACCACACCACTGAACAATGGCACATTATGCCACACACCACACCACTGAACAATGGCACATTATGCCACACACCACACCACTGAACAATGGCACATTATGCCACACACCACACCACTGAACAATGGCACATTGTGCCACACACCACACCACTGAACAATGGCACATTATGCCACACACCACACCACTGAACAATGGCACATTGTGCCACACACCACACCACTGAACAATGGCACATTGTGCCACACACCACACCACTGAACAATGGCACATTATGCCACACACCACACCACTGAACAATGGCACATTGTGCCACACACCACACCACTGAACAATGGCACATTATGCCACACACCACACCACTGAACAATGGCACATTATGCCACACACCACACCACTGAACAATGGCACATTATGCCACACACCACACCACTGAACAATGCCACATTATGCCACACACCACACCACTGAACAATGGCACATTGTGCCACACACCACACCACTGAACAATGGCACATTATGCCACACACCACACCACTGAACAATGGCACATTATGCCACACACCACACCACTGAACAATGCCACATTATGCCACACACCACACCACTGAACAATGGCACATTATGCCACACACCACACCACTGAACAATGCCACATTATGCCACACACCACACCACTGAACACCACACCACACCACTGAACAATGCCACATTATGCCACACACCACACCACTGAACAATGGCACATTATGCCACACACCACACCACTGAACAATGGCACATTATGCCACACACCACACCACTGAACAATGGCACATTATGCCACACACCACACCACTGAACAATGGCACATTATGCCACACACCACACCACTGAACAATGGCACATTATGCCACACACCACACCACTGAACAATGGCACATTATGCCACACACCACACCACTGAACAATGGCACATTATGCCACACACCACACCACTGAACAATGCCACATTATGCCACACACCACACCACTGAACAATGGCACATTGTGCCACACACCACACCACTGAACAATGGCACATTATGCCACACACCACACCACTGAACAATGGCACATTGTGCCACACACCACACCACTGAACAATGGCACATTATGCCACACACCACACCACTGAACAATGGCACATTGTGCCACACACCACACCACTGAACAATGCCACATTATGCCACACACCACACCACTGAACAATGCCACATTATGCCACACACCACACCACTGAACACCATACCACACACCACACCACTGAACACCACACCACACCACTGAACAATGCCACATTATGCCACACACCACACCACTGAACAATGCCACATTATGCCACACACCACACCACTGAACAATGCCACATTATGCCACACACCACACCACTGAACAATGCACACATTGTGCCACACACCACACCACTGAACAATGCCACATTATGCCACACACCACACCACTGAACAATGCCACATTATGCCACACACCACACCACTGAACAATGGCACATTATGCCACACACCACACCACTGAACACCATACCACACACCACACCACTGAACACCATACCACACACCACACCACTGAACACCATACCACACACCACACCACTGAACAATGCCACATTATGCCACACACCACACCACTGAACAATGGCACATTATGCCACACACCACACCACTGAACAATGGCACATTGTGCCACACACCACACCACTGAACAATGCCACATTATGCCACACATCACACCACTGAACACCATACCACACCACCGAACAATGCCACATTATGCCACACCACTGAAGACCATATCACATTATGCCCCACTACACCGAACACCATGCCACATTACACCCCACCCCACCACGCCACATCACACCACACCAAACACCACACTATACCACATCACTAAAACACCATGCCCACATTATACCACACCACTACACCACACCAGCATTCCAGTCCATGCACACCACACCACACCACACCAGCATTCCAGTCCATGCACACCACACCACACCAGCATTCCAGTCCATGCACACCACACCACACCGCGCAGGCGACAACATCAGATCACATCACATTATATGTCATATCAATATGTGTTATATGAGATTATGTGTCGCTGTATCGCAGGTGGTGCAGCATGACCCATGCCGGGGAGGGGCCGGTCACTGGAACAGCCTGTTTCGCTTCAAACACCTGGCCACTGGCCAGTATTTGGCTGCAGAGGTCAGTACAGTTGTTTTATTTATTTTTAAAAAAAATTCTTGGACTTCTTGAAAAAAAAATGTCTTCCTTTTTTCTCTTCTTCTTTTTCTTGTTTGAATTTTTTTTTTCCGCTTCCTTTTTTAATTTTTATTCTTTTTATTTCTGTTTTTTTCCCTCTCTCTCTCTCTCTCTCTCTCTCTCCTCTCTCTCTCTCTCTCTCCTCCCCCTCTCTCTCTCTCTCTCTCTCTCTCTCTCTCTCTCTCTCTTCTCCTCCTCCTCCCTCTCCCTTTCCCAATAATTATTTCCTTATCATTTTCCTTTTCCCATGTCATATTTTTAAGTTGTCCGTATCCTCCAATGACTGTGGCCTTGTGAACTCTCATGCCGCTCATTCCGAGTCCCTGAAAGTTGTGCTGTTGTTGTTGTTCCCTGGCTTAAAGACTCCAGGGATCATCCCAACAGCCGAAGCACTTGAACACTGTGGTACAAATGCACCAGCCAGGGATGAGAGCATTACGTGTGTGACCGTTTTTTATTACCCCGCCACGTGGGCAGCCACACTCCGACTTCGGAAACCTAGCTATTAATTTAGTCATGCCAGGCAGCGGGATTTCTCCCTGCTCTTTGTCAACCTTTAACTGCCGTGGGATTCTTACGTGCGTAAAGCGCACGGGTCAGGCTAGCTTTAAGTCCCTATCCGAAGGACTGGAGGATGTTCAGTTCGACTTTCCTGTCAAGCTGGAAGGAAAATGGGCAAGGCCGGGATTCGAACCCAGGTCACTCACGCATAGAAATAGGCAGGCGAACGACTTAACCACTCTGCCACCTCCCTTCCTTGGCTTTTACCACTTGAGTGGTTCTGTCTCTCTCTCCTTCAGGTGGATGTGGATCCTTCTTTGGCTTTTACCACATGAGTTTCTGTCTGTCTCTCTCTCTCCTTCAGGTGGACGTGGATCCGACCCCAGACCCCACACGCACCAAGTTGCGGGGCCAGCCGACGGTGCAGGTGTACTGCCTGGTGTCTGTGCCCCACGGCCACGACATCGCCTCCATCTTTGAGCTGGACCCCACCACCATGATCAGAGCTGACTCCCTGGTGCCAAGGTAACTGTGTGTGTGTGAGAGAGAGAGAGAGAGAGAGAGAGAGAGAGAGAGAGAGAGAGAGAGAGAGAGAGAGAGATCGCCTCCATCTTTGAGCTGGACCTCACCACCATGATCAGAGCTGACTCCCTGGTGCCAAGGTAACTGTGTGTGTGTGGTGTGTGTGTGAGAGTGAGAGAGAGAGAGACAGAGAGAGAGAGAGAGAGAGAGAGAGAGAGACACATCGCCTACATCTTTGAGCTGGACCCCACCACCATGATCAGAGCTGACTCCCTGGTGCCCAGGTAACTGTGTGTGTGTGTGTGTGTGAGAGAGAGAGAGAGAGAGAGAGAGAGAGAGAGAGAGAGAGAGAGAGAGACACACACATCGCCTACATCTTTGAGCTGGACCCCACCACCATGATCAGAGCTGACTCCCTGGTGCCCAGGTAACTGTGTGTGTGTGTGTGTGTGTGAGAGAGAGAGAGAGAGAGAGAGAGAGAGAGAGAGGAGAGACATATTGCCTCCATCTTTGAGCTTGACCCCACCACCATGATCAGAGCTGACTCACTGGTGCCAAGGTAACTGTGTGTGTGTGTGTGTGTGTGAGGAGAGAGAGAGAGAGAGAGAGAGAGAGAGAGAGAGAGAGAGAGAGAGAGAGAGAGACAGACATCGCCTCCATATTTGAGCTGGACCCCACCACCATGATCAGAGCTGACTCCCTGGTGCCAAGGTAGCTCTGTGTGTGAGAGAGAGAGAGAGAGAGAGAGAGAGAGAGAGAGAGAGAGAGAGAGACAGAGAGAGAGAGAGAGAGAGAGAGAGAGAGAGAGAGATCGCCTCCATATTTGAGCTTGACCCCACCACCATGATCAGAGCTGACTCCCTGGTGCCAAGGTAGCTCTGTGTGTGAGAGAGAGAGAGAGAGAGAGAGAGACAGAGAGAGAGAGAGAGAGAGACAGACATCGCCTCCATATTTGAGCTGGACCCCACCACCATGATCAGAGCTGACTCCCTGGTGCCAAGGTAGCTCTGTGTGTGAGAGAGAGAGAGAGAGAGAGAGAGAGAGAGAGAGAGAGAGATCGCCTCCATAATTGAGCTTGACCCCACCACCATGATCAGAGCTGACTCCCTGGTGCCAAGGTAACTGGAAGGATTTCTCGGCTGGCCAAATCACTGACAGATGCCTGAAGTTACTGATTTCAGAGCTTGGGATTACGGACAGTGAAAATTTGGGGTAAACAGGTCTGGACAAAGCAGAACAATGTGATGATTATTACGACGACAGGATTGACTTCTAATCCGGACAAACCGTGATGAACAGCGGCGTGTGTGCATGAACATGGAAACCCGTTCTCAATCCGCAAACAAAACTCTGCAAGTGAGAAATGAGTGGGTGGGATAGGTGGATGCGTTTCCACGCATATGCGTACACACCTTCATATTTCTTAATTCCAGATTTTGTATTGCGGATGGGATAATTATGTGCGTGGGTTTTCCGCATATATGTGCACATGCCCTAAAGAGGTTATTTTGTTGCTGGGTACTGTAATTTAAGGTGACACAGCGCATAAGGCGCACCCCCTGCTTTTAATTTTTTTTCGTAATTTGAACAAAGATAGGGCGCATACACCCGATAAGATGCAAAGAAACCAAATAAATCAAAAAAAGGAAGAACGAAACGATCAGCGAAAGTAACATCATTACAGGGCCAGTGACGGAAGTGGAAGCCTAACAAACAAAAATACATCAGTGCTAGGTCTATTGCTGTGTCCGATTGTGATCACGGAAGAGATACGATTGTGAAGCGAAAGTGCAATGTGAGTGAACTGTTGTCTGTTTGTTGTGGAAGCTACCAGAGCATGGTGAGTTGTTTATTTCAACTCTCGACCCCCTTACTTTTTTCTGTTTAGAGTATAGAAAGGGCGCATGCGCCGGATTGGGAGCAGGGGTCAAAAGTTCAGTAAAAAAGTTGCGCCTAATAGGCCGTAAATTACGGTAGTTGGTTTTAACAGTTTTAGTGCCATGTATTTTTTGACGTTCTCGGTTGTCTGTTGCATCTCAGCCGACAAGAGGGGGGGGTAGCTGTGTTTTTTTCTTCCAAGTGTGCATGCGTTACTTATAATGAAAAAACCCTCTGACTTAAGCTGTAATAAATAGACAAACACATGGCAGGGTACTTGGCAGTGAAATGTCTTTGTATTTGGTGGGAGTGTAGAGTGATGTACCGGGCGAATGTATTTTTGCCCTTGGTGCTAGAAGAGTTAATTTTTCGCATCTATTCATTATTTCTTTCACAAGCAACATTTTCTAACTTTTTGTATGCATTTATTTTTTTAGAGTTAACACTTACTCAGTATCTTTCTCTCAGCTTTGCCATGAATATTACCTTACTCCTTTCTTTTTTTCTTTCTTTTCTTTTTGTTGTTGTTGAAATGATATCTACTCAGTCTTCCTTTTATATCTGAATTTCAACTCAGTCTTCTCTTTCTATTTTGAACTCTTACTTTTTGCTTGCTGTCTGTCAGTCTTTCTTTTTACATCGAAAACGTATGTACCATACGAAACGTCTGGTTATTGACTTTCATTAAAGGACCAAATACTACCTCAACGCCTTGTGTCTTTTATGTGTCTATTCATTATTTCTTTCCTCACCTCTTTCAGACAGACGTACGTGCGCCTTCACCACTTGTGCACGGACACGTGGGTCCACAGCACCTCCATCCCCATCGACAAGGAAGAGGACAAGCCCATCATGAACAAGGTGCGCTGCGGAGTCAGGCCCTCTGCCGCTTTATGCCGTGATTGAACATTTTACAAAAGATTTCAAAAGCGCTAACAGGCATCAGAACGGCCCGCGTATTTCCGCGGTTTTGGTAGCCACTGGCCGCGGTTTTGGCACTGCCGGCCGCGGTTTGTACTACATGAGGCAGCGCGATCTTATTCTCAAATGGTATTCTTAAAAGGTTTTGGTAGCCACTGGCCGCGGTTTTGGCACTGCCGGCCGCGGTTTGTACTTCATGAGGCAGCGCGATCTTATTCTCAAATGGTATTCTTAAAAGGTTTGTTTTCATACTGCGCCTTCGGAAGCGAAAAATTGTGGCCATGTTTGTTATTTCTTCCGAGTTTAGAGCTCTCTAGACTTTTACTTTCGCTGTTTCAGAGTTTGTTTTGATGGCAGTGATTGTGATTTGGGTTTTAAATGAGTCGATTTAGAGGATATGATCGCGGGAGACTACGATGATGTGAGAACTTTGAACTTTTCTGCGAGAAATCAGGTAGCGAATGATTGCAATGATGCCGACTACGGACTAGAGGTTTGTTTTGGTCCGACTCGATGTCGACTCCGAGTCATGGCAAGTGTTGTTCATCCGCAGATTGGACTCTGGAGTATTCTGATGCCTGGTTAAGACTGACATTCAAAAGTTTTTGTTTTCTAACAGAGTCGTTCAATTTTGGAATTGTTTGCCATCTAACATTAAGTTTGCACCAAGTACTAATATGTTAATCTTCTGGATAAAGAACCATTTATGAACAAAAATTATAAGGAATTTGACGAATACAAACAGACCTGTTTACCCTTACGATTTTTCCGTAATTATTACGATTTTTTTTTGAAATTACGGAAACAGGAAAAAAATTACGAAAAATAAAAAATCCAACAACAGCAAAAATGTACAAGCGTTTGCGCCGGTTTTGAAACGGTGGATGTAGTCATTCTGGTTCCGGGTTCCCAGCATGCAACGCGTAAACGTTTGCAATACGTTCAAGATGGCGTCGAAGCGAGTCTACTGTGCGCCTGATCAGAAAGAAAAAAGAGCAAGAGTATTGCAGAAATTCAAGGATAGTTACACGAAAATGCCTGGAATACAGCGTTCGACGTTGGCCGATGATCACGCATTCTGTGTGTACTGCCTGAGTGACATTAACATCAGTCACTCAGGTCAGTTCGATATCGAAACGCATTGCAAATCAAATCAAAACTTATTATTTTATTGCTATGAACAAACAAAAAATCGGCCGTGCGTTGGATTACAGATTTTTTTTCAAAATTACTAATTTTGAAATCAGAAATACTAATTTGCAAAACAGGGGTAAACAGGTCTGTACAAATATTGGCCATTCCTATTTCTTTATTTGTAGCATAGGAAAATTTGTAAACCACCAATACAAATACTCAAATTAAAAAAATCAAGATATAAGAAGAATGATAGGGCATATGAGGGCCGCGAGGCCCATATGAAGCCCTTATCACTACTACTACTACTACTATTACATCTCCCGCATAAGTAGTTCGCCCACCTTCTGGAAGTTCTGTGCTAGCAACTTCCTCTAATCTACCACTCGCTTTAACTCTGCCTTTAAACTTTGCTCACTGTTGTATGACTATTTTTCCGCCTTATTTGTTCGCGCTCCTGCCTAAAGAAGAGCTGAAGGTATTTTCTGCTATTATTTTAGTATCAACTTGACTTCTTCATTCACGCAGGTTGAGGTATGCAAAACATCAAAGAGCGCAAGGAGCATTTTATGTACGAGTCTATATCATTTTGTTTCTGTGTGAATGCTTTGGGTTGAAGGTTTGCTTGGGTGTTGGCTGTCAGAAAAGTTGCATGTGTGTTTAGTGTGAACAAAAGTGTTGGTAAAGGTCAAGATGTGCCACCCCCCCTACATATCTCAGTTAATTGTATTTTTCCGTTATTGCCTTTCTTACCATACATAAAGCTGTATTTTAGGAACATTTTTAGCTAATAACCTTTTTGGAATACTAACCCTATCTCTAACCCTACGCCGTAAGCCTAACCCTACCCCCCACCCTATAAGACGGAAAAACGCAACGAACCACAACTGTGACAAATCGCGATGTACTGCAGTACATAGTGGGGGGTAGGGTTAGGTTTAGGGCTAGGGTTAGGACTAGGGTTAGTATTCCAAAACGGTTATTAGCTAAAATGTTCCTAAAATACAGCTTTATGTATGGTAAGAAAGGCAAAAACGGAAAAATAGAATTAACCGAGAAATGCAGGGGTGGCGGCACATCTTTACCTTTACCAAAGTGTTTATTGTGATAAGTGTTTTAGGGTGGGATTTGGGAGGTGTAGGGATAAAATGGAAGGAGGGCTGTAGTATTGTGAGTCCGTTTTTTTGTTTTTTTCTTGTGTGTGTCTGTAGTAGTTATTACTTTGTGCATTTTTGTAACATTTTTGTAAAGCGCTTAGAACCCCATTAGGAGAATAAGTGCTATATAAATTAGCATTATTATTATGATGATCATTTGTCAGGTGGGCTGTGTTTGAAAATGAGCACAAGGAGCATTTTATGATGATCATTTGTCAGGTGGGCTGTGTCTCAGTTAACCCCTTGACTGCCAGAGAAAATTAAAGAGAACAATCATTGGGCAAATCATGCCATGAAAAAGGCAACTGATAGAGCCAATCTGGCAAAATGGTCTGGGATATAACTCTCTTGACTGTTAGAGCAAAAGCTAGCATATCAGGGTTATTCCTCTTCATCTGATGACATCATCAGTGATGTCATCAGGTCAGTACGTCATATGTTGGTGGCAGTCAAGGAGGGGTTAAACAAGACAAGGTGCATTATTATGATGATCATTTGTCAGGTGGGCTGTGCCAAGATCAAGGAGGACAAGGTTCATTTCTATGACGATCATTTGTCAGGTGGGCTGTGCCAAGATCAAGGAGGACAAGGTTCATTTCTATGATGATCATTTGTCAGGTGGGCTGTGCCAAGATCAAGGAGGACAAGGTTCATTTCTATGATGATCATTTGTCAGGTGGGCTGTGCCAAGATCAAGGAGGACAAGGTTCATTTCTATGATGATCATTTGTCAGGTGGGCTGTGCCAAGATCAAGGAGGACAAGGTTCATTTCTATGATGATCATTTGTCAGGTGGGCTGTGCCAAGATCAAGGAGGACAAGGTTCATTTCTATGATGATCATTTGTCAGGTGGGCTGTGCCAAGATCAAGGAGGACAAGGTTCATTTCTATGACGATCATTTGTCAGGTGGGCTGTGCCAAGATCAAGGAGGACAAGGTTCATTTCTATGATGATCATTTGTCAGGTGGGCTGTGCCAAGATCAAGGAGGACAAGGTTCATTTCTATGATGATCATTTGTCAGGTGGGCTGTGCCAAGATCAAGGAGGACAAGGAGCATTTTTATGATGATCATTTGTCAGGTGGGCTGTGCCAAGATCAAGGAGGACAAGGAGCATTTTTATGATGATCATTTGTCAGGTGGGCTGTGCCAAGATCAAGGAGGACAAGGTTCATTATTATGATGATCATTTGTCAGGTGGGCTGTGCCAAGATCAAGGAGGACAAGGTTCATTTTTATGACGATCATTTGTCAGGTGGGCTGTGCCAAGATCAAGGAGGACAAGGTTCATTATTATGATGATCATTTGTCAGGTGGGCTGTGCCAAGATCAAGGAGGACAAGGTTCATTTTTATGACGATCATTTGTCAGGTGGGCTGTGCCAAGATCAAGGAGGACAAGGAGCATTTTTATGATGATCATTTGTCAGGTGGGCTGTGCCAAGATCAAGGAGGACAAGGAGCATTTCTATGATGATCATTTGTCAGGTGGGCTGTGCCAAGATCAAGGAGGACAAGGAGCATTTTTATGATGATCATTTGTCAGGTGGGCTGTGCCAAGATCAAGGAGGACAAGGAGCATTTTTATGATGATCATTTGTCAGGTGGGCTGTGCCAAGATCAAGGAGGACAAGGTTCATTTTTATGACGATCATTTGTCAGGTGGGCTGTGCCAAGATCAAGGAGGACAAGGAGCATTTTTATGATGATCATTTGTCAGGTGGGCTGTGCCAAGATCAAGGAGGACAAGGTTCATTATTATGATGATCATTTGTCAGGTGGGCTGTGCCAAGATCAAGGAGGACAAGGTTCATTTTTATGACGATCATTTGTCAGGTGGGCTGTGCCAAGATCAAGGAGGACAAGGAGCATTTTTATGATGATCATTTGTCAGGTGGGCTGTGCCAAGATCAAGGAGGACAAGGAGCATTTTTATGATGATCATTTGTCAGGTGGGCTGTGCCAAGATCAAGGAGGACAAGGAGCATTTTTATGATGATCATTTGTCAGGTGGGCTGTGCCAAGATCAAGGAGGACAAGGAGCATTTCTATGATGATCATTTGTCAGGTGGGCTGTGCCAAGATCAAGGAGGACAAGGTTCATTTCTATGATGATCATTTGTCAGGTGGGCTGTGCCAAGATCAAGGAGGACAAGGTTCATTTCTATGATGATCATTTGTCAGGTGGGCTGTGCCAAGATCAAGGAGGACAAGGTTCATTTCTATGATGATCATTTGTCAGGTGGGCTGTGCCAAGATCAAGGAGGACAAGGTTCATTTCTATGACGATCATTTGTCAGGTGGGCTGTGCCAAGATCAAGGAGGACAAGGAGCATTTCTATGATGATCATTTGTCAGGTGGGCTGTGCCAAGATCAAGGAGGACAAGGTTCATTTCTATGATCATTTGTCAGGTGGGCTGTGCCAAGATCAAGGAGGACAAGGTTCATTTCTATGATCATTTGTCAGGTGGGCTGTGCCAAGATCAAGGAGGACAAGGTTCATTTCTATGATCATTTGTCAGGTGGGCTGTGCCAAGATCAAGGAGGACAAGGTTCATTTCTATGATCATTTGTCAGGTGGGCTGTGCCAAGATCAAGGAGGACAAGGTTCATTTCTATGATGATCATTTGTCAGGTGGGCTGTGCCAAGATCAAGGAGGACAAGGAGGCGTTCGCCATCGTGCCGGTGTCCGCCCAGGAGGTGCGTGACCTTGACTTTGCCAACGACGCGGCCAAGGTGCTGACCGACATCGCCAACAAGCTGGAGCGCTCCGCCATCACCCAGAACGAGAGGAGGTAACTGCATGGCTTGACACGACTGTCGGGCATCAGAATTGTCAGAGGATTAGGAATTTGTGACAGAGGATAGGCTTCTCTTGTCAGATGTTTTGCCTTTTGATTCAGTGTGATCCTTTGTGTTAAATAGCATTTTTGAAGTGATTTTTCACTGTATTAACCTCTTCACTGCCCCGTCACGGATATTTTTGTTAACTTCCGGTTACCTGTAAACTGCCCTATCACGGAAATATCCGTCATAGGGTTATTCTAAGAGCTTCCCTTTTTTTATCCATATCCTTTTCGCTGTATGTTTGAATGCATGTGAGAGTGTTCTCAAAGGATATTATATTCAATTCCCTTTCAGAAAAGTATAGGTTATATGCACTTTTATTCAGAAATGGCTTGGCAAATAGATGCCCCGGAACCGGAAACGGGCTCGGCAGCGAAGGGGTTAAGCCTTTTTTGTGGAGTTGGGAACTCGTATCAATGTTGTCCCTCTTCAGTCTAGGGCCTAGATAGCCCTTTTACCGCAGTTTTCAGAGGATTGGACTTCAGACTATTCTGATGCCTGAACTATCTTTTATCATAATAACACCCGCTTTGCTACCTTTATGTTCAAATATGTATGTGTAATAGTATGCCTTGCCATGTTTGTATTCCAAGGACAGATTGGAAGACTAGATGTTGCCTAAATTCTTTGTCCTTGAAAAATGAAGTTCAAGTTTTGAAAGTTTTCAACCCCCTCCACCGTGGGGATTCCGCAAATATTTCCCCCACCCACAGCACCCGGGTTCGACTCCTTTCAATTTGCGCCTTTTGTTAACACTCATCACCAGCGTAAGCCAATTTACAGTGTTTTATCCATTAGGCTTGCATTGTTTCATTGTGGTGTGCCACTTGTAAGGTCTTTTTCTATCCCTAAACCACAACCAATGAAAAGAATATTTGCCTCTGTTAACCCCTTGACTGCCAGAGAAAATTAAAGAAAAAATCATTGGGCACATCATGATATGAAAAAGACAACTGATAGAGCCAATCTGAGAAAATGGTCTGGGGATATTACTCTCTTGATTATGTTAGAACAAAAGCCAGCATATCAGGGTTATTCCTCTTCGTGTGATGACGTGTCAGTACGTGATGCGTTGGCGGCAGTTACAGGGTTAAAACCAGGATACAGGACTGGCAATTGTTTGAACTTGATTTGTGCGATAATGCTACCAGAACTTGCTAATTCAGGACAATTTAGGATGTCTGTGTGGTTTTAATTCACAACATTTCCCTTGTTTTTGTGTGCTTTGCTACATAATACCGTATTGTTTTCGGACTATAAGGCGATACTTTTTTTCCCCAGACTGAGACCCCTGCGCCTTATAACATGACTACTTAACCCATTTGCTGCCGTTCATTCTTCAGCCAAAAAATACCATTAAACTTAACTGGGTAGAAAAAGAAACGTATTTGCATTATATGGAATTCCTCTGTGACATGTACAACATTAGGCCTGCCATTACCTCCCAAAATGAAGAGAATATGGTCTTCAGATAACAGGCCCTGATTTGATGCCTTTTAATGACATAGGTGCTAAACCATTGTGGTGCATAAATGCGACATTGGCGGCAAAAGGGTTAAATAGTAAGAAAATATAACAGAATCTGAACTTTGTGTAAAATTTGGGGGGTGCGCCTTATAATCAGGTGCGCCTTGTACTCCGAAAAATATGGTAATTTAATGGTAGTGTTCTCTACTAACAGCATGCTGGAAGTACAGAAGAAAAATAAAAGTAACCTCCACTGTAATGCACAGCACTTGGGAGGCAAAGGGTTAATTGGCAGCATAAAATAAAATTCATGCACTAACCTGGAATATCTTGCACCAAACATACATTTTCAAAGTGGAAGCCAACATTTTCTTTTGGCTCCCCCAATTCCGATTTAGATATTTGCAGAGCTGTTTACTCTACTCTTTTCAAGTACAATACAGTGAAACCGCCCTTATAAGGCCTTCAAATATAATCCTTTGAGGGCTCGATATGCTCTTTTTCATCAAAAGAAATTGCGCTTATAAGTACAGAGTATTTATAGAAATGGATGCTTCTGGTTTTCTAAAGTTTGTTTTTGGTCAAACCAAGTCTTTGAGGTGTCTTCTGGGGTCCAGAAATTGTAATTACCAGGCATTAAAGAATTCCGCGTTTCGCGGAAAATCCGCGGAAATTTTTCAAAACTTCAGCGGAAAAAAACAACTTCCGCGTAAAGGACCGATCTTGCCGTATTCTTATATCTACAAGTCTATTTGGCGATTCTGAAACTGGTTAACCGGAAGTTGCTTTAGCTCACTCGCTTCAATTGTGCGAAGGAAGGCGAAATGAGTAGCTCCCGCTCAACAAAAGTAGCGATGTTAGCTGAAAATGTGTGTGGAAGGCTATTTGTGCCGACCAAATTTTCGGACCCCCTGCTCGCTGAATAAAACTTGTGACGTGAGGTAGGTGAAAAGGTGGTTGAAAAGAACATTTTTGGACTGTTGTGCACGTGCCCCCCCCCCCCCCCCCCCCCCCCCTCCCCCTCCCGTCAACAAAACATCGGACGTTAGGTGAAAATCCGTGTGGAAGGATTTTTCTTGGCTGAAAAGAATCATTCTTTGAAGCTTGAAAGATGTTTGTGCTGGAAAAAAAAATTTGGGGAACGTTCGGCCCCCCCGCTGAACAAAACTTCTGACGTCAGGTGAAAATCCGGGTGGAAGGATTTCTCGGACGAAATTTTTTCCTCTTTTTTTATCTTCATCCACTTTCATGCCTGATTACAGACATTGAGCGGAGGTTGGGTGAGGGGTGGGTAGGGAGGGAATGGGGTGGGGGGTGGGGTGTTCGGTTATCTCTTCCTCCCAAACATCACCCCCCTTAACCCCTCACACGGGGAATGCACACACAAATTGGCATTTGAAATTATTTACTAAATCTACAGATTCCACCTATTCAGTATTTGATAGTTCAAATAAAAAGACAACGCAGTAAAAGTGCATCTTCAACCATTCACTAACGGCTGCCAGTTATTTTTAAGTTTTATTCTCACTATTTGTTTTTTTTTCATTAAAAAGACAAAATGTCCCTTAACCCTTTCATCGCCAATGTCGCATTTATGCACCACAATGGTTTAACTCCCATGTCACTAAAAGGCATCAAATCAGGGCCTGTTATCCGAAGACCCGATTTTCTTAATTTTGATGTACAGTGGAACCTCCCTTATAAGACCCTCAAAAATCATCCAAAATGAGGTCTTATAAGGGAGGTAATGTTAATACTTACAAAGAAGGGCAATGTCTCAGAGAAGTAGGTCTTATGTGGGAGGGACTCTTATAATGGGAGGTCTTACAAGGGAGGTTCCACTGTGCATGTCACAGAGAAATTCCCGATATTGCAGATGCATTTTTTTTTCTCTACCCAGTAAATTTTAATGAAATTTTGAGGCTGAAAAATGGCTGGCAGTGAAAGGGTTAAGTATATAACAGTTCAAATAAAAAGACAGCACAATAAAAGTGTATCTTCAATCATTCACTAACGGCTGCCAGTTATTTTTAAGTTTTATTCCCTATTTGTTTTTTCATTTAAACAAACAAAATTTTCCATTAAAAAGAGAAAAAAATGACTCATCTATCATTCCCCAAGTGCTGCCTGTTATGGCCGGGTTCACATTAGACGCGTAAGTTCCGTACGGAAAACCTTAAATAAGTGGAAAAAAGAAGGATACAAGTTTGCGCATATATAGGGGAAATTCGGACACGTGCGCAAATCTTTTCCCTTCTTTGTTTCACTTATTTATGGATTGTGCACAGGTTTCCGCATGGAATATCCGCTTATGTGTGTACACGGCCTTTTTCTCAACTTTGGTTTTTCTTTTCTTCTGTGCTTCGTGATACACGGCCTACGGCCCGGTGACCACGGCCAGTGTAAATCTGTTGCACCGAAGGTATGTCTCCAGGACGGTGACCAAGCTGATCTCGGAGGTGATCTGCTTCCTGCTGGGCATCGACCCCAGCCAGTCCAGCGACCGCGACCTCGTGGAGGTGGAGGACCTTGGCGACACCGACCGCGAGAGGCAGAAGCTGATCCGCGAGCAGAACATCCTCAAACAGGTCTGTCGGTTTGTTGCGTCATGAGAGTGTCATGTAAGGAATGCAGAGGCAGAGGCTGATCCGCGAGCAGAACATCCTCAAACAGGTCTGTCGGTTTGTTGCGTCGTGAGAGTGTCATGTAAGGAATGCAGAGGCAGAAGCTGATCCGCGAGCAGAACATCCTCTAACAGGTCTGTCGGTTTGTTGCGTCGTGAGAGTGCTATGTAAGGAATACAGAGGCAGAAGCTGATCCGCGAGCAGAACATCCTCTAACAGGTCTGTCGGTTTGTTGCGTCGTGAGAGTGTCATGTAAGGAATGCAGAGGCAGAAGCTGATCCGCGAGCAGAACATCCTCAAACAGGTCTGTCGGTTTGTTGCGTCGTGAGAGTGTTATGTAAGGAATGCAGAGGCAGAAGCTGATCCGCGAGCAGAACATCCTCAAACAGGTCTGTCGGTTTGTTGCGTCGTGAGAGTGTCATGTAAAGAATGCAGAGGCAGAAGCTGATCCGCGAGCAGAACATCCTCTAACAGGTCTGTCGGTTTGTTGCGTCGTGAGAGTGTCATGTAAAGAATGCAGAGGCAGAAGCTGATCCGCGAGCAGAACATCCTCAAACAGGTCTGTCGGTTTGTTGCGTCGTGAGAGTGTCATGTAAAGAATGCAGAGGCAGAAGCTGATCCGCGAGCAGAACATCCTCAAGCAGGTCTGTCAGTTTGTTGGGTCGTGAGAATGTCATGTAAAGAAGAAGGTGAACAATTGACTGCAGTACCTTTTGGAGATACAAGTAACAACGTAAAAATGGTGGGTACAGAAAACAAGGTACCTGTGAAAGGGAAAACTCCAACGTTTCGTGCCTTAGGCACTTAGTCATGAAGTGAAGACAGCAAAGTTGACAGGTTGTAGATTTTCTTCTTGTGAGCACAGTTCACAATCAGTCCAAAGGTCAGTGGAAGAGAAACAGTGGGAGCAGTGATTACAGTTTCACAGGTACCTTGTTTTCTTTACCCACCATTTTTACGTTATGTAAAGAATACAGAGGCCGAAGCTGATCCGCGAGCAGAACATCCTCAAACAGGTCAACTATGCAGAGCATAACAACATTTTGACGTAGCCTTGGTGTTCTAGCCTATGTCAATTTGGTCTGACACATCCTGAAGCCAAGGCGTGTTCAGTTGATTACAGTTGCAGTGATAGGGTGGTGGTGGTGGAAATGGGACAGTGGTGGGGTTATTTAAAGAGAAATAATTGAAAATACCCTACTTGAACATACCCTACAGTAATTTTCATGTTACGGTTTTTGTGTTTTTTTGGGTGTTTTTTGGTGTGTTTTTTATAAAAGAATTGGAGGTTGGTTGTGATGATTGTGAAAAAAAGGCTAAGTATGAATTTGCTTATAATAAATTTGAGTTGTTATTTTAAATTGTTTTTTTTAAATTATTTTATTTTATTTTGTATTATTATTATATCGGGGCAGTGGGTGGATGCCTCGTGCCTCCATATGGGGAGCTGGACGACACCGCCCCCTCCACGAGTCTCTCCCCGTGGGGATACCGGGGGATCTTTCGTAAAAATAGTTCCCCCACCTTCTGGAAGTTCTGTGCTTGTAACTTCCTCTAATCCGTACTCTCTTTGACTCTGCCTTTTCTATCATCCATCTTTCTGACTTGTTGGCCCATTCTTCTGCCTTTTAAAAAAATATATCTTCTAAGTAATTGTTCTCCTTTGAGCTCCTCTGAAATTGGAATGTGTCGGCTGTACGCAGCGGAGAGACCTTTGAAAACTGAAAACCGGACGCATACGTTCCTTACCCATTATGGCCATATGGCCTGGGAACGCAAAAGAAGAAGAAGAAGAAGATATATTACGTGGATGCTTTTTTTTTTATTGCCTGGAGCCGGCGTCGCTGGATTATGAGGATTTGAGAAGATGCATTTTGCTGGTTATAGAGGTCATGAAGTTTAACCAGAAGTGAAAGTGCAATGAGAGCCTGTCAATGACATTGGAAACTGTTGTTTCCTTTCAGCTTCCAGGGGGCATTGCCCCCCCAGAGACCCCAGGAGGGGTGCTGTCCCTGCACTCCGATGGGCCCTGGGTGGCCCCTGGACCCCTGCCTTGCAGGATTTTTTTTAATTTCCCAGGAGCACCCATGATATTATAATTAGTTTGTGTGTGTGTGTGTATGCAGGTGTTCAAGATCCTGCAGGCTCCGTTCAAGGAGAGCGTGGGGATGAAGATGGAGGAGCTGTCGGACCAGAGGCACGGACCCTTTCGCTACATCTGCCGCCTCTGCTACAAACTGCTCAAACAGTCCTTCAAAAGCTACCGCAAAAACCAGGTACACCACTGTCTATATTCTCATTAACCCTATCACCGCCAATGTTGCATTTATGCACCACAATGGTTTAACACCCATGTCACCAAAAGGCATCAAATTAGAGTCTTGTTATCCGAAGACCCTATTTTCTTAATTTTGGGAGGTAAGGATAGGCCTTACTTTATACATGTTACTGCGGAATTCCCAATATTGCAGATAATTGTTTTTTCTTTACCTAGCTCAATTTAAGAGTATTTTAATTAACAAACAGTCCTTCAAAAGCTACCGCAAAAACCAGGTACACCACTGTCTATATATTCATTAACACAATGCTCAAGGAGTCCTTCAAAAGCTACAGCAAAAACCAGGTACACAACTGTCTATTGGCCACTGCAACTAGGGGTTATTAACGCCCTTGACAGCAGGAGTTAAGCCCTTGCTGGTCATTACTTAAAAGGGCAAAAGGCAGTTGTTGTAGTGGCTTTAACTAGGGTTATTGGTGAGGGTTTTGCCCCTGCTGGTCAGTACCCAATCATCTACTGCACAACAACCATTCATTCTGTGTGTATGGCAGGAATACGTGGCCCAGAAGCTGCCGTTCATGCAGCAGCAGATCGGCTGCGACGTGGGGGCGGAGGACACCATCACCGCCCTGCTGCACAACAACCGCAAGCTGCTGGAGAAGCACATCACCGAGTCCGAGATCGAGACCTTCGCCAGCCTCGTGCGCGAGAAGAAAGAGTCCAGGTGAGACTGTATGACATTGCATGCGCACCTGACGGCTCATCCACATGTGTTCACTCATACTTCTTCTTCTTCTTCATCAATCGCTCAGTCTCCTGTCATATGAGTGCAAAGAGTCCAGGTGAGACTGACATTGCACCTGCACCGAGTCTGAGATGGAGACCTTCGCGAGCCTCGTGCGTGAGAATAAAGAGTCCAGGTGAGACTGTTTGACATTGCACGCGCACCGAGTCTGAGATGGAGACCTTCGCGAGCCTCGTGCGTGAGAAGAAAGAGTCCAGGTGAGACTGTTTGACATTGCACGCGCACCGAGTCTGAGATGGAGTGCGTGAGAAGAAAGTCCAGGTGAGACTGTTTGACATTGCACGCGCACCGAGTCTGAGATGGAGTGCGTGAGAAGAAAGTCCAGGTGAGACTGTTTGACATTGCACATCACCGAGTCTGAGATGGAGACCTTCGCCAGCCTCGTGCGTGAGAAGAAAGTCCAGGTGAGACTGTTTGACATTGCATGCGCACCGAGTCTGAGATCGAGAATTTCGCCAGCCTCGTGCGTGAGAAGAAAGTCCAGGTGAGACTGTTTGACATTGCACGCGCACCTGACGACTCATCCACATGTGTTCACTCATACGTCTTCTTCATCAATCGCTCAGTCTCCTGTCATATGAGCGCAGCAGCAGCATCATGCTTCCGTAATGCCCCTAACTAAGAAAAGGCAGAGTCAAAGAGAGTGACAGATTATGGGGAAGTTACAAGCATAGAACTTCCGGAAAGTGGGAGAACTTTTTTGTGCATAAGAACAAACGCAGGCAATTTTGACCGTTTTGTTCTGTACCCGGTACTGTTTTTCAGGTTCCTGGACTACCTGTCAGACCTGTGCGTGTGCAGCAAGGTGGCCATACCTGTCACCCAGGAGCTCATCTGCAAGTGCCTGCTCAGCGACAAGAACTCTGACATCCTCATTGAAACCAGGTCTGGCTTTGGCTCAGTGGTAGTTCACACACCCTAAAGACGCACCCAGCATGCTTGCCACTCTCTGTCTCAAAATCTGGTTTATTTTTATTTTTATTTTTATTTTTTTTAATTGAACTTTTTTTTTCTCCATTTTACAAATTTAATTTCACTCACACATTCACGCACATAAAGCATAGTAATGGCCGTGGAGGCAACAGCCATGACAGCTGCAACGGCAAGAGCAAGAACTGTAGCATTAATAGCATAATGCCACATATAATACCAGTGACAATCCTAGTGGATTAATTAATACATCACTGATATGCTCATCACCTTCGTCCTCACCATCATTTTCACTAGCGACAGTGATAATAATATATAGCAAACAAAGTAGGAAGCAATCATTTTAACACTCATAGTTGTACTGTTTCCTTCGCCGTCATCACTGCCACCAATAAATTATGAAAATATTGACAACATCTCAAAATCTGGTTCTTTTCCGTTTTATGAGATATCACTTGGAGACTTGAAGAAATAAAACCGGCAACACCGTTGTAAAAACTAAGCAATATTTTGGTTTATTTTAAAGCCTTTTACGAGCTAAAACATTGACCAACTGACAAAACATAGCTCTTGGCTAAAAAACAACAACATTGCATTCAAAAGCAAACAAAGGGAGTGAATGTGCAATGCACGGGATATTTAAAAAACAACAACAAAAAACAATACTCTGTTGAAGTTTTTTTTCTTGCTCTAGACAAACCATATTAGTGAATTAATGAAAAATGGTGTTTTACGTCCTCGGTCATAGACACATATGGGACATTTGTAAATACAAAGATGGTGGGAACAATACTGGCTGCATTGCCCGGAGGCAGTGCAGCACCAGTAAAGTCCCGAGTTTTTAACAATATAGATATGTGCAGTGGTAACCACGCCTCGGATAAACCTCATCGGCTATGGTACCGCCACGACTGGTCAAACCATATTAGTAATGTTTTTAATTTTAGTTTGTATTTTTTTTTTAAATGGATGGAATTGTTCCCCGATAGCAGTCACTTTTTGTCATAAATAAAAGAACAAGTAACTATCGTCAACCTCCCCCCCCCCCCAACAAAAAAACAAAAAATCTTTGCTGATTTTAACCCTAGATCTATCCCTTTCCTGAGAAGGGCAGTATGTTGCTTTTCGGTTAAAAAAAACAAAAAAAAAAAAACAATTTCAATGAGGGGTGGGGGCAAATTTCCCGAGTTTTAAAAATTTTATTGAAAATTTTCGCTGAAAAATGACTGGCGGTGAAAGGGTTAATAAACCGTCGACTGTATTGTCCCCTGCGACTGTGTCTGTGGTGGTCAGGCTGGTGCGGACCCAGGTGGAGATGGAGATGGCGGTGGACAATGCGGACGGTCAGCAGGTGGACCAGATCATCACGGTGGAGGAGGACGAGGAGGTCATGCTGCTCTGGAACAGCGGCCACAACCAGAAGGGCATCAGGGAACTGGCCATGGCCGCCGCCGAGAACATCAAGGAGGACAAAGACATCATGCAGTACTACAGGTGTGTGTGTGTGTGTGTGTGTGAGAACATCAAGGAGGACAAAGACATCATGCAGTACTACAGGTGTGTGTGTGTGTGTGAGAACATCAAGGAGGACAAAGACATCATGCAGTACTACAGGTGTGTGTGTGTGTGTGTGAGAACATCAAGGAGGACAAAGACATCATGCAGTACTACAGGTGTGTGTGTGTGAGAACATCAAGGAGGACAAAGACATCATGCAGTACTACAGGTGTGTGTGTGTGTGAGAGAACATCAAGGAGGACAAAGACATCATGCAGTACTACAGGTGTGTGTGTGTGTGTGAGAACATCAAGGAGGACAAAGACATCATGCAGTACTACAGGTGTGTGTGTGTGTGTGAGAACATCAAGGAGGACAAAGACATCATGCAGTACTACAGGTGTGTGTGTGTGTGTGAGAACATCAAGGAGGACAAAGACATCATGCAGTACTACAGGTGTGTGTGTGTGTGTGAGAACATCAAGGAGGACAAAGACATCATGCAGTACTACAGGTGTGTGTGTGTGTGTGAGAACATCAAGGAGGACAAAGACATCATGCAGTACTACAGGTGTGTGTGTGTGTGAGAACATCACGGAGGACAAAGACATCATGCAGTACTACAGGTGTGTGTGTGTGTGAGAACATCAAGGAGGACAAAGACATCATGCAGTACTACAGGTGTGTGTGTGTGAGAACATCAAGGAGGACAAAGACATCATGCAGTACTACAGGTGTGTGTGTGTGTGTGTGTGTGAGAACATCAAGGAGGACAAAGACATCATGCAGTACTACAGGTGTGTGTGTGTGTGTGAGAACATCAAGGAGGACAAAGACATCATGCAGTACTACAGGTGTGTGTGTGTGTGTGTGTGTGAGAACATCAAGGAGGACAAAGACATCATGCAGTACTACAGGTGTGTGTGTGTGTGTGAGAACATCAAGGAGGACAAAGACATCATGCAGTACTACAGTGTGTGTGTGTGTGTGAGAACATCAAGGAGGACAAAGACATCATGCAGTACTACAGGTGTGTGTGTGTGTGAGAACATCAAGGAGGACAAAGACATCATGCAGTACTACAGGTGTGTGTGTGTGTGAGAACATCAAGGAGGACAAAGACATCATGCAGTACTACAGGTGTGTGTGTGTGAGAACATCAAGGAGGACAAAGACATCATGCAGTACTACAGTGTGTGTGTGTGTGTGAGAACATCAAGGAGGACAAAGACATCATGCAGTACTACAGGTGTGTGTGTGTGTGAGAACATCAAGGAGGACAAAGACATCATGCAGTACTACAGGTGTGTGTGTGTGTGTGAGAACATCAAGGAGGACAAAGACATCATGCAGTACTACAGGTGTGTGTGTGTGTGTGAGAACATCAAGGAGGACAAAGACATGCAGTACTACAGGGTGTGTGTGTGTGTGAGAACATCAAGGAGGACAAAGACATCATGCAGTACTACAGGTGTGTGTGTGTGTGTGAGAACATCAAGGAGGACAAAGACATGCAGTACTACAGGTGTGTGTGTGTGTGCATGCATGTAAAGCGTAACAAATGGGACTTTCATGTAAGTCTAACACAATTGGGGCGGAAAAAATAATGGGGTGATTTTTTGTCGCCCCTATTTTTTTTTAGGTCTTAAACAGGGTGTGTGTGTGTGTGTGTGAACAATGACCACAACCAGAAGGGCATCAGGGAACTAGCCATGGCTGCCGCTGAGAATATTAAGGAGAACAAAGACGTGTGTGTGTGTGTGTGTGTGTGAACAACGGCCACAACCAGAAGGGCATCAGGGAACTGCCCATGGCAGGTTGTTGCCCTTTCTACCCACCAAAACTCTCTCTCTCTCTCTCTTTCTCTCTCTGTCTTTTTTAACTTCCCTTCGACCTCTTCACCCTATTCAGTTGCAAAAATAGTCAAAAATGACTTTGGCAACAAACTGGAAGAAGAAGAAGACAGGAAACTGTCGGAGCGATCTACAAAGAAAGAGAGAAAATATGAAAATATATGAAAATGGTATTGTTGAAATCAAAACTCAGTGTACAGAATTTTAGTGAGAAAACTAGTCGTAGTTGTGTTGAATATGTTGCTGTAAACCATGAATTCCAGGCTATATTATCACTGTATGTGCTGTATTGCGCTGTGTGTAGCAAGCATCAGTTTCGGACCCTGTTCAGAATTTTAGTGAGAAAACTCTAGTCACAGTTGTGTTGAATGTGAGTGTAAATCCATTCATTCCATGCTGTATTATGTGCTGTATTGCGCTGTGTGTCAGGCATCAGTTTGGACCTGTTCAGAATTTTATTGAGAAAACTCGCAGTTGTGCTGAATGTGTGTGTAAATCCATTCATTCCATGCTGTATTATGTGCTGTATTGCGCTGTGTGTCAGGCATCAGTTTGGACCTGTTCAGAATTTTATTGAGAAAACTCGCAGTTGTGCTGAATGTGTGTGTAAATCCATTCATTCCATGCTGTATTATGTGCTGTATTGCGCTGTGTGTCAGGCATCAGTTTGGACCTGTTCAGAATTTTATTGAGAAAACTCGCAGTTGTGCTGAATGTGTGTGTAAATCCATTCATTCCATGCTGTATTATGTGCTGTGTTGCGCTGTGTGTCAGGCATCAGTTTGGACCTGTTCAGAATTTTATTGAGAAAACTCGCAGTTGTGCTGAATGTGTGTGTAAATCCATGCATTCCATGCTGTATTATGTGCTGTATTGCGCTGTGTGTCAGGCATCAGTTTGGACCTGTTCAGAATTTTATTGAGAAAACTCGCAGTTGTGCTGAATGTGTGTGTAAATCCATGCATTCCATGCTGTATGCTTGCTGTGTGTGCTGTGTGTGTCAGGCATCAGCTTGGACCTGTTCTGAATTTGAGTGCGAAAACTCTAGTCGTAGTTGTGTTGAATGTGTGTGTGTAGATCCCATGGATTCCAGGCTGTATCTTTGCTGTACGTGCTATGTTGTGCTGTGTGTAAGTCATAAGTCATAAGTTTCTTTATTGTCCATTGGCATTGTACAACGCACATGGAAACTTGTCTTCCACCGTGTAAAACAAAAATATTAAATAAAAGTATGAAACCTAAATTTACATTAATATGTAACTCTCACACCACACCCAATCATTCATCCGCTCTCCGCTATCTTGCTCACTCATCATGCAACCCACCACCACTTCCGCCTTCATTTTTAACCCTTTCTTTTCTTTTTTCCTTCCTTTCCTCCTTTTTTCTTTTCCTCTCCACCCCCTTTATTTTTCTTAAATTATTTTTAGGTAGGCTTTTTCCCGCTCTCTTTCATCCTATTGTCTGTGTGTCTGACTAAGATGGACATGTATGAGCTTGGACCTGTTCTGAATTTTAGTGAGAAAACTAGTCGTATGTTCCATGCTGAATTGTAAGTGCTGTGTGGTGTGGTGTGTGTGTCACTGTCAGGCACCAGCTGGACCTGTTGTGAATTGTAAGTGCTGTGTGTTGTGTGTGTGTGTGTCAGACACCAGCTGGACCTGTTCTCCAACATGTGCCTGGACCGGCAGTACCTGGCCATCAACAGACTGTCCCCTCAGCTGGACGTCGACCTCATCCTCAAGTCAGTCCTGCTCTCCTTTTCACCCCTAACCCCTTCACTGCCTGCCCCGTATCTACTACTATTGGGGGTGGGGGGGGGGGGGGTGGATGGGGGGTGATGTCATTGATGATAATTATCGTAACTTTTGATGTCATAGCCCTGGAATGATGGGGTTTTTGTTTTGTTTAGACAAGTCAGGAAAGATACATTTTTAGACCATTTTTTCTCAGATTGAGTCTAACAGGTCTTTATCATTTTTTTTGAGGCAGTGAAGGGGTTAGCTTGTTATGGCATGCCTCTTTTTTTTTTTTTTTTTTTACTCCATCAAACCGATAGCTGAATAGATGTTCTCTTCTTTAGGTGTTTTTTTTTTGGGGGGAGGGGGAAGAATTATCCTACATTATCCTACATCCTATATCCTACAAGTGTTGAGCGTTACAACAAAATCTTTGTGGTGTTTTTGTTGAATCGATTGACTGCCTACACGCACCTCATGCTGTTGTCTGCTCAGGGCTGGGTGTAAAACATTTCACAGTCTTTGTGACTTAAAAATATCAAATGTTGTTGTTGTTGTCTTACCCTGGCTTAAAGACTCGCAGGGATCATCCCAACAGCCGAAGCACTTGAACACTATGGTACAAACGCAACAGTATACTTGAACTTGAACCTAGGGATGAGAACATTACCGTTTTTGATCAACCCGCCACGTGGGCAGCCACACTCCGACTTTGGAGGAAAAGGAATCAAATAAATAAATGATTTACCCAAAAAAAAAAATCAATGCACAGCCGGTATCATCGCTGTTGGCAGGTGCATGGCGGACAAGTCGTTGCCGGCGGACCTGCGTGCGTCATTCTGCCGCCTGATGCTGCACATGCACGTGGACCGGGACCCCCAGGAGCAGGTGAAGCCCGTCAAGTACGCCCGCCTCTGGTCCGAGATCCCCACCGAGATCTGCATCAAGGAGTGAGTGGTCGCAGCGTTTTGTGCTGCTCACCGTCAGACTGGTTTGTGTGTCTGTGTTTTATTGGCAGGTAAACACAGGTTTTTTTTATGGTGATGCTAATTTCCTTGATTGGTTTGAAAAGGCAGGAATGTGTGACTTTCTAAGTGAATTCTACCTTCCATTTCTATACATTGTTACAGCTTCTATCTTCTCTGCTTTCCATTATGTTGCTTTTCTTCTCTCGTACTACACTCCCCCCCCCCCCCCCCCCCCCAAAGTGCAGCAGAATTTTCAACTTGATATAGTTAGCTGCCTAAGGCAAAGATATAGGCTCAAACGAGCAACTACTTCTTTTTTTTGCGCTCCCAGGCGATATGGCCATAATGGGTAAGGTACATATGTGTTCAGTTTTCAGTGGTCTTCCTGCTGCGTAGAGCCGACATTCCGATTTCGGAGGAGCTCAAAGGAGAACAAAATATTTGGAAGATTATTTTTTTTGATAAGGCAGTAGAATGAGCCAATATGTCAAAAAGAGACAGAAAGCAAAGGAAAAAGGCAGAGTCAAAGAGAGTGGCAGACTAGAGGAAGTTACAAGCACAGAACTTCCAGAAGGTGGAGGGGGACTATTTTTTTTATGAACAACCCCCCCCCCCCCGGCATCCCCACAGGGAGACACTCGTGGAGGGGGCGGGGTAAAGTATGGAGGCACGAGGCATCCACCCACTGCCCCCAAAAAAACAAGCAACAATTTAGCTGACCTTTTAAGTTGTGTGTTTGTGCAGCTACGAGTCTCACATCAGCAAGGTGCCGGAGAAGGAGAAGGTGAAGAACAAGTTTGCGCAGACCATGGCCTTCGTGGAGGACTACCTGTGCGACATCGTCAGCAAGGCCTGGGCAGAGAAGGAGGAGAACACCCTCACCTACCAGGTAAAGTTCACTCACCTTTAACCCCTTCACTGCCAGACCATGGTCTTTGTGGAGCGACATCGTCAGCAAGGCCTGGGCAGAGAAGGAGGAGAACACCCTCACCTACCAGGTAAAGTTCACTCACCTTTAACCCCTTCACTGCCAGACCATGGTCTTTGTGGAGTGACATCGTCAGCAAGGCCTGGGCAGAGAAGGAGGAGAACACCCTCACCTACCAGGTAAAGTTCACTCACCTTTAACCCCTTCACTGCCAGACCATGGTCTTTGTGGAGCGACATCGTCAGCAAGGCCTGGACAGAGACGGAGGAGAACCCCCTTACCTACCAGGTAAAGTTCACTCACCTTTAACCCCTTCACTGCCAGACCATGGTCTTTGTGGAGCGACATCGTCAGCAAGGCCTGGACAGAGACGGAGGAGAACCCCCTTACCTACCAGGTAAAGTTCACTCACCTTTAACCCCTTCACTGCCAGACCATGGTCTTTGTGGAGCGACATCGTCAGCAAGGCCTGGACAGAGACGGAGGAGAACCCCCTTACCTACCAGGTAAAGTTCACTCACCTTTAACCCCTTCACTGCCAGACCATGGTCTTTGTGGAGCGACATCGTCAGCAAGGCCTGGACAGAGACGGAGGAGAACCCCCTTACCTACCAGGTAAAGTTCACTCACCTTTAACCCCTTCACTGCCAGACCATGGTCTTTGTGGAGCGACATCGTCAGCAAGGCCTGGACAGAGACGGAGGAGAACCCCCTTACCTACCAGGTAAAGTTCACTCACCTTTAACCCCTTCACTGCCAGACCATGGTCTTTGTGGAGCGACATCGTCAGCAAGGCCTGGACAGAGACGGAGGAGAACCCCCTTACCTACCAGGTAAAGTTCTCGCTCACATAAGGTGGCACACTCTGCTTTCTGGGTGCAATTTTTGTTTCTCAGGATCTAATAAAGATATCTACATGAGATTTTGCCCACTGATACAGAACATGACCCTGACCATGCATGCCAAATTTGAAGACTGTGTGAAGGCACTATGAAAGTATGGAGTTCACATAAAAAAAATTAACACGAAATCTTAGCCCCTCAACAGTGCTGGATTCAAGCACTGCATGGTGATACTGATCATTTGTCCACTTTCCTAAGAGATCAAAGAGTGCAATGGTCATAAAATTAGCATGTCTGAGATGTTAACTCGCATTCTTTGTCTCATCAAACAATAGTACAAAATTAGGATCTCGCTTGAGACAAAGAACGCGAGTTAACATCTCAGACATGCTAATTTTATGACCATTGCGCTCTTTGATGTATTGATGCGCAATCCATATATAAGTGAAACAAAGAAGGGAAAAGATTTGCGCATGTGTCCGAATTTCCCCTATGTGCGTAAACTTTTATCCTTCTTTTTTCCACTCACGTAGGGTTTTCCGTACGGAACTTACTACGCGTCTAATGTGAACCCGGCCTTATAGTCCGAAAAATATGGTATATAAATCCATGTACAATAGTAACAGATGCACCTTTCATTTTCACTGCTTCATGCGAGTGTAGAGTGGCACGGAGGTAACGCGCTCGCCTTGTGTCAAGTAAACCCGAGTTCGAACCTGGGTACAGGGGATCTTTCCTCTCACTTTGCACTTGGCCTTACCGGGTCTGAACGTGGAGTCTTTCGGATGAGACGATGAACCGAGGTCCCATGTGCCCATGCACTTAGCACACGTTAAACCCAGTGGCAACGAAAAAGTTGTCATTTGGTCAAAATTTACCCCCACCCCCCACCCTCCCCTTGCTTCCTCATCAGTCACACATAAAAATCGCATGCAAAATTAAAAAAAAATTGGGTGGCGCGCCTCTGGCTGCGACGCGCTCTCCAAGTGGGAGCAACCCGATTTTCACAGAGACGCCTCTGTGACTATAAAATACCTGATACCTACCTGATACCTGATTCCTAGATATGGAAGCCTCGTAGTGAGAAGCTGGTGTTTGTTTTACGTTGCCAGGTTGTGAACCTGGCCCGGCAGCTGATCTACTTTGGGTTCTACACGTTCAGCGATCTGCTGCGGCTGACCAAGACCCTGCTCAGCATTCTGGACTGTGTGCCCGAGACCAACACCCCGCCCCTGCCCCAACCTGTGGAGGGTCAGTGTGTGCGTGTGTGTGCGTGTGTGCGTGTGTGTGTGTGTGTGTATATTTTAGATAAATATATTTATGCTGTGTGTGTGTGTAAGTGCGTGTGTGTGTGTGTGTGTGTGTGTGTAAGTGCGTGTGTGTGTGTGTCTGTGTGTGTGTGTGTGTGTTCATGTAATGAGATGGGGAAAAAAGTCTTCTGTGTCTGTGCATTCATTTATAGTAGGGTGTTACAAATTCGTCCGCCATGCAATTTCGTCCAGTTTGCATAGCTACTCACTTTGAAACTGTGTTGTACCTATTCTAAAAGATAATAAACACACATAGCTGTTTTAAGACCTAAAAGAAATCCCAATGATAAAAACAGTACTATTAATTAGTTTATTCACTACAATTAAGTTTGTGTGATCTGCATGAAAAGCTCGATCTAAATCTTAGCAACTGCCTGAAGACAGTCACATACCATAAAACTGTAAATCACGCAGAAACAGGTCCCTAAGAACAAATGTTAATATTCCTTTGTTTTCACAACAACATGTGTAATTTTATCATGCATGTATTTTATGATGACTGATTTTCAATAGGCAATTTTATTTTTCACATTTAGATAAATATATTTATGACAAATCAACTGGACGAATTTGTATGGTAAAAATCCAAGCATCAATGCAATTTTGTCCAATGCAGCTTCTGACTACTCTATTGCTAAAACAAATGGGAACTTTCCTGGTATTGCAGTACCTCCAGGATCGTCCCACCATCTTTATAGTTAATAATGCCCCATATGTGCCTGTTCCAGGCCGGAGGACGTTAAACGAACTTTTATCATGTCTCACTACTGAGGGGCTTACAGGTGCCACAGTGGATATTTGACCCTCTTGATAAAATGTACTGTTGGCCGTTTCCCTTTGTTTGCCCATCACACACAACATTATCTGAATAAAAAAGAGAAGAAAATAAACACATATTCAGCTATTCTATGAATTTATTTCAAACTACAAGTCACTGTGCTTTGCTGTTTGTCCTTGGACGAAATTGCATGTTATGCCTGGACGAAATTGCATAGGGTATGGACGAAATTGTCACAAGACACATGACTTTGTTTGCAGCCATTTTCTGGTGAATATTCATGAGAAAACCGTAAATGGTTTCGCTAAACCGCTTTCTGATTGATCAATTCTATTAATGGATTGAAAATATGACTCAGATGCTGCATCTACAAGCCAGAATACGTCGAAACATACGATAACTGTCTAAACTGGCCGAATATGTAACAGTCTACCTTACATGCGCATTTGCCGGTATGTCCAGGGAAGGAGGTGGTATCAACTGCAAGAAGGTGGATGTCAGGCATACGTTTCCGATCGGCTATCCAAGCCAGCGAAGTTATCCAAGTAAAGCTAGCAAAGATAGGGGATAACAGCTGTACAATTGACGGCGCGATATTAATGATAATCAACAACGAACTCATCCCAAATCCCTCTAGTTGTTAGAAAACTAAACAATGTTCAAATGCAGATCGATTCGAACAGAAACTCGGCCGCCATTTTACTTAGCAGTCGTAACTTCCAGCGAGTCTGCTGCGTAGCGAACCTAGCTGACTCACTTTGCTCAAAAGATCTTAAGATAAAAACTGCACCAAGTTTTTGTTTGTAAACATATTTTGGCTGCATGTTCTTCGTTGTATTTTTAATATATTTCTTCTATCAGATTTATGGTAAAAACTTATTTTTGTTCAGCAGTATCATGCAACGTATTTAGTAGAAAATGGTCTTGGACAATACACAAAGATAAATAAAACTGCCCATGATTGAACATCTAGCAACATCAACTGAATACAACTAATATATTGTAGGTATTAGGTACTTTATAGTCACAGAGGCGTCTCTGTGAAATTCGGGTTGCTCCCACCTGGAGAGCATGTGTGTGTCCATGGGAGGAGGTGGAGAGGAGTCTACTACCGGTCAGTGTCAACAGATGGACAGTGCATTGTTTACCTCTGTGTGTGTGTGTGTGTCCAGGTGAGGAGGTAGAGAAGAGTCTCCTAGCAGTCAGTGTCAACAGATGGATATCAGGTAATGGACAGGTCAATGTATTGTTTGCCTGTGTGTGTGTGTGTGTCCATGGGAGGAGGTGGAGAGGAGTCTACTACCGGTCAGTGTCAACAGATGGACAGTGCATTGTTTACCTCTGTGTGTGTGTGTGTGTGTGTGTGTGTGTGTGTGTGTGTGTGTGTGTGTGTGTGTGTGTGTGTGTGTCCAGGGGAGGAAGTAGAGAAGAGTCTTAGCGGTCAGTGTCAACAGATGGACATCAGGCAATGGACAGGTCAATGCATTGTTTACCTGTGTGTCCAGGGGAGGTGGAGAATAGTCTCCTGCTGGTCAGTGTCAACAGATGGACATCAGGCAATGGACAGGTCAATGCATTGTTTACCTGTGTGTCCAGGGGAGGTGGAGAATAGTCTCCTGCTGGTCAGTGTCAACAGATGGACATCAGGCAATGGACAGGTCAATGCATTGTTTACCTGTGTGTCCAGGGGAGGTGGAGAAGAGTCTCCTGCCGGTCAGTGTCAACAGATGGACATCAGGCAATGGACAGGTCAATGCATTGTTTACCTGTGTGTCCAGGGGAGGTGGAGAAGAGTCTCCTGCCGGTCAGTGTCAACAGATGGACATCAGGCAATGGACAGGTCAATGCATTGTTTACCTGTGTGTCCAGGGGAGGAGGTGGAGAAGAGTCTCCTGCCGGTCAGTGTCAACAGATGGACATCAGGCAATGGACAGGTCAATGCATTGTTTACCTGTGTGTCCAGGGGAGGAGGTGGAGAAGAGTCTCCTGTCGGTCAGTGTCAACAGATGGACATCAGGCAACGGACAGGTCAATGTATTGTTTACCTGTGTGTCCAGGGGAGGAGGTGGAGAAGAGTCTCCTGCCGGTCAGTGTCAACAGATGGACATCAGGCAACGGACAGGTCAATGTATTGTTTACCTGTGTGTCCAGGGGAGGAGGTGGAGAAGAGTCTCCTGCCGGTCAGTGTCAACAGATGGACATCAGGCAATGGACAGGTCAATGTATTGTTTACCTGTGTGTCCAGGGGAGGTGGAGAAGAGTCTCCTGCTGGTCAGTGTCAACAGATGGACATCAGGCAATGGACAGGTCAATGTATTGTTTACCTGTGTGTCCAGGGGAGGTGGAGAAAGTCTCCTGCCGGTCAGTGTCAACAGATGGACATCAGGCAATGGACAGGTCAATGCATTGTTTACCTGTGTGTCCAGGGGAGGAGGTGGAGAAGAGTCTCCTGTCGGTCAGTGTCAACAGATGGACATCAGGCAACGGACAGGTCAATGTATTGTTTACCTGTGTGTCCAGGGGAGGAGGTGGAGAAGAGTCTCCTGCCGGTCAGTGTCAACAGATGGACATCAGGCAATGGACAGGTCAATGTATTGTTTACCTGTGTGTCCAGGGGAGGAGGTGGAGAAGAGTCTCCTGCCGGTCAGTGTCAACAGATGGACATCAGGCAACGGACAGGTCAATGTATTGTTTATCTGTGTGTCCAGGGGAGGAGGTGGAGAAGAGCCTCCTGCCGGTCAGTGTCAACAGATGGACATCAGGCAACGGACAGGTCAATGTATTGTTTATCTGTGTGTCCAGGGGAGGAGGTGGAGAAGAGCCTCCTGCCGGTCAGTGTCAACAGATGGACATCAGGCAACGGACAGGTCAATGTATTGTTTACCTGTGTGTCCAGGGGAGGAGGTGGAGAAGAGCCTCCTGCCGGTCAGTGTCAACAGATGGACATCAGGCAACGGACAGGTCAATGTATTGTTTACCTGTGTGTCCAGGGGAGGAGGTGGAGAAGAGCCTCCTGCCGGTCAGTGTCAACAGATGGACATCAGGCAACGGACAGGTCAATGTATTGTTTATCTGTGTGTCCAGGGGAGGAGGTGGAGAAGAGCCTCCTGCCGGTCAGTGTCAACAGATGGACATCAGGCAACGGACAGGTCAATGTATTGTTTATCTGTATGTCCAGGGGAGGAGGTGGAGAAGAGCCTCCTGCCGGTCAGTGTCAACAGATGGACATCAGGCAATGGACAGGTCAATGTATTGTTTACCTGTGTGTCCAGGGGAGGAGGTGGAGAAGAGCCTCCTGCCGGTCAGTGTCAACAGCAAGAAGGTGGACGCAGAGGAGGACAACATGGTCATGGACACCAAGCTCAAGATCATCGAAATCCTCAAGGTCAGCCGTTGTCTTCACATATTGCAAGAAAAGTTACCCTCCATGGGGGGAAATTCTGCGCTTGTAACTTCCTCTGATCTGTCACTCTCTTTGACTCTGCCTTTTCTCTTTGCGTACTGTCATTTACTATGACCCCCTACCCCCCGTGGGGATACCGGGGGTCTTTTTATATAAATAGTTGCCCTGGCCACCTTCTGGAAGTTCTGTGCTTGTGACTTCCTCTGATCTGTCACTCCCTTTGACTCTGCCGTTTCTCTTTGCGTACTGTCATTTACTATGACCCCCTACCCCCCGTGGGGATACCGGGGGTCTTTTTATACAAATAGTTGCCCCCACCTTCTGGAAGTTCTGTGCTTGTGACTTCCTCTGATCTGTCACTCCCTTTGACTCTGCCTTTTCCATTTGCGTACTGTCATTTACTATGACCCCTCCGTGGGGATACCGTGGGTCTTTTTATACAAATAGTTGCCCTGGCCACCTTCTGGAAGTTCTGTGCTTGTAACTTCCTCTGATCTGTCACTCTCTTTGACTCTGCCTTTTCCATTTGCGTACTGTCATTTACTATGACCCCCCCACCCCGTGGGGATACCGGGGGTCTTTTTATACAAATAGTTGCCCTGGCCACCTTCTGGAAGTTCTGTGCTTGTGACTTCCTCTGATCTGTCACTCTCTTTGACTCTGCCTTTTCCGTACTGTCATCCACTATCTTTCTGCCTTATTGGTCCATTCTCCTGCCTTTTTTGAAGTACAATCATTCTTACAGAGATTTGTTCTATCCGATGACGGGCATGCTGGGCCTAACTATTTCTTAGTCAGGCACATAACGGCAGCATGACGCATCTGCACTCTTTTTGACTGGAAGCTGTCTGAACGATTGACGAAGAAGAAGAAGCAAGAAAAGTGAAGAAAACTGGTCTCTCTGGGTTGTCTTGTGTCTCTGTCGACTAATGCTGCTAGTTTGTAAACTTAAAAAGAATCTGTCAGAATTTGTTTGTGTGTAGAAAAACTTGATTGTCTAAATAGGTCAGTTTTCTGTTTTGTTTGACCGTTTGTTTTGTTGTTGTGTGTGTGTGTTATGTATCGTTCCGTTTCACATGTCCTTTGACCTTTCTTCCCTCTTGAACAGAACAATACAGTGGAACCTCCCTTATAAGACCTCCCATTATAAGACTCCCTCCCACATACGACCTACTTCTCTGAGACATTGCCCTTCTTTGTAAGTATTAAAATTACCTCCCTTATAAGACCCCTCCCTTATAAGACCTCGTTTTGGATGATTTTTGAAGGTCTTATAAGGGAGGTTCCAGTGTACTTGCTCAACAAATGATCAAAGCTAAATTATTACCGTAATTTACGGCCCATTAGGCGACACAGCGCATAAGGCGCACCCCGCTGCTTTTTAAAAAACCACGTAATTTGAACACAGATAGGGCGCATACACCCGATAAGGCGCAAAGAAACCAAAGAAATCAAAAAAAGGAAGAACGAAACGATCAGCGAAAGTAACATTACAGGTCTATTGCTGTGTTCGATTGCGATCACGGAAGAGATACGATCGTGAAGCGAAAGTGCAATGTGAGTGAACTGTTGTCGGTTTGTTGTGGAAGCTACCAGAGCATGGTGAGTTGTTCATTTCAACTCTCGACCCCCTTTACTTTTTTCTGTTTAGAGTATAGAAAGGGCGCATGCGCCGGATTGGGCGCAGGGGTCAAAGTTCAGTAAAAAAAAAGTTGCGCTTAATAGGCCGTAATTTCTGGTAAATGGAGAAGGATGGACATGTAAAGTTCACCTCACCATTTAAAAGGATAACAAGGGATAATGTTTGTTGGTGTGCAGTTCATTCTGAACGTTCGCTTGGACTACCGCATCACCTGCCTGCTGTCCATCTTCAAGAGGCAGCACGACGGGGACGGGGCTCCACAGGAGGCCTCCACCGCTCCAGGTAAAACAGAAATCCCAGGTAAAACAGAAATCCCAGGTAAAACAGAAATCTCAGGTAAAACAGAAATCTCAGGTAAAACAGAAATCCCAGGTAAAACAGAAATCCCAGGTAAAACAGAAATCCCAGGTAAAACAGAAATCTCAGGTAAAACAGAAATCCCAGGTAAAACAGAAATCCCAGGTAAAACAGAAATCTCAGGTAAAACAGAAATCCCAGGTAAAACAGAAATCCCAGGTAAAACAGAAATCCCAGGTAAAACAGAAATCTCAGGTAAAACAAATCTCAGGTAAAACAGAAATCCCAGGTAAAACAGAAATCCCAGGTAAAACAGAAATCTCAGGTAGCGAGGCAGTGGTGTTCTCACACACGACTATTGTCACTTCGCCTCTTGTCGCGCGAACTTCCTTATTTGGAAAGCAAGGAAAGATTACTCTAGCGTCAGACGCTTTATTCGGGTTCGAGCAAGTCTGCTATTTTTTTCCTTCAATCAGAGTTATGGTCCTTCCGTCCGTTGTGATTGGCTAGTTTCACGATCTCTGCGATCTTGAGCATCAAAATTAGAGCCGGTTCTATTCCCGAGCAACAAAAAATCGCGCAGCTACGCATAAAAAAATCCTGCCGCGCAGTGAATCTCTCGCACGCAAGCAGCGCATCAAACTGCGCCTTGCAGCAAAAAATCGCCGCGATCTCGAGATCTTGACGCTAGTGTGCGAAGCCCTTAAGCGGCCCCTGGACTCCTGCCTTGCCTGTTTTTGGATTTTCTCCAGTTGCATCCATGATGTCGTAGTCCTGGAATGATGGTTGTTGGTTTAGACGATTCAGGAAAGATTAAATCTGGACTCTAGACCATTTTCTGGCTTGAGTCCTAACAGGTCTTTTTTAAATTCTCTAATAAGAAAATTGATAATTTCTCTGTTTTCCTCTGGCAGTGAAGGGGTTAACCCTTTTCGCCGCCAGCCTTTGTTCAGCAAAACATTTCCATTAAGCTTACCTGGGTATAGAAAAAAAATTGTCTGCAATCTTGGCAATTCTTCTGTGACATGTATAAAGTAAGGCCTATCCTTACCTCCCAAAATTAACCCCCTGACTGCCACCAATGTATCACGTACTGACCTGATGGTATCACCGATTATGTCATCAGATGAAGAGGAATAGCCCTGATATGCTGGCTTTTGCTCCAACACAGTCAAGAGAGTTATATCCCCAGACCATTTTGCCAGATTGGCTCTATCGGTTGTCTTTTTCATGGCATGATTTGTACCAAGATTTTTTCTTTAATTTTCTCTGGCAGTCAAGGGGTTAAGACAATAGGGTCTTTGAATAACAGACCCTGGTTTGAGGACTTTTCGTGACATGGGTGTTGAATCATTGTGGTTCTAAAATGCGACATTGGCGGTGAAAGGGTTAATGGTATTTTGGGGCTGAAAAATGGCTAAAAAGGATTAAAAGGTGACCCTGTGGAACAGTCGTGTCAGTCTTCAGCCGTTTAACCCTTGGCGTTGTGTGTGTGTTGGTCAGGTGGGCTGGACCTGGAGAGCATTGCCACTCAGGCGGAAGACATCTTTGGTGGCAGGTGAGCCTTAAGCCGCTCGCTGTGCCGTCTGTCTGTGTCTTACTGTCTGTCTGTCTGTCTGTGCTGCCTGTCTGTGTCTGACTGTCTGTCTGTCTCATGCTGAAGACATCTTTGGTGGCAGGTGAGCCTTAAGCCACTCGCTGTGCCGTCTGTCTGTGTCGTCTGTCTGTCTGTCTGTCTGTGCCACCTGTTTGTGTCTCACTGTCTGTCTGTCTCATGCTGAAGACATCTTTGGTGGCAGGTGAGCCTTAAGCCGCTCTCTGTCCGTCTCTCTGTGCCGTCTGTCTGTGTCTCACTGTCTGTCTGTCTCATGCTGAAGACATCTTTGGTGGTAGGTGAGCCTTAAGCCGCTCTCTGTCCGTCTCTCTGTGCCGTCTGTCTATGTCTCACTGTCTGTCTGTCTCATGCTGAAGACATCTTTGGTGGCAGGTGAGCCTTAAGCCGCTCTCTGTCTGTCTGTCTATGCCTTACTGTCTGTCTCATGCTGAAGACATGTTTGGTGGCAGGTGAGCCTTAAGCCGCTCTCTGTCTGTCTGTCTGTGTGTCGCTGTGTCTGTCTGTCTGTCTCATGCTGAAGACATCTTTGGTGGCAGGTGAGCCTTAAGCCGCTCTCTGTCTGTCTGTCTATGCCTTACTGTCTCTCTGTCTCAGGCTGAAGACATATTTGGTGGCAGGTGAGCCTTAAGCCGCTCTCTGTCTGTCTGTCTGTGCCTTACTGTCTCTGTCTCAGGCTGAAGACATATTTGGTGGCAGGTGAGCCTTAAGCCGCTCTCTGTCTGTCTGTCTGTGCCTTACTGTCTCTCTGTCTCAGGCTGAAGACATATTTGGTGGCAGGTGAGCCTTAAGCCGCTCTCTGTCTGTCTGTCTGTGCCTTACTGTCTCTCTGTCTGTCTGTCTGTGCCTTACTGTCTCTCTGTCTCAGGCTGAAGACATATTTGGTGACAGCTGAGCCTTAAGCCGCTCTCTGTCTGTCTGTCTGTGCCGTCTGTCTGTGTTACTGTCTGTCTATCTGTCTGTCTGTCTGTGCCGTCTGTCTGTCTCACTGTCTGTCTGTCTGTCTCTTCTGTGCTTTATCATACATACTCTCTCCATGTCTTTGCCACCCCCCTCTCTGTTTTTAAACAGATCTCCTATTTTTCATCTCACTCTCTCTGACTGTTGTGTTTATCTCCCCCTCTGTCTCTCTCTGTTCAGTGCGGAGACAGCAGAGTTGGACCTTGATGGTCAAGGGGGCAAGATGTTATTTATGGCACCTATTCGCCTAGCAAAGTGAAAGTAGTTGCCACAACAATACAGACCCAAGTTTGGTAAAAGGGAGTTAATTACGAGAAGTTCCTTTCCCTTATTCATTTCACTCTTCCCTTCTTATTCATTACTGAAAGAGTCTCCAGTACAGCGACCACTTTGCAACTATTGATAGTCTTGGACAGTCTGTAGGATGGTCTCAATACTGAGGTTCCACTGTATTTATTCATATTCTCTGTCTCTCTCTCTCTCTCTCTCTCTCTCTCTCTCTCTCTCTCTCTCTCTCTCTCTCTCTCTCTCTCTCTCTCTCTCTCTCTCTCTCGCCCTCTCTCTCTCTCTCTATGTCAATAGCCATTTTCCATACTTGCCGTTAACATACACAAACAAAAGAGAGAGAGAGAGAGACAGACAGACAGACAGACAGACAGACAGACAGACAGAGACAGAGGATATGAATAAATACAGTGGAACCTCAGTATTGCCACCACCCTACAGACTGTCCAAGACTGTCAATAGCTGCGAAGTGGTCGCTGTACTGAAGACTCTTTCAGCAATGAATAAGAAGGGAAGAGTAAAATGAATAAGGGGAAGGAACTTCTCATAATTAACTCCCTTTTACCAAAGTTCATGAAAAATGGCTACTGTATGCCAGTACTTCTACCATTGTAAAATAAAGGTTCATTTCATTTCTCTCTCCCTCCCTCCCTCCCTCCCTCCCTCCCTCCCTCCCTCTCTCCCTGTGTGTTCAGTGCGGAGACGGCGGAGCTGGACCTAGACGGCCAAGGGGGCAAGATGTTCCTGCGCGTTCTGTTGAACCTGGTGATGCACAACTACCCCTCCCTGGTGTCTGGAGCCCTGCAGCTGCTGTTCAGGCACTTCTCCCAGCGACAGGAGGTGCTACAGGCCTTCAAACAGGTCAGCAGGTCATAGGGATAGTGATATCAAAGACATTAGGTAAAGACAGGGCACTTCTCCCAGTGACAGGAGGTCCTACAGGCCTTCAAACAGGTCAGCAGGTCATAGTGATAGTGATATCAAAGACATTAGGTAAAGACAGGGCACTTCTCCCAGCGACAGGAGGTGCTGCAGGCCTTCAAACAGGTCAGCAGGTCATAGTGATAGTGATATCAAAGACATTAGGTAAAGACAGGGCACTTCTCCCAGCGACAGGAGGTCCTGCAGGCCTTCAAACAGGTCAGCCCATAGTGACAGTGATATCAAAGACGTTAGGTAAAGACAGAGCACTTCTCCCAGCGACAGGAGGTCCTACAGGCCTTCAAACAGGTCAGCAGGTCATAGTGATAGTGATATCAAAGACGTTAGGTAAAGACAGAGCACTTCTCCCAGCGACAGGAGGTCCTACAGGCCTTCAAACAGGTCAGCAGGTCATAGTGATAGTGATATCAAAGACATTAGGTAAAGACAGAGCACTTCTCCCAGCGACAGGAGGTCCTACAGGCCTTCAAACAGGTCAGCAGGTCATAGTGATAGTGATATCAAACTCAAAGACATTAGGTAAAGACAGAGCACTTCTCCCAGCGACAGGAGGTCCTGCAGGCCTTCAAGCAGGTCAGTCCATAGTACCACTTCTTCTTCTTCCTGTCATATGAGTGCAGATGCGTCATGGTGCCGTTATGCACCTAACTAAGAAATAATGAGCAACTTAGGACGCTCATTTTTACCGCCAGGGGGCAGTCAAACCAGTAGGGGCTTAGCGCGCGGTATTCTTAGTTGGGCGTAGTGAGAGAGAGAGATAGGGAGGGACTCCTCTCCCTCTCTCTCTCTCTCTTTATCCCCAACTAAGAATACAGAGAGGATTAGCCCCACTCGAGTGCTATGCCACCTGGCGGTCAAATTGGCGAGCTAGGTTGACCATTAGACCCAGCATGTCCAACTTTCGCTAAAGAAAATCTTTGCAAGTGTTTCTTAGAAGAAGAAAAAAAGTCAGGAGAATGGACCATTAAAAAGCAGAAAGATAGTAGATGACAGTAAGAAAAAGGAAAAGGCAGAGTCAAAGAGAGTGACAGATAGTGATATCAAAGACATTACGTTTTGTGCTTGTAACTTCCTCTAACCTGTCACTCTCTTTGACTCTGCCTTTTCCCTTTGCTTATTGTCATCCTATCTTTCTGCCTGACCGGTCCATTCTCCTGCCTCTTTTCAAGAAACACTTACAAAGATTTTCTCCAGCCGAAGACAGACATACTTGAACTAACTATTTCTTAGTTAGGCACATAATGGCAGCACGACGCATCTGCGCTCATTATTATAGGAAACTGGCTGAGCAATTGAAGAAGAAGAAATAGATCAGGTCATAGTGATTGTAATATCAAAGACGCTTAGTACAGACAGCAGACCTGTTTTCCTTACGGATTTGTCTGTAAATATTACGTTTTGAGACCTCCGATTATGCTTTTACGGTTAGCAACAAAACAAATTCTGCATTTCCGTTGAACTGTCGTTAGCTATCAATGCTAGTAATGTCCCTTGAATCGCTCTGTACTTCCGGTGGGTTCGCTTCCGGTTTACAGGCCCATACCGCCATTTTGTAGGTGCAATTGCAATTCAGAATTGAAAATGACGAAAAAAACTACACACGAGTATCTGTCTGCCCCCCCCCCCCCCCCCCCTCCTCCTCCCCCCCCCTCCCCCCCTCCTCCTCCCCCCCCCCCCCCTCCTACTGTCAAATAAAAAATCCAGGAAACTTGTAGATTAACCATTGACTTGATTTTTCAAATGACCCCAGGTCCAACTTTTGTTGTTGTTCAGCGACGTGGAGAACTACCGCCTGATCAAGAAACCGCTCAAAACATTGTTGATTTCTAATTGGCTGTGTGCGTGTCATGTGACCCCAGGTCCAGCTACTGGTGTCTTTGTCCTCAAAACGTTGTTGATTTCTGATTGGCTGTGTGCGTGTCATGTGACCCCAGGTCCAGCTACTGGTGTCTTTGTCCTCAAAACGTTGTTGATTTCTGATTGGCTGTGTGCGTGTCATGTGACCCCAGGTCCAGCTACTGGTGTCTTTGTCCTCCAAACGTTGTTGATTTCTGATTGGCTGTGTGCGTGTCATGTGACCCCAGGTCCAGCTACTGGTGTCTTTGTCCTCAAAACGTTGTTGATTTCTGATTGGCTGTGTGCGTGTCATGTGACCCCCCAGGTCCAGCTGCTGGTGTCTTTGTCCTCAAAACGTTGTTGATTTCTGATTGGCTGTGTGCGTGTCATGTGACCCCCCAGGTCCAGCTGCTGGTGTCGTCGAGCGACGTGGAGAACTACCGGCAGATCAAGCAGGACCTGGACGAGCTGCGCCTCCTGGTGGAGAAGTCGGAGCTGTGGGTCTACAAGAGCAAGTACGGCGACGGCGCCAAGAAGAAGAAAAAGGCCAACACCGGGGGAGGGGGTGGAGAGGACGGGGATGAAAAGGTGGGTGATGGTGAGAGAGAGGGGAGATACTGGATGTGTGAAGGTAATGTTGGTGTTAGTTTGTTATTGTAAAGTATGATGTGTGAAGGTAATGTTGGTGTTAGTTTGTTATTGTAAAGTATGATGTGTGAAGGTAATGTTGGTGTTAGTTTGTTATTGTAAAGTATGATGTGTGAAGGTAATGTTGGTGTTAGTTTGTTATTGTAAAGTATGATGTGTGAAGGTAATGTTGGTGTTAGTTTGTTATAGTAAAGTATGATGTGTGAAGGTAATGTTGGTGTTAGTTTGTTATTGTAAAGTATGATGTGTGAAGGTAATGTTGGTTTTAGCTTGCTATAGTAAAGTATGATGTGTGAAGGTAAAAAAAACCACATGCATGCTGAACTCATGCACGCACACACGCACGCGCGCACACACACACTGTGGGTCTGCAAGAGCAAGAAGAAGAAAAAGATTAACACTGGTGGGGGTGGTGGAGAGGATGGGTATGAAAAGGTGGGTGGTGGTGATGATGATTGATGATGGTGAGAGAGAGAGAGGAGACACGCATGCTGAACTCATGCACACACACATACACACACTGTGGGTCTGCAAGAGCAAATACAGCGACGGCAACAAGAAGAAGAAAAAGTTTAACACTGGTGGGGGTGGTGGAGAGGATGGGGATGACAAGGTGGGTGGTGGTGGTGGTGATTGATGATGAGAGAGAGAGAAAGGAGAAATGCACGCACGCATGCACAGATAAACACACACTGTGGGTCTACTAAGAGCAAGTACAGCGATGGCAGCAAGAAAAATAAAAAGTTTAGCACTGGTGGGGGTGGTGGAGAGGATGGGGATGACAAGGTGGGTGGTGGTGATTGATGATGGTGAGAGAGAGAGGAGACATACATGCATGCATGCTGAACTCGTGCACACACAGTGTGGTTCTACTAAGAGCAAGTACAGCGATGGCAGCAAGACAAAGAAAAAGTCCAACACTTTCGGGGGTGAGGGAAAAACAAGAAACATGCATACAGACACACACACACAGACCCAGGTACACACAGACACACACACACACACAGACCCAGGTACACACAGACACACACACACACACAGATCCAGGTACACACAGACACACACACACACACACAGACCCAGGTACACACAGACACACACACGCACACAGATCCAGGTACACACAGACACACGCACACACACAGACACAGGTACACACAGACACACGCACACACACAGACCCAGGTACACACAGACACACACACACACACACAGACCCAGGTACACACACAGACACACACACACACACACAGATCCAGGTACACACAGACACACACACACACACACACAGATCCAGGTACACACAGACACACACACACACACAGACCCAGGTACACACAGACACACACACATACACAGACCCAGGTACACACAGACACACACACACACAGACCAGACACAGGTACACACAGACACACACACACACACACAGACCCAGGTACACACAGACACACACACGCACACAGACCCAGGTACACACAGACACACACACACACACAGACCCAGGTACACACAGACACACACACACACACAGACCCAGGTACACACAGACACACACACACACACAGACCAAGGTACACACAGACACACACACACGCACACAGACCCAGGTACACACAGACACACACACACACACAGACCCAGGTACACACAGACACACACACACACACACAGACCCAGGTACACACAGACACACACACGCACACAGATCCAGGTACACACAGACACACGCACACACACAGACACAGGTACACACAGACACACGCACACACACAGACCCAGGTACACACAGACACACACACACACACAGACCCAGGTACACACAGACACACACACACACACACAGATCCAGGTACACACAGACACACACACACACACAGACCCAGGTACACACAGACACACACACACACACAGACCCAGGTACACACAGACACACACACACACTCCCACTCAAACACATGAACCAAATAATCAAAATTATTGGTATATGAACTAACTTTGTATGCACTTTTAAGTCAAAAAGAGCGAGCGAAATTTTTATACCCCCCCAAAAAAGAAAAAGGGACAAGGTTTAATTCTTGCCACTGATATTATTTTTTCTTGTGTTTTAGGAGGAGAAAGGCCAAGAGAAAGGCGACAAGAAAAAGAAATCTCAGTCTTCGTCTTGGGTATGTGGATATTTGGAATTGATTTGTGTACGTGTATGTGAGAAAGGGTGAATGTACATGCTTGTTTGTGCTTTGCATGTGTGTGTGTGTGTATGCTTGTGCATGTGTGTGCGTGCGCATGTGCTTGTGCACATGTGTTCATTTACAGGGTTCGAACGCCCCTTGAGAACCCTTGGAAACCCTTGAGATTTCAACTTGCCAAAATGATTCTTGAAAACCCTTGAAAAATGGCATTTTGGCCCCAATCCCTTGAAAATCCCTTGAAAAATTGAAAATCACGCTTCCAAAGTCATTTCTGCGCAAAATCATCAGAACTGACGAGTTTGAAAGCCGAGAACAACATCGCGAAGAAATTTAGATTTTCGTTCTCGAAGATTCGCTTCGTCATCTGCTACAACCAAAGGGAGACAATTTTTGTCGGAGTCAGTTATGGTTCTTGTTTGGGCATGCGCAAACCGAATATCCGCCTGTGAAAACGAGCGCGTTTTCGTGGAAAGAAGTCGTCATGCCGAAGGGAAAATGTATTTTTTGCCCACTGTGGCTAGATGAGGAGGAGTATAAGGCTTGGATCGCCGAGTGCAAGGACAACAAGTATGCATGTTTCTGCAAATTGTGCAAGAAGATCGTCGATGTTCGTGGGATGGGTGAAGCTGCACTTCAAAGCCACGCTAAAGGAAAGAAACATGTGGAATTACAAAAAGCAAGCAAACCGGTTGCAACGCTCACAGATTTCATGCGTGCTGGTAGCAGTTCGTCAACAACACCGGCTGGAAAAAGTATTGGCCAGACACTTGCAGCAAATGGCAATTTCCTAACCAAAGCTGCCCCTTGAGAAATTAGAAAATCCCCTTGAAAAACCCTTGAATTTTTCCTCTGTTTGAGAGTATGAACCCTGATTCACGTGTCCAAGGATTGTTGCTGTACTGTATACGCATGAGTCTTAGTTTCTGTCTCTTTAATTACCGTAATTTTTGGACCAATTTCGACCTTTGCGCCTAATAAACGAGGGTGCCCTATTAGTGAACAAAATCGTGAGAAGAGAGGCAACGATTGCCGTGCTCAGTACAGTCTACTGTGAGTCAGACATCGAAAGTGGTCACGAGTCGCCTATACGACGAATACTCACGTTAAATTGCTTCAAAATCGCTATTACCGTCCGAGATACCGTCCAACAGATGCCATAACCCTTCATTGGATGTAAAAAGCATCGTTGTAGAGCTTAAAATGCCATAATTCTACCAGTTTTCGCGAAGTACAAACACATCAACAGGAAGTCGCACAAACGGAAGTTCAATTATTTGAAAGGGGAACCAACTCTCGTTTATGACAGCAGTAACGGCGGTCGGCAAGCATTTACCGAACACGTACGGGCTTCAAAGTTTGACTTTCTTTTGCCTTATAAACGAGGGCGCCTTTTGCTTTAATATTTTCAAATTTTTTCTTGAAAATTGACACATTAGGTATTAGGTATTAGTATTAGGTATTAGGTATTAGGTACTTTATAGTCTTCGCCTTATACACACAAGCGCCTAATGATCCGAAAAATATGGTACACAGGTTTGTATTGCTTTCTCTTCCTTGAAGCCTCGCTGGCATGAAAGGAAACAATGTGGATACCAGGGGGTCTTTTGTATAAATAGTTCCCCCACCTTCTGGAAGTTCTGTGCTTGTAACTTCCTCTAATCTGTCACTCTCTTTGACTCTGCCTTTTCTCCTTTGCTTACTGTCATCTGCTATCTTTCTGCCTTTCCCGGTCCATTCTCCTGCCTTTTGTCAAGAAACACTTTTGAAAAGATTTCCTCCAGCCGAAGTCAGACTTGCTGGGCCTAATTATTATTTCGTACTTAGGCGCATAACGGCAGCATGACGCATCTATGCTCACGATTGACAGGAAACTGTCTGAGCAATTAAAGAAGAAGAAGAAGAAGAAGAAGAAAGAAGGAAACAAAAGAGTCCTTGAAACGTTGACAGAGATGCTGACATGTTTGCCTGCTGATGTGTGCAGAGCTTGGTCGGGGACCAGGGCTCGGCCATCGATCAGGACATTGGGCCTCCCATCAGCGGCGACTCCACAAACAACTACAAGACCATCAAAGCTGTGAGAGAGAGGGAGAGGGAAAGAGAGACGGAGAGGGGGAGGGGGCAGAGAGAGAGAGAACTCGAACTCAATTTAATTGTTTTTTTATTGAACATTTTTTAAAATTTTATAAATAGCACACAAACACACTAAATGTCAACTTATGGCAATAGTAACAGTAATGGATAATAGTATGTAATAGTAGTACCAGAATAAATTGTATCAATAGGATAATACCATCCTCATCCTCTTCAATTTCATCTTGTTAACTGACAGAATATCAGTGGGTATATCAAGTTAGCAATGCAATACTGTAACAGTACTTTCATTATCATCATCACTGTTGCCAATAAATAAAAGTGTCTATTTTGACATTTTTAATTAGGATAAACTGGGTAAGCATAAATAACTGCTTCTTTTCATCAGGTCCTCTAAAATAATGAAATAAGGAGTGAATAAATACATAAATTACAGAACAAACTCTAATGGTTCGAAAGTAAACAATGTAACAATCAAATGTAACAAATCCAAAGAACAAGGACAACATGAAATATAAATCAACATTCTCACATTTCCTTTCACACACATAAATCATAGTTAGACAAGTATTTAACCCCTTCACTGCCGATCCCGGTTCCGGTTCCGGGGCAACTGTTTGCCAAGCCGTTTTAGGTTGCCGAGTCTATCACAAAACTTTCTGAATAAAAGTGCATATAACCTATGCTTTTCTGAACGGGGATTGAATATACTATCCTTTGAGAACACTCTCACATGCATTGGAACATACTGCGAAAAGCGTATGGATAGAAAAAGGGAAACTCTTAGAATAACCCTATGACGGATATTTCCGTGACGGGGCAGTTTATAGGTTACCGGAAGTTGACGGAAATATCCGTGACGGGGCAGTGTAAGGGTTAATTGACAACAATATCAGATAAGAAGAGTATGGACATGAGCACTTGCTAGGATTATAACATGCACAATAGATAAGTTTAGAAAAGGGAAGAAATGAGCTGTTATAACCTTTCGAATAAATATTTATGAAAGCATCTTTTAAATGACAGCAATGTGCTTTTAGTTTTAATGCACTCAGGGATTTCATTCCACAACCTTCCACCCGAGTATGTCAACGATGACATAAATACGTCTGTTCTAGGTCGGGGGAGAAGTATGGTTTCTTTATTCCGCACCTGAGTTACAGGAAACGTTTTACATAGATAAGGAGGTGCGAGTCCATTTAAAATTTTATGCATAAATACACCCTTATTGAATTGGCATTTGGAGTGGAAGGGAAGTATGCTAACAGTTTTATAATCAGCAATTTGTAGTGTTGATGATTTAAGAAGAATTAATTTAATTGCACATTTATAAATACTTTCTATATGTCTTACAGTTTGTGCTTGCTTGATCCCAAGAAGTTGAAACATAATCAATGTCAGGCTGAATAATGCATGAAAGAAGAGTTTTCTGGTGTGAATATCAAGAAAGTGCTTGATTCTGTTTAGTTGATTTTTTTTTAATAGATAACTTACGAGTGAGAATAGAGGCATGGTACGACCAAGAAAGATTGTGGTCAACCCCCAGACCAAGTATAGTATGCGAGTTCACTTCTTCTAGAAACTTTTCTTGTACTTTAATTTTTGGTAAATCAGACTTTTATGTTCTGTCGCTTTTGTCTTGTGGTAATTAGCATAAGCTTTGATTTTTTAGGATGAAGGGCCATGTGGTTATATTCAGTCCATGTCACTAAGTTGTTCACGTCATTTTGTAAGTTGGTAAGTACTAAGTCAGCAGTCTTGTTCTTGTCGTGTAAAGTAGTATCATCGGCAAAAAGTTCACAGGGACAGGAGATGTGTAAAGGTAAATCATTTATATAAATAGTAAAAAGAATGGGACCCAAGACTGAGCCATGAGGCACACCATACTTTACCGATATTAATGAGGATGATTTACAGTCCCGATGGACCAATTGCCGCCTGTTGGATAGAAAAGATGATATGAGACTAACCGATTCTGTTGACAGACCATATAGAGTTAGCTTTCTTTGGAGAAGGTTATGATCAATGGTGTCAAATGCTTTTGCAAAATCTACAAATATAGCCCCTGTGATAAGATCGTTATTTATGTTCATATGACATTGTTCAATGAGGTTAGTAAGTGCTGTGTGGCAGGAATGATTCTTTCTGAAGCCACTTTGATTAGGGTGAAACAGATTGTGTGTGTCAAAATGAGACTGGATCAGTTTTTTAAGGTGGTTTTCGAGAGGTTTGGACAAAATAGATAAAACAAATTGACATAGGTCTGTAGTTTCAACAATCGTTTGGATGACCTGATTTAAATTGTGGCAGTAAGTTTGCATCTTTAAAAGAAAGAGAGAGAGAAAGAGAGAGAGAGAGGGGTCGAAAGAGAGAGAGAAAGAGAGAGAGAATGTGTGTATGTCTCTGCGTGCGTGCGTACATATGTGTGTGTGTGCGTGCGTGCGTGTGTTTGTGTGTATATTGTGTGTGGTGTGTTCGTGTGTGTGTGCATCTGTGTGGTGCATATAACTCATGCATGTTCGCCTTGTGTGAGTGTGCACTTGTGTATGAGTACACACATGCATATGCTTGAGTGCGCGCATGTTTGCGTAAGCTTTCCAGCTCTCTTAATTTTCGGGGGGGGGATTTCTGCCACAAATTCTGACGGGTTTTCTGCACCAGTGGTGTGTGGTTTTCAGATCCTGGTGCGCCTGACGCGTCTGTGCCTTCAAAACCTGGGAGGGGAGGTGAAGAAGCCGCGGAAACACGAGCAGCGTCTGCTGAAGAACATGGGCGCTCACCAGGTGGTGCTGGACCTCCTCAAGATTCCCTACGACACCGTGAGTGGTGGTGTGATTTGAGAGAGAGAGAGAGAGAGAGAGAGAGAGAGAGAGAGAGAGAGAGAGAGAGAGAGAGAGAGAGGGGGGGGGGGAGGGACGGAGACGAGATGCTGAGCATAACAAACACGAGCAGCGCCTGCTGAACAACATGGGCGCTCACCAGGTGGTGCTGGATCTCCTCAAGATTCCCTACGATACCGTGAGTGGTGTTGTGATTTGCAGACCTGTTTACCCTCCCGGTTTTGCCGGAATTATCCCGGGAATTTGCAAAAATTCTGGGTAAAATAATAAATTCCGGGTGAACGCTGAAAATCCCGGGATTTCGAAAAAAACGTCTATTATTTGTTTCCGTTTGTATGAAAAGACGCAAGGGTTGTAGTTTTATCTTCAACAAATGACAGCAGTGACAGGGTGAAACGGCCAAAAGTGAAGCAGAAGTTTTCTCAAAAGTATTTGAAAGTGCCAGGAATAACAGGTTCGTGTTTGGGAGACGAGCATGCACACTGCAAGTACTGCAACGTGGACTTCAAAATTTCGCATGGCGGCATAAGCGACATTGCGATGTGAATTCTGTTTTTTTTCTTCTCAAATTCCGGGTTTTTCTGTGGCAAATTCCAGGTTGTTCATTATATGGGTAAACAGGTCTGGATTTCAGAGAGACAGAGAGAGAGAGAGAGGGGGGACAGATAGATAGTGAGCAAACACGAGCAGCGTCTGCTGAAGAACATGGGCGCTCACCAGGTGGTGCTGGATCTCCTCAAGATCCCCTACGACACCGTGAGTGATGTTGTGATTTGAGAGAGAAAGAGAGAGAGACAGAGAGACTCAACCCAACTCAACTCAACTAAAAAACTTTTTAATGATTAGGCCATCTGCCCGTATAAAAAAGGAGACAAAGTGGAAGGGGTACCAGTGAAAATGCAATGATCATAACATAGAAAAGAAATGACTGAAGCAAAACCAAAAATAAACCCAATCCGGACGGAAACATCATACCACCATTATGGATATATATATATATAAAAAACGAACAATACAATATTTATATTACACAGTACTTGCCACGTGCTGTATTTGAGAGAGAGAGAGAGAGAGAGAGAGAGAGAGAGAGAGAGCAAACATGAACAGCGAGCGCTTGTTGAAGAACATAGGCTGTCACCAAGTGGTGTTTGATCTGGTTGAGATTCTGTATAAAATTGTGAGTTTGTCTAATGTGGTAGTCGTTGGCACGATTCTTCTTCTTCGATCGCTCAGACAGTTTCCTGTCAATTATGAGCGCAGATGCGTCATGCTGCCGTTATGCGCCTAACTAAGAAATAGTTAGGCCCAGCAAGTCTGACTTCGGCTGTGAGGAGGAAATGTTTTTGAAAGCGTTTCATGAAAAAAGGCAGGGGAATGGACCGGTAAGGCAGAAAGATAGTAGATGACAGTAAGCAAAGGGGAAAAGTCAGAGAGTCAAAGAGAGTGACAGATTAGAGTTTACAAGTTACAAGCACAGAACTTCCAGAAGGTGGGGGAACTATTTATACAAAAGACTCCCCCGGTATCCCCTGGGGGATTGGCATGATTGTATGTACAGTATGTGTGTGTGCTTTGTGGGTGGATGCTCTCTTTCTCTTTTATGTGTGTGTGCATGCGTGCGTGTGTGTGTGTGTGTGCATGTGTGCATGCTTGCGTGCGTGCGTGCGTGTGCATGTGTGTATGAGAGAGAGAGAGACAGAGAGAGAGAGAGAGAGAGAGGGGGGCTTGATTTTGAAAGCTAGTGATTGGCCATTGACTTCAGTGCCTTATACTATATATTTTTATTAGACAAAATCCTTGCTTTATTTCCACCCTTTCTTCCTTC
>CM065696.1:44267162-44297019 GCA_017654935.2 Phymorhynchus buccinoides | reverse complement strand
GGATAATTCTGGGCTTAAAACAACGCCCTGATGCCAAAGCGATGGATTTGATTCATGGAAATAACAACAACAAAGAATCCTCACCTCAGGGATACAATCGGGGTGCGTGATCCTACGCGACAATGTCGTCAGCGGCCAGCAAGGGATCTTAGATGGCAGTCAGGGAGTGCAACTTGATCTCTTTGGTGTGTGACATTCTGCCCTCGTGTGCACGGGCCAGCAGCTGCCACAAGGTGGAATGTGTACTTGCAGGGGGCCGGTCGTCCGTGCGGTGAAGTTCCGACCGCATCAGGTCGATCAGGGTATGAAGGACCCCCGGTCGTTTGTAGAACAGCGCAGGACCTCCTCCCTGCAACTGACCACACTGTGAGAGACAGATCGGAGAATTGTAATTGTTCGGAAATAAGTAAGGGGAGGTAAATATCCATGGGTGTGGGAGTGATCTTCCTAATTCAATCTGGCAACAGGGGAAGTAAGTCACTCTACCACCAGCTCTCGCAGCCAATAGACTTGTGTGTTTGAGCAGACATACACTGATACAGCACTTAGAAACCATTGCGTCATTCTAAAAAAAAGTATGTCATATTTATATGTTTACATCACATTTTCTTCCGCCCAAAGGCTTTATCAGTTCTGGGCCACCCACTAAACTAACCCTACCTCCACACTATGTACTGCCAGTGCACTCGCGATTTGTCACAGTTGTGGTTTCTCGTTGCGTTTTTCCGTCTTTATAGGTTTAGGTTGGGATAGGCTGGTTTAGTACTCCAAAAAGGTTAATAGCTAAAAAAATGTTTCCTAAAATACAGTATGTAGGGTAAGAAAGGCAAAACAAAAAAAAAAACGGAAAAAATACATTAAACCCGAGAAATGTAGGGGGGGGGTTGTGGCACATCTGACCCTTACCAATATTTTATCAAAGGATCACAATTTGAGTTAAAATGCAAAAGATGTTTTAACACAATGACACGCACTTCCATTGCCTTGTGAGCAAAATGCAAAACCGTCACATCTCACATGTGTTTCGTTCACTAGCTGAAAATACACCACAATGGTCAATGGGTGTGCCCGACTTCACTCAAAACCCCTCATACTTCTTCTTCTTTTCCAATCGATCAGTTCCTTGCACTAGGCCTTCGGTATGGATGAGATGATAAAACAGAGGGTCCCATATGCCCATACACTTAGCACACGTTTAACGAACAAGTTTGTCATTTGGTCAAAATTTACTCCCCCACCCTTTCCTTCAACATCAGTCACACACACAAAAAAAAATTGGTGGCGCGCCTCTGCTGCAACGCGCTCTTCCACGTGGGAGCAGCAACCCCCGAATTTCAGAGATGCCTCGCGGACTCATAACCAGGCACGGTAGTGGGGGGGCAAAGTGGTTTTTCAAGGAAAAGGCCGGGGGGGGGTACAGGGCGGCCGAAGAGAAAATTCAATAAAAATTCAATAAATGGTAGAGTGAAATGTTCACTTTCTCATGTCACTTTCAATGCATTTTTAATAAAAAATTTCAAAAACTGTTTCACGGGATTTTCCGCGATTCGTGGAATTCTTAGGTTACCTATCCTAATACCTAACAATTTGCTCGTCAAGCGCCACCATGGGCAGCAAATGGGAGCCCACGCTCCTGAAGTGCCTATGACGGATGATAGAGTAGGTTCCTGTCCTCGGCCTTGGACACGCCAAAATAAACCGTTCGTAGCTGCGTAGGCACTCAGCTTGAACGTAACAGTAGCTTACGGATAAGATCACCTCCTCAGTACATACTCGTAGCCCCTGCATATCGCCCATTGCAGGGTTTCGTAGCCACGCATAGTGTCCTCCCCGCTTACCACTCGCGCTCAAAGGCACGTACGTTACAATGCACAGCGACGGGCTCAGTTATGTCTATGGAAGAAGATCCGAACCCAGCATCGCCAGGTCTGCGGACCTCCATAGCCGCGTACCATCCAAATACTTAGCCATAATGAAAGCAAGGTGCGAATTCTTATGTTCTGCCATCGAGATTGATATTCGCGTCATGAATATCAGGATATAATTTAATAGCGCCATTGCAAAATATCCATAACACATAATAGCGTACATTGCCATCCCATCGCACTCATCTTTTAGGTAAGACTCAGAAAGAACTTAGGCGATATATGCAATATACTATGATATAGACCTCATAGGATAACTAGAATACACTTGTGGCGAAACCGTGATTAAATAGTTCAGAATTTTAAAATACGGAGTATTCCAAATTTCCTTGACAAAGTGCTACTGTTGCACATCCTCTGTCATGGAAGATAACGCTGCCGGCTTCCCCCGACTGGAAATGTGGAAAAAATTATGCCACTGACATATTGTAAAATACACTTCTACAGATGAAGTTTGGGTCACTTCATCCGTGTGTGCATAAGAGGTGCATGCGTGAGTGCGTGCGTGTGTGTGTGTTGTCTCGTGCGCGTATGTGTGCGAGTATGTGTGCATTGGTTGGCCTGTGTGTGTTATTCAAGCACACAAAAACCTAACACCAGGAGAGAAAGAGGACGAGATTGCCGCTCTACTACAGGAGTTATGCGCCTTGTCGATGGTAAATGTAGCAGTGCTTCGGGTCATGCCGTTTGCTGCAGCATGAGATCAGTTGCTAGTGTGGTGTGTTGTTTTCAAGCCGACAAGCAAAGCTAACCCCAGGATAGAGAGAGAAGAGTGATTCCAGGAGAGCCAATACCAAAATGTTCTGACAGTTGCGCGACTGGTGAAGTGCTGGATAGGCCATGGTGTGTGGCTGCTGTTATGTGTGCCCATGTTTTAAATGTGGCGATGACTTATCGTGCTGCATGTGTTGTGCGCATCATGTTGAAGTGTGCATGTTATGTCGTTGCAGTTAATTGTGGCATGTTAGTGTGCATGTTTATGTGCTGCATGTCTAAATCGTGCATCGTTATTGTTGCATGTGTGGTGTGTCGATGTTATGTGTGCCATGTTAAATGTGCCATGTTATGTGTTGACCATGTGTGTGTGTGCATGTATGCTTGGCATGTTAAACGTGCATGTTATGTGTGCATAGGGCTGTGTAGTATGCATGTTATGTGTGCATCGTTAATATCGACTGCATGTTATGTGTGCATGTGTGTGTGCTGCAATGTTATGGTTAGTGCATAGTTAAAATCGTGCATGTATGTAGTGCATGTGTGTGTGCGTATGTTTCAAAACAGACACTGGATAATAACACCCAGCGAATGGAGGTAGGAAGAGGTCCATGGCAGCGCAATACAGGATGTTCTTGCGACATGTGCAGGCCGCATGTGTGTGGTGCTATGCTATGTAGTATGTCATCGTGTTAAGTAAAAGTGACGAATGTGTTGCTAGCGCATGATTTTTCAAAAACAGACACCGATACTACCCCAGCGAAGAGAGCGAAGAGATCCCAGGGAAAGCATGTAACAGCGAATGTTCTGGTTGACGGCTGGCGAGTGCATGCCGACCATGTGTGTGTAAGCATGCTCATGTGTTTCAAAACAGACACGATACTAACCCCAGGAGAGAGGAAGAGGTCCAGGGAGCCGTACAGGATGTTCTGGTTGGGCAGGTGAGTGCGTGCGCATGTGTGCGTGCGAGTCTCAGTGCATGTGTTTGTGCGTGTGTTTCAAAACAGACAAGATACTAACCCCAGGAGAGAGGAAGAGGTCCAGGGAGCCGTACAGGATGTTCTGGTTGGGCAGGTGAGTGCGTGTGCATGTGTGTGCGTGCGAGTCTCAGTGCATGTGTTTGTGCGTATGTTTCAAAACAGACAAGATACTAACCCCAGGAGAGAGGAAGAGGTCCAGGGAGCCGTACAGGATGTTCTGGTTGGGCTGGTATCCCAGGCAGAAGGCTTGCAGGAACTCATGGGCCAGCTTCATTACCTCCGACATCCTCGTGTCCGTCGCCTGCCAACATAGTGTGTGGGGATCACCACTGCTTGAAGGGAGGAAGGAAGGATGGATGGAAGGAAGGAAGGAAGGAAGGAAGGAAGGAAGGAAGGGAAGGAAGGAAGGAAGGATGGATGGAAGGGAAAGAAGGAAGGAAGGAATGATAGGAAGACAGAAAGAAAGGAAAGCAAAAAGAAGGAAGGATGGTAGTCTGCCAACATAGTGTGTAGAGTTTGCTTGAAGGAAGGAAGGAAGGAATGAAGGCAGAAAGAAAGGAAAGCAGGGCATGCAAAGCCACAGAATTTGAGTCATTTTTTTAAATTGTATGATTGATGGAAAATGAGGCCGATGATAACGATGATGATGATGCTATGGAGTTCCGTATCGGTCTGAGACTGCATGGCAGGGCATAGTGTGTAGAGTTTGCTTGAAGGAAGGAAGGGAGGAATGAAGGCAGAAAGAAAGGAAAGCAAAAAGAAGGAAGAAAGGGTGGAAATAAAGCAAGGATTTTGTCTAATAAAAATATATAGTATAAGGCACTGAAGTCAATGGCCAATCACTAGCTTTCAAAATCAAGCCCCCCTCTCTCTCTCTCTCTCTGTCTCTCTCATACACACACACACGCACACGCATGCATGCAAGCACGCACGCACATACACACACGCACACACGCACGCACGCACTCACACACACACACACACACAAAAGAGAAAGAGAGCACCCACCCACAAAGCACACACACACACTGTATATATAATCATGCCAATCCCCCAGGGGAACACCGGGGTTTCTTTTGTATAAATAGTTTCCCCACCTTCTGGAAGTTCTGTTAAAATTCTGATCGCTTCTGGGCCTTTTGGCTAAGACAGTGATTCAGGAACATAAATTTTTGTTTATACCCTGGTTGGTTTGTTCAGCCCATCGTACATGGCGAAAGCCGATATGCGACGTTAAACTGAACTTCCATCCTGGAAGTTCTGTGCTTGTAACTTGTAACTAATCTGTCACTCTCTTTGACTCTGACTTTTCCCTTTGCTCACTGTCATCTACTATCTTTCTGCATTACCGGTCCATTCTCCTGCCTTTTTTCAAGAAACGCTTTCCAAAACATTTCCTCCTCCACCCGAAGTCAGACTTGCTGGGCCTATTTCTTAGTTAAGCGCATAACGGCAGCATGACGCATCTGCGCTCGTAATTGACAGGAAACTGTCTGAGCGATCGAAGAAGAAGAATCGTGCCAACGACTACCACATTAGACAAACTCACAATTTTATACAGAATCTCAACCAGATCAAACACCACTTGGTGACAGCTCATGTTCTTCAACAAGCGCTCGCTGTTCATGTTTGCTCTCTCTCTCTCTCTCTCTCTCTCTCTCTCTCTCTCTCTCTCTCTCTCTCTCTCTCTCTCTCAAATACAGCACGTGGCAAGTACTGTGTAATATAAATATTGTATTGTTCGTTTTTTATATATATATCCATAATGGTGGTATGATGTTTCCGTCTGGATTGGGTTTATTTTTGGTTTTGCTTCAGTCATTTCTTTTATGTTATGATCATTGGATTTTCACCGGTACCCCTTCCCCTTTGTCTCCCTTTTTGATATGGGCAGATGGCCTAATCATTAAAACGTTTTTTTACTTCTTTCTCTCTCAAATCACAACATCACTCACGGTGTCGTAGGGGATCTTGAGGAGATCCAGCACCACCTGGTGAGCGCCCATGTTGTTCAGCAGACGCTGCTCGTGTTTGCTCACTATCTATCTGTCCCCCCCCTCTCTCTCTCTCTCTGTCTCTCTCAAATCCAGACCTGTTTACCCTTATAATGAACAACCTGGAATTTGCCACAGAAAAACCCGGAATTTGAGAAGAAAAAAAAACAGAATTCACATCGCAATGTCGCTTATGCCGCCATGCGAAATTTTGAAGTCCACGTTGCAGTACTTGCAGTGTGCATGCTCGTCTCCCAAACGCGAACTTGTTATTCCTGGCACTTTCAAATACTTTTGAGAAAACTTCTGCTTCACTTTTGGCCGTTTCACCCTATCACTGCTGTCATTTGTTGAAGATAAAACTACAACCCTTGCGTCTTTTCATACAAACGGAAACAAATAATAGACGTTTTTTCGAAATCCCGGGATTTTCAGCGTTCACCCGGAATTTATTATTTTACCCAGAATTTTTGCAAATTCCTGGGATAATTCTGGCAAAACCGGGAGGGAAAACAGGTCTGCAAATCACAACACCACTCACGGTATCGTAGGGAATCTTGAGGAGATCCAGCACCACCTGGTGAGCGCCCATGTTGTTCAGCAGGCGCTGCTCGTGTTTGCTCACTATCTATCTCTCCCCCCCCCCCCCCCCTCTCTCTCTCTCTCTCTCTCTCTCTCTCTCTCTCTCTCTCTCTCTCTCTCTCTCTCTCTCTCTCTCTCTCTCTCAAATCACAACACCACTCACGGTATCGTAGGGAATCTTGAGGAGGTCCAGCACCACCTGGTGAGCGCCCATGTTCTTCAGCAGACGCTGCTCGTGTTTGCTCACTATCTATCTGTCCCTCCCCCCCCTCTCTCTCTCTCTCTCTCTCTCTCTCTCTCTCTCTCTCTCTCTCTCTCTCTCTCTCTCTCTCTCTCTCTCTCTCAAATCACACCACCACTCACGGTGTCGTAGGGAATCTTGAGGAGGTCCAGCACCACCTGGTGAGCGCCCATGTTCTTCAGCAGACGCTGCTCGTGTTTCCGCGGCTTCTTCACCTCCCCTCCCAGGTTTTGAAGGCACAGACGCGTCAGGCGCACCAGGATCTGAAAACCACACACCACTGGTGCAGAAAACCCGTCAGAATTTGTGGCAGAAATCCCCCCCCCGAAAATTAAGAGAGCTGGAAAGCTTACGCAAACATGCGCGCACTCAAGCATATGCATGTGTGTACTCATACACAAGTGCACACTCACACAAGGCGAACATGCATGAGTTATATGCACCACACAGATGCACACACACACGAACACACCACACACAATATACACACAAACACACGCACGCACGCACACACACACATATGTACACACGCACGCAGAGACATACACACATTCTCTCTCTCTTTCTCTCTCTCTTTCGACCCCTCTCTCTCTCTCTCTTTCTCTCTCTCTTTCTTTTAAAGATGCAAACTTACTGCCACAATTTAAATCAGGTCATCCAAACGATTGTTGAAACTACAGACCTATGTCAATTTGTTTTATCTATTTTGTCCAAACCTCTCAAAACCACCTTAAAAAACTGATCCAGTCTCATTTTGACACACACAGTCTGTTTCACCCTAATCAAAGTGGCTTCAGAAAGAATCATTCCTGCCACACAGCACTTACTGACCTCATTGAACAATGTCATATGAACACGATCTTATCACAGGGGCTATATTTGTAGATTTTGCAAAAGCATTTGACACCATTGATCATAACCTTCTCCAAAGAAATCTAACAACATAAATGATGATCTTATCACAGGGGCTATATTTGTAGATTTTGCAAAAGCATTTGACACCACTGATCCAAAGAAAGCTAACTCTATATTTTCTGTCAACAGAATCGGTTAGTCTCATATAATCTTTTCTATCCAATTGGTCCATCAGGACTGTAAATCATCCTCGTTAATGTAAGTAAAGTATGGTGTGCCTCAGGGCTCAGTCTTGGGTCCCATTCTTTTCACTATTTACATTTTTATGATTTGCCTCTACACATCTCCTGTCCTTGTGAACTTTTTGCCGATGATACTACTTTACACGACAAGAACAGGACTGCTGACTTAGTACTTACCAACTTACAAAATGACGTGAACAACTTAGTGACATGGACTGAATATAACCACATGGCCCTTCATCCTAAAAAATCACTTATGCTAATTACCACAAGACAAAAGCGACAGAACATATTAAAGTCTGATTTACCAAAAATTAAAGTACAAGAAAAGTTTCTAGAAGAAGTGAACTCGCATACTATACTTGGTCTGGGGGTTGACCACAATCTTTCTTGGTCGTACCATGCCTCTATTCTCACTCGTAAGTTATCTATAAAAAAAAAATTCAACTAAACAGAATCAAGCACTTTCTTGATATTCACACCAGAAAACTCTTCTTTCATGCATATATTCAGCCTAACATTGATTATGTTTCAACTTCTTGGGATCAAGCAAGCAAAAACTGTCTAAGACATTTAGAAAGTATTTATAAACGTGCAATTAAATTAATTCTTCTTAAATCATCAACACTACAAATTGCTGATTATAAAACTGTTAGCATACTTCCCTTCCACTCCAAATGCCAATTCAATAAGGGTGTATTTATGCATAAAATTGTAAATGGACTCGCACCTCCTTATCTATGTAAAACGTTTCCTGTAACTCAGGTGCGGAATAAAGAAACCATACTTCTCCCCCGACCTAGAACCAGCTCATTTCTTCCCTTTCCTAAACTTATCTATTGTGCATGTTATAATCCTAGCAAGTGCTCATGCCTGTAGCTTATGCTCTTCTTATCTGATATTGTTAAATTGTCAATTGAATACTTTTCTCAGAAAAAAGCAGCAAAACAGCTAGAAGGAAAAACCCAAGTCAAGCATGGCGCCCTGGGAATTCAGGAATGAGGGGAAGTCACCCTGGATGACTAGGCTACGGTACGCTATCATGGGAACTAACCCAGACGCGATACCCGAGCTAGTAGGCCTAGCTCCGTGGCTGACTTCGTTTATTTTATGTGTTAAGGTTTAACCCAGGTCGATTGGTGCGTATGCTATTGTTTTAGGTGTTGGTAGTGTATGGCTAGAATAGATTGGATGATTTATATTTTATGTTGTCCTTGTTCTTTGGATTCGTTACATTTGATTGTTACATTGTTTACTTTTGAACCATTTGAGTTTGTTTTGTAATTTATTTATTTATTCACTTCTTATTTCATTATTTTAGAGGACCTGATGAAAAGAAGCAGTTATTTATGCTTACTCAGTTTATCCTAATTAAAAATGTCAATATAGACGCTTTTATTTATTGGCAACAGTGATGATGATAATGAAAGTACTGTTACAGTATTGCATTGCTAACTTGATATACCCACTGATATTCTGTCAGTTAACAAGATGAAATTGAAGAGGATGAGGATGGTATTATCCTATTGATACAATTTATTCTGCTACTACTATTACATACTATTATCCATTACTGTTACTATTGCCATAATTTGACATTTAGTGTGTTTGTGTGCTATTTGTAACCCAAAAAAAAGTGTTCAATAAAAAAGTAAAAATTTGAGTTTGAGTTCTCTCTCTCTCTGCCCCCCACCCCAACTCCGTCTCTCTTTCCCTCTCCCTCTCTCTCACAGCTTTGATGGTCTTGTAGTTGTTTGTGGAGTCGCCGCTGATGGGAGGCCCGATGTCCTGATCGATGGCCGAGCCCTGGTCCCCGACCAAGCTCTGCACACATCAGCAGGCAAACATGTCAGCATCTCTGTCAACGTTTCAAGGACTCTTTTGCTTCCTTCTTTCTTCTTCTTCTTCTTCAATCGCTCAGACAGTTTCCTGTCAATCATGAGCGCAGATGCGTCATGCTGCCGTTATGCGCCTAAGTACGAAATAATAATTAGGCCCAGCAAGTCCGACTTCGGCTGGAGGAGGAAATCTTTTCAAAAGTGTTTCTTGACAAAAGGCAGGAGAATGGACCGGGAAAGGCAGAAAGATAGCAGATGACAGTAAGCCAAGGAGAAAATGCAGAGTCAAAGAGAGTGACAGATTAGAGGAAGTTACAAGCACAGAACTTCCAGAAGGTGGGGGAACTATTTATACAAAAGACCCCTGGTATCCACATTGTTTCCTTTCATGCCAGCGAGGCTTCAAGGAAGAGAAAGCAATACAAACCTGTGTACCATATTTTTCGGATCATTAGGCGCTTGTGTGTATAAGGCGAATGTGGCAATTTTCAAGAAAAAATTTGAAAATATTAAAGCAAAAGGCGCCCTCGTTTATAAGGCAAAAGAAAGTCAAACTTTGAAGCCCGTACGTGTTCGGTAAATGCTTGCCGACCACCGTTACTGCTGTCATAAACGAGAGTTGGTTCCCCTTTCAAATAATTGAACTTCCGTTTGTGCCACTTCCTGTTGATGTGTTTGTACTTCGCGAAAACTGGTAGAATTATGGCATTTTAAGCTCTACAACGATGCTTTTTACATCCAATGAAGGGTTATGGCATCTGTTGGACGGTATCTCGGACGGTAATAGCGATTTTGAAGCAATTTAACGTGAGCATTCGTCGTATCGGCGACTCGTGACCACTTTTGATGTCTAGACTCACAGTAGACTGTACTGAGCACGGCAATCGTTGCCTCTCTTCTGACGATTTTGTTCACTAATAGGGAACCCTCGTTTATTATGCGCAAAGGTCGAAATTGGTCCAAAAATTACGGTAATTAAAGAGACAGAAACTAAGACTCATGCGTATACAGTACAGCAACAATCCTTGGACACGTGAATGAACACATGTGCACAAGCACATGCGCACGCACACACATGCACAAGCATACACACACACACACATGCAAAGCACAAACAAGCACGTACATATACCCTTTCTCACATACACATGGGTGCAACTCCCCAAAATGAAAAAACCCTGAAAGGCACGGGTCCAGGGACCCATGACCCCGGCAGGGTATAGGGACAGAGCCCTGTCGGATGATTCAGGGGAGCAACTTGAGAGAGATATATAATGAGACAGACAGACAGACAGTTAAAGTGATAGACAGTTTGAGTCTGATAAGCCTTGTAAAATTATTACATTGCTTTTGTAAGCTTCCAAGATAGAACTAGACTAAGTTCAAACCGCCCCAAATCACTTGTGGTCAAAAACATTTTTTGGATGAATTAAAAAAACACCTGAAATCAGTGTAAAGATTAAAGAGTAGCACCCATGCATACACGTACACAAATCAATTCCCAATATCCACATACCCAAGACGAAGACTGAGATTTCTTTTTCTTGTCGCCTTTCTCTTGGCCTTTCTCCTCCTAAAACACAAGAAAAAATAATATCAGTGGCAAGAATTAAACCTTGTCCCTTTTTCTTTTTTGGGGGGTATAAATATTTCGCTCGCTCTTTTTGACTTAAAAGTGCATACAAAGTTAGTTCATATACCAATAATTATGATTCTTTGGTTCATGTGTTTGAGTGGGAGTGTGTGCGTGTGTCTGTGTGTACCTGGGTCTGTGTGTGTGTGTGTGTGTCTGTGTGTGTGTGTCTGTGTGTACCTGGGTCTGTGTGTCTGTGTGTGTGTGTGTGTGTGTGTGTACCTGGGTCTGTGTGTGTGTGTGTGTCTGTGTGTACCTGGGTCTGTGTGTGTGTGTGTGTCTGTGTGTACCTGGGTCTGTGTGTGTGTGTGTGTCTGTGTGTAACCTGTCTGTGTGTGTGTGTGTGTCTGTGTGTACCTGGGTCTGTGTGTGCGTGTGTGTGTCTGTGTGTACCTGGGTGTGTGTGTGTTGTGTGTGTGTGTGTGTACTGTGGGTCTGTGTGTGTGTGTGTGTGTGTCTGTGTGTACCTGGGTCTGTGTGTGTGTGTGTCTGTATGCATGTTTCTTGTTTTTTCCCTCACCCCCGAAAGTGTTGGACTTTTTCTTTGTCTTGCTGCCATCGCTGTACTTGCTCTTAGTAGAACCACACTGTGTGTGCACGAGTTCAGCATGCATGCATGTGTGTCTCCTCTCTCTCTCACCATCATCAATCACCACCACCACCACCCACCTTGTCATCCCCATCCTCTCCACCACCTCCACCAGTGCTAAACTTTTTATTTTTCTTGCTGCCATCGCTGTACTTGCTCTTAGTAGACCCACAGTGTGTGTGTTTATCTGTGCATGCGTGCGTGCATTTCTCCTTTCTCTCTCTCTCATCATCAATCACCACCACCACCACCCACCTTGTCATCCCCATCCTCTCCACCACCCCCACCAGTGTTAAACTTTTTCTTCTTCTTGTTGCCGTCGCTGTACTTGCTCTTGCAGACCCACAGTGTGTGTATGTGTGTGTGCATGAGTTCAGCATGCGTGTCTCCTCTCTCTCTCTCACCATCATCAATCATCATCACCACCACCCACCTTTTCATACCCATCCTCTCCACCACCCCCGCCAGTGTTAATCTTTTTCTTCTTCTTGCTCTTGCAGACCCACAGTGTGTGTGTGTGCGTGTGCGTGTGTGCGTGCATGAGTTCAGCATGCATGTGGGTTTTTTTACCTTCACACATCATACTTTACTATAGCAAGCTAACACCAACATTACCTTCACACATCATACTTTACTATAACAAACTAACACCAACATTACCTTCACACATCATACTTTACTATAACAAACTAACACCAACATTACCTTCACACATCATACTTTACAATAACAAACTAACACCAACATTACCTTCACACATCATACTTTACTATAACAAACTAACACCAACATTACCTTCACACATCATACTTTACAATAACAAACTAACACCAACATTACCTTCACACATCATACTTTACAATAACAAACTAACACCAACATTACCTTCACACATCATACTTTACAATAACAAACTAACACCAACATTACCTTCACACATCATACTTTACAATAACAAACTAACACCAACATTACCTTCACACATCATACTTTACAATAACAAACTAACACCAACATTACCTTCACACATCATACTTTACTATAACAAACTAACACCAACATTACCTTCACACATCATACTTTACAATAACAAACTAACACCAACATTACCTTCACACATCATACTTTACAATAACAAACTAACACCAACATTACCTTCACACATCATACTTTACTATAACAAACTAACACCAACATTACCTTCACACATCATACTTTACTATAACAAACTAACACCAACATTACCTTCACACATCATACTTTACAATAACAAACTAACACCAACATTACCTTCACACATCATACTTTACAATAACAAACTAACACCAACATTACCTTCACACATCATACTTTACAATAACAAACTAACACCAACATTTACCTTCACACATCATACTTTACTATAACAAACTAACACCAACATTACCTTCACACATCATACTTTACTATAACAAACTAACACCAACATTACCTTCACACATCATACTTTACAATAACAAACTAACACCAACATTACCTTCACACATCATACTTTACTATAACAAACTAACACCAACATTACCTTCACACATCATACTTTACAATAACAAACTAACACCAACATTACCTTCACACATCATACTTTACAATAACAAACTAACACCAACATTACCTTCACACATCATACTTTACAATAACAAACTAACACCAACATTACCTTCACACATCATACTTTACTATAACAAACTAACACCAACATTACCTTCACACATCATACTTTACAATAACAAACTAACACCAACATTACCTTCACACATCATACTTTACAATAACAAACTAACACCAACATTACCTTCACACATCATACTTTACAATAACAAAGCTAACACCAACATTACCTTCACACATCATACTTTACTATAACAAACTAACACCAACATTACCTTCACACATCATACTTTACAATATAACAAACTAACACCAACATTACCTTCACACATCATACTTTACAATAACAAACTAACACCAACATTACCTTCACACATCATACTTTACAATAACAAACTAACACCAACATTACCTTCACACATCATACTTTACAATAACAAACTAACACCAACATTACCTTCACACATCATACTTTACAATAACAAACTAACACCAACATTACCTTCACACATCCAATATCTCCTCTCTCTCTCACCATCACCCACCTTTTCATCCCCGTCCTCTCCACCCCCTCCCCCGGTGTTGGCCTTTTTCTTCTTCTTGGCGCCGTCGCCGTACTTGCTCTTGTAGACCCACAGCTCAGACTTCTCCACCAGGAGGCGCAGCTCGTCCAGGTCCTGCTTGATCTGCCGGTAGTTCTCCACGTCGCTCGACGACACCAGCAGCTGGACCTGGGGGGTCACATGACACGCACACAGCCAATCAGAAATCAACAACGTTTTGAGGACAAAGACACCAGTAGCTGGACCTGGGGTCACATGACACGCACACAGCCAATCAGAAATCAACAACGTTTTGAGGACAAAGACACCAGCAGCTGGACCTGGGGGGTCACATGACACGCACACAGCCAATCAGAAATCAACAACGTTTGGAGGACAAAGACACCAGTAGCTGGACCTGGGGTCACATGACACGCACACAGCCAATCAGAAATCAACAACGTTTTGAGGACAAAGACACCAGTAGCTGGACCTGGGGTCACATGACACGCACACAGCCAATCAGAAATCAACAACGTTTTGAGGACAAAGACACCAGTAGCTGGACCTGGGGTCACATGACACGCACACAGCCAATCAGAAATCAACAACGTTTTGAGGACAAAGACACCAGTAGCTGGACCTGGGGTCACATGACACGCACACAGCCAATCAGAAATCAACAACGTTTTGAGGACAAAGACACCAGTAGCTGGACCTGGGGTCACATGACACGCACACAGCCAATCAGAAATCAACAACGTTTTGAGCGGTTTCTTGATCAGGCGGTAGTTCTCCACGTCGCTGAACAACAACAAAAGTTGGACCTGGGGTCATTTGAAAAATCAAGTCAATGGTTAATCTACAAGTTTCCTGGATTTTTTATTTGACAGTAGGAGGGGGGGGGGGGGGGGGGGGGGGGGGGGGGGGAGGAGGAGGGGGGGAGGGGGGGGGGGGCAGATACTCGTGTGTAGTTTTTTCGTCATTTTCAATTCTGAATTGCAATTGCACCTACAAAATGGCGGTATGGGCCTGTAAACCGGAAGCGAACCCACCGGAAGTACAGAGCGATTCAAGGGACATTACTAGCATTGATAGCTAACGACAGTTCAACGGAAATGCAGAATTTGTTTTGTTGCTGACCGTAATAGCATAATCGGAGGTCTCAAAACGTAATATTTACAGACAAATCCGTAAGGAAAACAGGTCTGCTGTCTGTACTAAGCGTCTTTGATATTACAATCACTATGACCTGATCTATTTCTTCTTCTTCAATTGCTCAGCCAGTTTCCTATAATAATGAGCGCAGATGCGTCGTGCTGCCATTATGTGCCTAACTAAGAAATAGTTAGTTCAAGTATGTCTGTCTTCGGCTGGAGAAAATCTTTGTAAGTGTTTCTTGAAAAGAGGCAGGAGAATGGACCGGTCAGGCAGAAAGATAGGATGACAATAAGCAAAGGGAAAAGGCAGAGTCAAAGAGAGTGACAGGTTAGAGGAAGTTACAAGCACAAAACGTAATGTCTTTGATATCACTATCTGTCACTCTCTTTGACTCTGCCTTTTCCTTTTTCTTACTGTCATCTACTATCTTTCTGCTTTTTAATGGTCCGTTCTCTTGCCTTTTTTTCTTCTTCTAAGAAACACTTGCAAAGATTTTCTTTAGCGAAAGTAGGACATGCTGGGTCTAATGGTCAACCTAGCTCACCAATTTGACCGCCAGGTGGCATAGCGCTCGGGTGGGGCTAATCCTCTCTCTATTCGTAGTTGGGGATAAAGAGAGAGAAAGAGAGGGAGAGGAGTCCCTCCCTATCTCTCTCTCTCACTACGCCCAACTAAGAATATCTGCGCGCTAAGCCCTTACTGGTTTGACTGCCCCCTGGCGGTAAAAAATGCGTGTCCTAAGTTTGACCATTATTTCTTAGTTAGGTGCATAACGGCACCATGACGCATCTGCACTCATATGACAGTGAAGAAGAAGAAGTGGTACCTAATGACTGACCTGAAAAAAAAAAAAAAAACCCCCCACACCTTGAAGGCCTGCAGGACCTCCTGTCGCTGGGAGAAGTGCTCTGTCTTTACCTAATGTCTTTGATATCACTATCACTATGACCTGCTGACCTGTTTGAAGGCCTGCAGGACCTCCTGTCGCTGGGAGAAGTGCTCTGTCTTTACCTAATGTCTTTGATATCACTATCACTATGACCTGCTGACCTGTTTGAAGGCCTGCAGGACCTCCTGTCGCTGGGAGAAGTGCTCTGTCTTTACCTAATGTCTTTGATATCACTATCACTATGACCTGCTGACCTGTTTGAAGGCCTGCAGCACCTCCTGTCGCTGGGAGAAGTGCTCTGTCTTTACCTAATGTCTTTGATATCACTATCCTGCTATGACCTGCTGACCTGTTTGAAGGCCTGCAGCACCTCCTGTCGTTGGGAGAAGTGCTCTGTCTTTACCTAATGTCTTTGATATCACTATCCCTATGACCTGCTGACCTGTTTGAAGGCCTGCAGCACCTCCTGTCGTTGGGAGAAGTGCTCTGTCTTTACCTAATGTCTTTGATATCACTATCACTATGACCTGCTGACCTGTTTGAAGGCCTGCAGGACCTCCTGTCGCTGGGAGAAGTGCTCTGTCTTTACCTAATGTCTTTGATATCACTATCCCTATGACCTGCTGACCTGTTTGAAGGCCTGCAGCACCTCCTGTCGCTGGGAGAAGTGCTGATATCACTGTCTGCTGACCTGTTTGAAGGCCTTACCTAATGTCTTTGATATCACTATCACTATGACCTGCTGACCTGTTTGAAGGCCTGCAGCACCTCCTGTCGTTGGGAGAAGTGCTCTGTCTTTACCTAATGTCTTTGATATCACTATCACTATGACCTGCTGACCTGTTTGAAGGCCTGCAGCACCTCCTGTCGCTGGGAGAAGTGCTCTGTCTTTACCTAATGTCTTTGATATCACTATCACTATGACCTGCTGACCTGTTTGAAGGCCTGCAGGACCTCCTGTCGCTGGGAGAAGTGCCCTGTCTTTACCTAATGTCTTTGATATCACTATCACTATGACCTGCTGACCTGTTTGAAGGCCTGCAGGACCTCCTGTCGCTGGGAGAAGTGCTCTGTCTTTTACACTATGACCTGCTGACCTGTTTGAAGGCCTGCAGGACTTCCTGTCGCTGGGAGAAGTGCTCTGTCTTTACCTAATGTCTTTGATATCACTATCTATGACCTGCTGACCTGTTTGAAGGCCTGCAGGACCTCCTGTCGCTGGGAGAAGTGCTGACCTAACGTCTTTGATATCACTATCCCTATGACCTGCTGACCTGAAGGCCTGTAGGACCTCCTGTCGCTGGGAGAAGTGCTCTGTCTTTACCTAATGTCTTTGATATCACTATCACTATGACCTGCTGACCTGTTTGAAGGCCTGCAGGACCTCCTGTCGCTGGGAGAAGTGCTCTGTCTTTACCTAATGTCTTTGATATCACTATCCCTATGACCTGCTGACCTGTTTGAAGGCCTGTAGGACCTCCTGTCGCTGGGAGAAGTGCTCTGTCTTTACCTAATGTCTTTGATATCACTATCACTATGACCTGCTGACCTGTTTGAAGGCCTGCAGGACCTCCTGTTGCTGGGAGAAGTGCCCTGTCTTTACCTAATGTCTTTGATATCACTATCCCTATGACCTGCTGACCTGTTTGAAGGCCTGCAGCACCTCCTGTCGCTGGGAGAAGTGCTCTGTCTTTACCTAATGTCTTTGATATCACTATCACTATGACCTGCTGACCTGTTTGAAGGCCTGCAGCACCTCCTGTCGCTGGGAGAAGTGCCCTGTCTTTACCTAATGTCTTTGATATCACTATCCCTATGACCTGCTGACCTGTTTGAAGGCCTGCAGGACCTCCTGTCGCTGGGAGAAGTGCTCTGTCTTTACCTAACGTCTTTGATATCACTATCCCTATGACCTGCTGACCTGTTTGAAGGCCTGTAGGACCTCCTGTCGCTGGGAGAAGTGCTCGGTCTTTACCTAATGTCTTTGATATCACTATCCCTATGACCTGCTGACCTGTTTGAAGGCCTGTAGCACCTCCTGTCGCTGGGAGAAGTGCCTGAACAGCAGCTGCAGGGCTCCAGACACCAGGGAGGGGTAGTTGTGCATCACCAGGTTCAACAGAACGCGCAGGAACATCTTGCCCCCTTGGCCGTCTAGGTCCAGCTCTGCTGTCTCCGCACTGAACAGAGAGAGACAGAGGGGGAGATAAACACAACAGTCAGAGAGAGTGAGATGAAAAATAGGAGATCTGTTTAAAAACAGAGAGGGGGGTGGCAAAGACATGGAGAGAGTATGTATGATAAAGCACAGAAGAGACAGACAGACAGACAGTGAGAACAGAAGACGGCACAGACAGACAGACAGATAGACAGACAGAACACAGACAGACGGCACCCAGACAGACAGACAGAGAGCGGCTAAGGTCAGCTGTCACCAAAATATGTCTCTTCAGCCTGAGCACAGGAGACAGTAAGGCACAGAGACAGACAGACAGAGAGACAGTAAGGCACAGACAGACAGACAGAGAGCGGCTTAAGGCTCACCTGCCACCAAATATGTCTTCAGCCTGAGACAGAGAGACAGTAAGGCACAGACAGACAGACAGAGAGCGGCTTAAGGCTCACCTACCACCAAAGATGTCTTCAGCATGAGACAGACAGACAGTAAGGCATAGACAGACAGACAGAGAGCTGGCTTAAGGCTCAGCTGCCAACCAAAATATGTATTCAGCCTGAGACAGAGAGACATTAAGGCATAGACAGAAGAGACAGAGAGCGGCCTTAAGGCTCACCTGCCACCAAAGATGTTCTTGAGCATGAGACCAGACAGACAGACACAGCCGACACACAGACAGACGGGACAGAGAGCGGCTTAAGGCTCACCTGCCACCAAACATGTCTTCAGCATGAGACAGACAGTAAGGCATAGACAGACAGACAGAGGGGGGGGGGGGGGGAAGCGGCTTAAGGCTCACCTGCCACCAAAGATGTCTTCAGCATGAGACAGACAGACAGTGAGACATAGGACAGACGGCACAGAGAGACGGACACAGAGAGGGCTTAAGGCTCACACTACCACCAAAGATGACTTCAGCATGGAGGACAGACAGACAGTGAGACACAGACAGACGGCACAGAGAGACGGACAGAGAGCGGCTTAAGGCTCACCTGCCACCAAAGATGTCTTCAGCATGAGACAGACAGACAGTGAGACACAAACAGGTGGCACAGACAGACAGACAGACAGACGACGACACAGACAGAACGGCACAGCGAGTGGCTTAAGGCTCACCTGCCACCAAAGATGTCTTCAGCATGAGGACAGACAGACAGTCAGACACAGACAGGCAGCACAGACAGACAGACAGACAGTAACACACAGACAGACGGCACAGCGAGTGGCTTAAGGCTCACCTGCCACCAAAGATGTCTTCCGCCTGAGTGGCAATGCTCTCCAGGTCCAGCCCACCTGACCAACACACACACAACGCCAAGGGTTAAACGGCTGAAGACTGACACGACTGTTCCACAGGGTCACCTTTTAATCCTTTTTAGCCATTTTTAAGCCCCCAAAATACCATTAACCATTTCACCGCCAAAGTAGCTTTTTTTTTTTTCTTTAGAACCACACTAGCACCAGACCTATGTCACGAAAAGGCCTCAAACCAGGGTCTGTTCTCCAAAGACCTCATTGTCTTAATCACCTGGACTGCCAGAGAAAATTAAAGAAAAAAATCTTGGTACAAAATCATGCCATGAAAAAGACAAACCGATAGAGCCAATCTGGCAAAATAGTATGGGGATATAACTCTCTTGATGTGCAAGAGCAAAAAAACAGAATATCAGACTTATTCATCTTCATCTGATGACATCATCGGTGATATCATCAGGTCAGTACGTGACACGTTGGTGGCAGTCAGGGGGTTAATTTTGCGGGAGGTCAAGGATGGGGATAGGCCTTACTTTAAATATGTCACAGACAAATCCCCAATATTACAGATACATAATTGTGTATCTACCCAGTTAAGTTTAAGGCCAAATGTTTTGCTGAACAAAGGCTGGCGGCGAAAAGGGTTAAAACCCATTCACTGACAGAGGAAAACAGAGAAATTATCAATTTTCTTATTTAGAGATTTAAAAAAAAGGACCGGTTAGGACTCAAGCCAGAAAATGGTCTAGAGTCCAGATTTAATCTTTCCTGAATCGTTCTAAACCAACAAACCATCATTCCAGGACTACGACAGTCATGGATGCAACTGGAAGAAAATCCAAAAACAGGCAAGGCAGGAGTCCAGGGGCCGCTTAAGGCTCTTCGCCACCTTAGCGGTTCAAGATCTCGAGATCGCGGCGACTTTTTGCCGCAAAGCGCAGTTTGATGCACCGCTTGCGTGCGAGAGATTCGCTGTCGCGGCAGGATTTTTTTATGCGTAGCTGCGCGATTTTGTGTTGCTCGGGAATAGATGCGGCTCTAATTTTGATGCTCCAGATCGCAGAGATCGTGAAACTAGCCAATAGCCAATCACAACGGACGGAAGGACAATAACTCTGATTGAAGGAAAAAAATAGCAGACTTGCTCGAACCCGAAATAAAGAGTCTGACGGTAGAGTAATATTTCCTTGCTTTCCAAATAAGGAAGTACGCGCGACAAGAGGCGAAGCGACAAGTCGTGTGTGAGAACACCACTGCCTCGCTACCTGAGATTTCTGTTTTACCTGGGATTTCTGTTTTACCTGGGATTTCTGTTTTACCTGAGATTTGTTTTACCTGAGATTTCTGTTTTACCTGGGATTTCTGTTTTACCTGGGATTTCTGTTTTACCTGGGATTTCTGTTTTACCTGAGATTTCTGTTTTACCTGGGATTTCTGTTTTACCTGGGATTTCTGTTTTACCTGAGATTTCTGTTTTACCTGGGATTTCTGTTTTACCTGGGATTTCTGTTTTACCTGAGATTTCTGTTTTACCTGAGATTTCTGTTTTACCTGAGATTTCTGTTTTACCTGGGATTTCTGTTTTACCTGGGATTTCTGTTTTACCTGGAGCGGTGGAGGCCTCCTGTGGAGCCCCGTCCCCGTCGTGCTGCCTCTTGAAGATGGACAGCAGGCAGGTGATGCGGTAGTCCAAGCGAACGTTCAGAATGAACTGCACACCAACAAACATTATCCCTTGTTATCCTTTTAAATGGTGAGGTGAACTTTACATGTCCATCCTTCTCCATTTACCAGAAATTACGGCCTATTAAGCGCAACTTTTTTTTTACTGAACTTTGACCCCTGCGCCCAATTCGGCGCATGCGTCCTTTCTATACTCTAAACAGAAAAAATTAAGGGGGTCGAGAGTTGAAATGAACATCTCACCATGCTCTGGTATCTTCCACATTAGCAAACCGACAACAGTTCACTCACATTGAACTTTCGCTTCACGATCGTATCTCTTCCGTGATCACAATCAGACACAGCAATAGACCTGTAATTATGTTATTTTCGCTGATCGTTTCGTTCTTCCTTTTTTTGATTTCTTTGGTTTCTTTGCGCCTTATCGGTTGTATGCGCCCTATCTTTGTTCAAATTACGACAAAAAATTAAAAAGCACCGGGGTGCGCCTTATGCGCTGTGTCGCCTAATGGGCCGTAAATTACGGTAATCATTTAGCTTTGATCATTTGTTGAGCAAGTACATTGGAACCTCCTTTATAAGACCTTCAAAAATCATCCAAAACGAGGTCTTATAAGGGATGGGTCTTTCCTCGCTATCAAGGGAGGAATTTTAATACTTACAAAGAAGGCCACCGCAATGTCTCAGAGAAGTAGGTCTGATGTGGGAGGGATTCTTATAATGTGAGGTCTTATAAGGGAGGTTTTCCACTGTATTGTTTTTCTGTTCAAGAGGGAAGAAAGGTCAAAGTAACTGTGAATGACGGAAACGATTACCTAACACACAACACGAACAACAACAAAACAAAACGGTCAAACAAAACCAGAAAACTGACGCTATTCTAGACAATCAAGTTTGTCTACACACACACAAATTCTGACAGATTCTTTTTAAGTTTACAAAATAGCAGCATTAGTCGACAGAGACACAAGACAACCCAGAGAGACCAGTTTTCTTCACTTTTCTTGCTTCTTCTTCTTCGTCAATCGTTCAGACAGCTTCCAGTCAAAAAGAGTGCAGATGCGTCATGCTGCCGCTATGGCCACCTAACTAAGAAATAGTAAGGCCCATCTTGCCCGTCATCGGATAGAACAAATCTCTGTAAGAATGATTGTACTTCAAAAAAGGCAGGAGAATGGACCCAATGGGATATAAAGATAGTGCAGATGACAGTAAGCAAAAGGCAGATTCAAAGAGAGTGATAGATCAGATGAAGTTGCTAGTACAGAAATTCCAGAATGTGGCCAGGGCAACTATTTATACAAAAGAGACCCCCGGTATCCCCACGGGGAGAAACGTGTGGAGGGGTCAATAGTAGATGACAGTAAGCAAAGTGGAAAAGGCAGAGTCAAAGAGAGTGACAGATCAAAGGAGGTTACAAGCACAGAACTTCCAGAAAACGTGGCCAGGGCAACTATTTGTATAAAAAGACCCACGGTATCCCCACGGAGGGGTCATAGTAAATGACAGTACGCAGGAAAAGGCAGAGTCTAAAGGGAGTGGACAATCAGAGGAAAGTCCAGAACAGCACTTCCAGAAGGGGCCAGGGCAACTATTTGGATAAAAAGACCCCGTATCCCCACGGGGGGTAGTGGGGGGTCAAGTAAATGGACAGTACGCAAGAGAAACGGCCAGAGTCACAGGGAGTGACCGAAATCAGAGGAAGTTACAAGCACAGAAATCCCAGAAGGTTGCCAGGCAACTATTTATATAAAAAGACTCCCCTGTATCCACACGGGGGGTAGGGGGTCATGGGAGATGAAAGTACTGCAAAGAGAAAAGGCAGAGTCAAAGAGAGTGACAGATCAGAGAAAACTACAAGCACAGAACTTCCCCCCATGGAGGGTAACTTTTCTTGCAATATGTGAAGACAACGGCTGACCTTGAGGATTTCGATGATCTTGAGCTTGGTGTCCATGACCATGTTGTCCTCCTCTGCGTCCACCTTCTTGCTGTTGACACTGACCGGCAGGAGACTCTTCTCCACCTCCTCCCCTGGACACACAGGTAAACAATACATTGACCTGTCCGTTGCCTGATATCCATCTGTTGACACTGACCGGCAGGAGGCTCTTCTCCACCTCCTCCCCTGGACACACAGGTAAACAATACATTGACCTGTCCATTGCCTGATATCCATCTGTTGACACTGACCGGCAGGAGGCTCTTCTCCACCTCCTCCCCTGGACACACAGATAAACAATACATTGACCTGTCCGTTGCCTGATGTCCATCTGTTGACACTGACCGGCAGGAGACTCTTCTCCACCTCCTCCCCTGGACACACAGATAAACAATACATTGACCTGTCCGTTGCCTGATGTCCATCTGTTGACACTGACCGGCAGGAGACTCTTCTCCACCTCCTCCCCTGGACATACAGATAAACAATACATTGACCTGTCCGTTGCCTGATATCCATCTGTTGACACTGACCGGCAGGAGGCTCTTCTCCACCTCCTCCCCTGGACACACAGATAAACAATGCATTGACCTGTCCATTGCCTGATGTCCATCTGTTGACACTGACCGGCAGGAGGCTCTTCTCCACCTCCTCCCCTGGACACACAGATAAACAATGCATTGACCTGTCCGTTGCCTGATGTCCATCTGTTGACACTGACCGGCAGGAGGCTCTTCTCCACCTCCTCCCCTGGACACACACACAGGTAAACAATGCATTGACCTGTCCATTGCCTGATGTCCATCTGTTGACACTGACCGCCAGGAGACTCTTCTCCACCTCCTCCCCTGGACACACACACAGGTAAACAATACATTGACCTGTCCGTTGCCTGATGTCCATCTGTTGACACTGACCGACAGGAGACTCTTCTCCACCTCCTCCCCTGGACACACAGGTAAACAATACATTGACCTGTCCATTGCCTGATATCCATCTGTTGACACTGACCGGCAGGAGGCTCTTCTCCACCTCCTCCCCTGGACACACAGGTAAACAATACATTGACCTGTCCATTGCCTGATATCCATCTGTTCACAATGACCGGCAGGAGGCTCTTCTCCACCTCCTCCCCTGGACACACAGGTAAACAATACATTGACCTGTCCGTTGCCTGATATCCATCTGTTGACACTGACCGGTAGTAGACTCCTTCTCCACCTCCTCCCCTGGACACACACACACACACAGGCAAACAATACATTGACCTGTCCATTACCTGATATCCATCTGTTGACACTGACCGGCAGGAGGCTATTCTCCACCTCCTCCCCTGGACACACAGGTAAACAATACATTGACCTGTCCGTTGCCTGATATCCATCTGTTGACACTGACCGGCAGGAGACTCTTCTCCACCTCCCCTGGACACACAGGTAAACAATACATTGACCTGTCCATTGCCTGATGTCCATCTGTTGACACTGACCGACAGGAGACTCTTCTCCACCTCCTCCCCTGGACACACAGGTAAACAATGCATTGACCTGTCCATTGCCTGATGTCCATCTGTTGACACTGACCGGCAGGAGACTCTTCTCCACCTCCCCTGGACACACAGGTAAACAATACATTGACCTGTCCATTGCCTGATGTCCATCTGTTGACACTGACCAGCAGGAGACTATTCTCCACCTCCCCTGGACACACAGGTAAACAATGCATTGACCTGTCCATTGCCTGATGTCCATCTGAGCACAGTGACCAGCTAGGAGACGCTACTCCAGCTCCCCTCGACTGGAAGGTAAACGACTGCTAAGTAACCTGTCCATTGCCTGATGTCCATCTGTTGACATCGATCAGCATTTGACTATTGTCCACCTTTTCTGGACACACAGGTAAATTTTGGATTGACCTGTTCATTGCCTGATTATCATTAATTCGCGCTGTCAATTGTACAGCCGTTTTCCCCTATCTTTCCTCCCCTTTACTCACATAACTTCACTGGCTTGGATACACATCGGAACACGTATGCACTGACATCCACCTTCAGCAGTTGAACAAGCCTGTCCTTCTGGACATAACCACTTCAATGCGGTAGTAGACTCCTCTCCACCTCCTCCCAGTGGACACACACACACACACAGGTACATCGACCTGTCCATTACCTGATATCCATTGGAACTGGCTGCTGGATGCCTCCTCATCTGACACACATACACACAATCCATTGCATGTCCATCTGTTGACACTGACCGGTAGTAGACGAAACTCTCCACCTCCTCCCATGGACATATTCATGCTCTCCAGGTGGCTGCAACCCGAAAGTCATGAGACGCTTGTGTGACAATTTCGTCCATATACCTACAATATATTCGTTCCAGGCAGTTGATGTTGCTAGATTGTCCAAGGACAATGGGCAAGTTTTAGTGATCTTTGTAGTATTGTCCAAAACCAATTTTCTAGCTAAATATGTTGTTTATACTTCTCAACAAAAATCTTTTTTATTCAGATAATGATTGAAAATAATATATGTGATAAAAATACAAAGGGAAACGGCAGCCAGTACATTTTATGGCAAACAAAAATCCACTTGGTGCAGTTTTTATCTAAGATCTTTGAGCAAGTGAGTCAGCTAGGTTCGCTATGCAGCAGACTCGATGGAAGATTACGCCTGCTAAGTAAAATGGCGGCCGAGTTTCTGTTTGAATCGATTTGCATTTGAACATTGTTTAGTTTTCTAACAACTAGAGGGATTTGGGACGAGTTCGTTGTTGATTATCACTGCAATCGCGCCGTCAATTGTAAAGCTGTTATCCCATATCTTTGCTAGCAATAGAGTAGATAACTTCGCTGGCTTGGACAGCCGATCGGAAACGCATGCCAGACCTGCACCTTCTTGGAATTGATACCACCTCCTTCAGTAGACATACCAGCCATGCGTCATTTAAGGTAGCATGGCACATATTTTTCGTAGTTTCCACAAGTTACGACAATCGATTTGTTCTCTTCCTGAGCTTGTAGATGCAGCATCTGATTGAATATGTTCAATCGTCTTAATAGAATTGATCAATCAGAAAGCGGTTTAGCGAGCACCATTCGCACGGTTTTCTCATGAAGGCCATTCACCAGAAAATGCACTGCAAACAAAGAAGTCATGTGTCTTGTGACAATTTCGTCCATACCCCATGCAATTTCATCCAGGCATAACATGCAATTTCGTCCAAGAACAAACAGCAAAGCACAGGTGACTTGTAGTTTGAAATAAATTAATAGATGGTGTGCCAGATGTGTTTATTTTCTTCTGGTTTTATTCAGTTAATCTTCGTTTGAAACATCTGGGCAATCACTACTGCTGCTGGAGTCCGTACATTTTTTCAAGAGGGTCAAATAAGAACTGCATGCGCAGTCACTGATAAAAACGGAAGTGACTGAGATATTATAAAAGTTGACTTAACGTCCTGCTCTTAGAAACAGACAAAACCGGGGGCATAAGCAAAAATAAAATGCGGCGGAAATTTGGTTTTTTCCGTAGCAACGTTAAGGTTGCCGTAGCTCCGTAGCAGTTTTATTTTTCGTAGCTGCTACAGCCAAGTCATAGCAGTAGGCAGGACGAAATTGCATTTGATGCTTGGATTTTTACCATACAAATTCGTCCGGTTGATTTGTCATAAATATATTTATCTAAATGTGAGAAATAAAATTGCCTATTGAAAATCAGTCATCATAAAATACATGCATGATAAAATTACACGTGTTGTTGTGAAAACAAAGGAATATTAACATTTGTTTTTAGGCACCTGTTTCTGCGTGATTTACAGTTTTATGGTATGTGACTGTCTTCAGGCAGTTGCTAAGATTTAGATCCAGCTTTTCATGTAGATCACACAAACTTAATTGTAGTGAATAAACTAATTAATAGTACTGTTTTTATCATTGGGATTTCTTTTAGGTCTTAAAACAGCTATGTGTGTTTATTATCTTTTAGAATAGGTACAACACAGTTTCAAAGTGAGTAGCTATGCAAACTGGACGAAATTGCATGGCGGACGAATTTGTAACACCCTACTATAAATGAATGTACAGACACAGAAGACTTTTTTCCCCATCTCATTACATGAACACACACACAAACACAACACACACACACACGCACTTACACATGCACTTACACACACACACACGCACTTACACACAACACACATGAACTATATTTATCTAAAATATACAAACACACACACACACACACACACACGCACGCACACACTGACCCTCCACAGGTTGGGGCAGGGGCGGGGTGTTGGTCTCGGGCACACAGTCCAGAATGCTCAGCAGGGTCTTGGTCAGCCGCAGCAGATCGCTGAACGTGTAGAACCCAAAGTAGATCAGCTGCCGGGCCAGGTTCACAACCTGGCAACGTAAAACAAACACCAGCTTCTCACTACGAGGCTTCCATATCTAGGAATCAGATATCAGGTAGGTATCAGGTACTTTATAGTCACAGAGGCGTCTCTGTGAAAATCGGGTTGCTCCCACCTGGAGAGCGCGTCGCAGCCAGAGGCGCGCCACCCATTTTTTTTAATTTAAATTTGCATGCGATTTTTGTGTGTGACTGATGAGGAAGCAAGGGGAGGGTGGGGGTGGGGGTAAATTTTGACCAAATGACACAACTTTTTCGTTGCCACTGGGTTTAACGTGTGCTAAGTGCATGGGCACACGGGACCTCGTGTTTATCGTCTCATCCGAAAAGACTCCACGTTCAGACCGTAAGGCCTAGTGCAAAGTGAGAGGAAAAATCCCCTGTACCCAGGTTCGAACTCGGGTTTACTTGACAACAAGGCGAGGCGCGTTACCTCTGTGCCACTCTACACTCGCATGAAGCAGTGAAAATGAAAGGTGCATCTGTTACTATTGTACATGGATTTATATACCATATTTTTCGGACTATAAGGCCGGGTTCACATTAGACGCTCGTAGTAAGTTCCGTACGGAAAACCCTACGAAAAAAGTGGAAAAAAGAAGGATAAAAGTTTACGCATAATATAGGGGAAATTCGGGACACATGCGCAAATCTTTTCCCTTCTTTGTTTCACTTATTTATGGATTGCTCGCATCAAGACATCAAAGAGCGCAATGGTTATAAAATTAGCATGTCTGAGATGTTAACTCGCGTTCTTTGTCTCAAGCGAGATCCTAATTTTGTACTATTGTTTGATGAGACAAAGAATGCGAGTTAACAACTCAGAAAACATGTTAAAATTAAAACCATTGCACTCTGTGATGTCTTAGGAAAGTGGACAAATGATCAGTATCACCATGCAGTGCTTGAATCCAGCACTGTTGAGGGGCTAAGATTTCGTGTTAATTTTTTTTATGTGAACTCCATACTTTCATAGTGCCTTCACACAAAGTCTTCAAATTTGGCATATGCATTGTCAGGGTAAATGTTCTGTGTCAGTGTGCAAAATTTCATGTAGATATCACTTTTATTAGATCCTGAGAAACAAAAATTGCACCCAGAAAGCAGAGTGTGCCACCTTATGTGAGCGAGAACTTTACCTGGTAGGTAAGGGGGTTCTCCTCCGTCTCTGCCCAGGCCTTGCTGACGATGTCGCTCCACAAAGGCCATGGTCTGGCAGTGAAGGGGTTAAACGTGGGTGAGTGAGAACTTTACCTGGTAGGTGAGGGTGTTCTCCTCCTTCTCTGCCCACACCTTGCTGACAATGTCGCTCCACAAAGGCCATGGTCTGGCAGTGAAGGGGTTAAACGTGGGTGAGGCAGAACTTTACCTGGTAGGTGAGGGTGTTCTCCTCCTTCTCTGCCCACACCTTGCTGACAATGTCGCTCCACAAAGGCCATGGTCTGGCAGTGAAGGGGTTAAACGTGGGTGAGGCAGAACTTTACCTGGTAGGTGAGGGTGTTCTCCTCCTTCTCTGCCCAGGCCTTGCTGACGATGTCGCTCCACAAAGACCATGGTCTGGCAGTGAAGGGGTTAAACGTGGGTGAGGCAGAACTTTACCTGGTAGGTGAGGGTGTTCTCCTCCTTCTCTGCCCAGGCCTTGCTGACGATGTCGCTCCACAAAGACCAAGGTCTGGCAGTGAAGGGGTTAAAGGTGAGTGAACTTTACCTGGTAGGTGAGGGTGTTCTCCTCCTTCTCTGCCCAGGCCTTGCTGACGATGTCGCTCCACAAAGACCAAGGTCTGGCAGTGAAGGGGTTAAAGGTGAGTGAACTTTACCTGGTAGGTGAGGGTGTTCTCCTCCTTCTCTGCCCAGGCCTTGCTGACGATGTCGCACAGTCTTCCACAAAGGCCATGGTCTGGCAGTGAAGGGGTTAAAGGTGAGTGAACTTTACCTGGTAGGTGAGGGTGTTCTCCTCCTTCTCTGCCCAGGCCTTGCTGACGATGTCGCTCCACAAAGACCATGGTCTGGCAGTGAAGGGGTTAAAGGTGAGTGAACTTTACCTGGTAGGTGAGGGTGTTCTCCTCCTTCTCTGCCCAGGCCTTGCTGACGATGTCGCACAGGTAGTCCTCCACGAAGGCCATGGTCTGCGCAAACTTGTTCTTCACCTTCTCCTTCTCCGGCACCTTGCTGATGTGGGACTCGTAGCTGGACAAACACACAACTTAAAAGGTCAGCTAAATTGTTGCTCGTTTTTTGGGGGGCAGTGGGTGGATGCCTCGTGCCTCCATACTTTACCCCGCCCCCTCCACGAGTGTCTCCCTGTGGGGATGCCGGGGGGGGGTCTCTTTCGTAAAAAATAGTCCCCCCCCACCTTCTTGAGGTTCTGTGCTTGTAACTTCCTCTGGTCCTGCCACTCTCTTTGACTCTGCCTTTTTCCTTTGCTTTCTGTCTCTTTTTGACATATTGGCTCATTCGAACTGCCTTATCAAAAAAAAATAATCTCCACAATATTTTGTTTCTCCTTTGACTCCTCCAAATCGGAATGGTCGGCTCTACTACAGCAGGAAG
>CM065696.1:44247642-44266662 GCA_017654935.2 Phymorhynchus buccinoides | reverse complement strand
CCACAGTGATTGAACACTACGTCACTAAAAGGCACCAAATTAGGGTCTATTACCCAAAGACCCTATTGACTTAGTTTTGAGAAGTAAGGATAGACCTTATATATATATGTCACAGAAGAATCCCAATACTGCAGACAGATTTCGTTCTCTACCCAGGTAAATTAAATTGACATTTTTGGCTGAAATATGGCTGGCCGGGTCACTGAAGTAGTGGTGAAAGGGTTTATTTGTTTTTTTTAAAACTATTTGAATTCAACAAATTGGAGTGCATAAGTTTCCAGCAGCTTCAGAGATAAACAAAGCTTATTGGTACAATGACATGCTACACATTTTAAGGGGGAGGGGGATCTTAAGAATTCTTGCAAACTATGGCAGTAAACGTCTTTGATGTCTCTGGTTGTAGAATGGAAGTGTAGTAACTAAGGGATTGTGTAGTGCTTAGAGGCTGTGAGTGAGTTTTTAAAAAATACATTCTCTCCGATGGGTGAGTGGATGCATATTGTTTAAGATGGTTGTCACATTTGGATTACAATACAATTATCTCCTTTCATTCTTGCTGTAGTTCGTACTGTATGTTTGTGTTAGATGCGTGTATCTCTTTCTGGCAAGTTTACACATATTTTTTTCATAGCTTGCGCTCTTATTGTCGTACCAACTATCCATGAATGAACGACGCTGTTGAGATCCAAATTACATTAAAGTATATTATATATATATATATTTTCTACTATATATACAAGATATGAAAAAATCTCAGTTTACTGCTGGCACCGTTCCTCCAGCCTACAGGACTCAAAAGTTAGAGCATTTGAAATGCAATAATAGTAAAATTGTTTACAAACGTTTTTGTCCCTATGTCTATGAAACGAACATTAAAACCAAAACCAGTTATATTAACTTGGTATTTTGATGTTAGTCCAGGTGTATACATCTGTATCGTTAAAAATTCGGGACTTTCCTGGAGTTGCACTGCCTCCGGGCATTGCCTCCAGGATCGTTCCCACCATCTTTATATCTGCTAATGTCCCATATGTGTCTGTTTCAGACCGGAGGACGTTAAACGGATTTTCATTTCATAGGGACAAAAAAGTTTTAAACAATATATATATATATAAAAAAGTAATTGGTAAGTTTTTTGCATACTTTTTCTTTTTTCCTGTGTTCATTTTTCCAGGTTACTTGTAGTGTATTTAATTACGTGTTTCAGGTAGGTTTGTTTCATTTGCAGTTATCTTAGTAGGTTTTTCGTAGTTTTGCATATTTCTTCAGAAATCTTGAGTAACGCATTCATCCTATAGAATTCCACAGTGACTAGTGTAAACGTTTCACTAAAGGGTTTGTGCAACAAAAGAGTTATATCCGCAATCCGCAAGTTCCGTGCGGAAATCCCATGCACTGCTATATAAGAAAGAAAATGGATGGGATCGCGCGCATGAGTTTCTGTGTGTAATGTGCACACTCTTTCATATTACTTAACTTCCTATATTTAATTTTTTTTGCGGGTGTGTTTCCATCAAATTTTTTTTTTGTAAATGTGCACAAGCCCTCCTATTGGTTTTTAAAAAATTAGTTTTTTGTTTCGTTTTAATCGTGGAAAAATTACTTTTTCGTAGCTTTCAAAATCTTTCCCGGAAATGTTTGCGTCAAAGTTTTTCTGTTATTTACCGTACTTTTTCGGACTATAAGGCGCACCTGATTATAAGGTGCCCCCCCAATTTTACACAAAATTCAGATTTACTGTCCAGTTATATTTTTTTACTATTTTCGTGTAGTCATATCATAAGGCGCAGGGGTCTCAGTCTGTGGAAATAAAGTATCGCCTTATAGGTCTGTCCGAAAAAAATCGGTAACACAAAAAAGAAATAGTTGGGAGGTGTTTTTCGCGCCCTAGGGGGATAGTTTTTATCGGGGGGTAGCTTTCTCTTGCAGAATCGCCAGAGGCTGGACATGGCCTTTCAGGTTTGACTCTTTGCGCTTTCCCCTAAATCACTGACAGTGATAGATTTTTTTTTTTCCTCTCTCCATCTTTTTGGACTTTTAAAAATAACACACATATTCTGGCTTTTATTTTTTGGGTCAATCCTAGTTTTATATAAGAATATATACTTTCAAACAATCAATCAAACGCACGCATGCGCGCACGCATGCGCGCACGCACGCACGCACGCACACACACTCACACACACACACACGCACACATACTCACATATGCACACACACGCACACACGCACACACTCACGCGCACACGCACGCACACACACACACACACACACACACACACACACACACACACACACACACACACACTCTCACACACTTCACACTCACACATGCACCGCACTCACACATGCACGCACACACTTCACTCACTCACTCACACTCATACAAACACACAGAGACATACACACAGGCATGTGTGCACACACAGACAGATCACACTCATATGCACTCACGTGCATTCACGCATGTACGCACGCACACACACTCACACACACACACAGACACAAGCATACAGACATACACACGCACATGCACACTCATATTTTTTACCTATAGGCTGCACAGGAAGCCAGAATCAATTCCTATTTTAATTTTCTTTGATGTATTGCTCTTATGGTATGACCTAACAGCCAACTTTTCCAGCCCCAATAACTCAAATTCAGTTTACTAAGAACACATTAGTAAAACGGTATATATTCTTACTGGCAAGCTTTTAGAATGAAAAGATAATAACAATGACAAATTGCAATAAATCCTTTCTTTCTCTTATGGGTTTTTTATTTGGTGGCTTTCCTAATTTTTTTTTTTTTAAATGTACAAAGAAATAATATGCTCAATGTTTTCTAATAGTAGTGATATATATGAACTTTTAAAAATTCCCCTGTAGATTACTACAATATGATAATCAAGTTTGATCATAATGTACTTCTTGATTTGTTTATAGTTTTATGTAAATGGGTGAGAACATGATTTTGTTCATTTTGTTCATGTATTAAAAAAAAAAAAATTCTAAGTGGTTAGGGCTTTTTTTTCAAATTAAAGATGAATATTGAAATCTTCAAATATATGTTTGGTTTAGCTAAGAAGACTTGTAAATGGATAATGTTAGATTTTGTTATTTAAAAAAAAAAAGTCTTTTAATTATCATTATTAAGATTATTGCTATGAAGCTATGATGCTAAGCCGATTACTCCACCACTGCACCCACCCCCACTTCACCCACGCCCCTGCGTGCTTCCTCTTACCATCTGCTCTTTAACCCTTTCACCGCCAAAGTCGCATTTTAGCACCACAGTGATTTACAAATTGGGATCTATTATCATCCAAAGACCCTATTGTCTTAGTTTTGGGAAGTAAGATGGAAGTTCAGTTTAACGTCACAGTCGCGTATCGGCTTTCGCCATGTACGACGGGTGAACAAGCAAAAACCAGGGTATAAACAAAAATTTATGTTCCTGAAATCACTGTCTTAGCCAAAAGGCCGAGAAGCGATCCGGAAGTTTTGAAAGTAAAAACTCTGAAACTTGTAAAATTAAGTGCATCTTCTTCTCCCTCCGGGAGGAAGGGGGGGGAATGCAGTTTTTGGGAAGTAAGGGATAGACCTTATTTTATACATGTCACAGAAGAATCCCCAATACTTGCAGATAGATTTTGTTCTCTTTACCCAGGTAAACTTAATGGAACATTTCGGCTGAAATATGGCTGGCGGTGAAAGGGTTTTAATCTGCTATTCATCTCATTGTTCGATGATACATAAGCGAGACTGCTGGGATTTATGCGACATTAGAAGGAAACGCTACACTGCGGAGTCAATGAAACTTTGGTTCCGTGATGTTCCTCCTGACACAATCTTTAATTACTTGAAAGAGATTAATATATTTCACTTGATGTAAGAGCTACTGTGATGGTTTTTAATTCTAGACGTGTCATGTTTTTACTTGCTAAGTTTGTGATTTATTAATGTTTTTTTTAAACAAAAGTATTTTAACAACCCTTTCATTTCACCGCCAGCCATATTTCAGCAAAAATGTCCATTAAATTTTACCTGGGTAGAGAACAAAAAATCCCATCTGCAGTATTGGGGATTCTTCTGTGACATATGTAAAAATAGGTCTATCCTTACTTCCCAAAACTAAAGACAGTAGGGTCTTTGGATAATAGACCCCAATTTGATGCCTTTTTAGTGACATAGGTGTTAAATCACTGTGGTGCCCAAAATGCGACTCCTCAATGGCGGTGAAGGAGGGAGTTAACAAATAACTTATAACTTTGATTTAATTTTGTTTTTACCTTGTGTTTGTATTCCTTTTTAAATACGTGGTATTAGCTGTAAACGTGGTGACAGCCCTGACATGGCCTTAGTTGACGGGGCTATAATTTTAACCCCTTGACTGCCACCAATGTATTACGTACTGACCTGATGACATCACTGATGATGTCATCAGATGAAGAGGAACAACCCTGATATGCTGGCTTTTGCTCTAACACAATCACGAGAGAGTAATATCCCCAGACCATTTTGCCAGATTGGCTCTATCAGTTGTCTTTTTCATGTCATGATTTGCCCAATGATTTTTTTCTTTATTTTTCTCTGGCAGTCAAGGGATTAATCTTAATCTTACAATCTTAATGATACATAAGCGAGCTGGTACATATGTCTTTTTTTTTTGGGCTAACCCCTTTCCTTTCGTTTTTCCTACCAGTCATTTGCTTGTTCATCCCAAGAAATACCATTAAACTTAACTGGATAGAGAAAAAAAAATTGTCAGCAATATTAGGAATTCCTCTGTGACATGTATACAATAGGCCTATTACCCCTACCTCCCAAAATTAAGAGAATAGGGTCTTCAGATAACAGGCCCTGATTTGTTGCCTTTTAGTGACATGGGTGCTAAAACCATTGTGGTGCATAAAATGCGACATTGGCGGTGAAAGGGTTAAAGGCAGTTACAGACACATGTTTTATTATCAATTTAATGATTTTATTACAGTACCATCACATTGTATGAATCTATGTTGGGCTAGTATGCATTATGCTATGTAAGCTAACACGCTTACCAGGGGCCTGTATTCACGTTGAGATAGCATGAGACTTAGCATCATGCTAACTTAGAAGCTCTTCCAAAAGTCCTATTAAATCCTATAGGACATTGGAAGAGCTTCTAAGTTAGCATCATTCTAAGTCTCATGCTATCTCAGCGTGAATACAGGCCCAGATTTGTATTTGCGTTGCCCCTTGTGGAGATACCGGGGGTCTTTTGTGCAAATAGTTCCCCCACCTCCTGGAAGTTTTATGCTTGTAGCTTCTATTTGTTCTAATCTATCACTGTTTTTGACTCTGCCTTTTCCCTTTGCTTACTGTCATCTATCTTTCTGCCTTACTGGTCCATTCTCCTGCCTTTGTTCTAGAAACTCTTAAGATTTATTCCAGCCAAAGACGGACATGCTGGGCCGAATTATTTCTTTAGTTAGGCGCATGACGGCAGCATGGTGCATCTGCTCTCATATCACAGGATGTGCTGCTCTCTGACGCCCGAGTGATTGTTTGGAAACAGCGAGTGTTGCAGTTTGAAGATGTAAAAACTTAAAGACAGTGATCATGTCCTGCACTGAGTTTGCTCATACAGACAAACCTCTATTTTAAGACTTCCAAAATGTCCGGAAAAATTGGTCGTAAATTGGAGGGGTTGTATGACGGAGGTTTTCACTGGCAGCCGTAGAAAGAAAAAGTTCAGCACAGTTCATACTCTCTTCTTCATGCACACATACAATGACATATTAAAACTGGATTTGGGTCTTTCCAACTCCATAGGATTGTGCAATCGATGATATTACAGTTTCACTTTGCCGACTTCTGTTAATCACCTCCACTCTCGTCCAAAGTCAGTGGTTTTCGTTTTCAAAGTCGGTGTTTTTCGTGCTTTTCCTACGCTTTCCCACCATCTTTTCTACAACAAGGGAAGCGACTCCGCTTTCCGCTTTCAGGCCCTTGACCGTGGTTGTTTCCCTTTGCTCGAAGTCTATGCAGACGACAGCAACGGTCGTTAAAAACCAACAAAATGGCGGTCGTAAGTTCGCGTTCTGGCACTGAAGCATGCAGGCAGTTCACGCTTGCAACAATCACATTCCAGTGTCTGCTTAACTCATTCAAGTATATGGCTGGAAGTAATATAAAGCTGTCAATTTGATGAATTTGTTTCAAGGGAAGTAAATCTGTGTGCACACCACACTTCGGTCATTTCTAAACTCGCTTCGCTCCCTTAGACCACACTTTTGCCTCTTACTATGCGTTTGTTTGAAGTGGGGTAACTAATTGCTGTAGAGAGTTTTTCTACATAAAGTCTATATATAAGAAAGTCTGATCTACCACTTCCCTATGTCTAAACCTGAAGTCAAAACCCGTAATGTTCCTTTCATTTTTGCTTTAGTTTATGTACGTTTTGCTTGTGTGTATGGCTGGAGTGATTTGTGACTTTTCTTAATAATTCAAAATCATTGCGATGCGAATGAGTTAATCTAGCAAGCCAGTTTTATGCAGAGTAAGGACGCCTGGTTCATTTATAGAAGGTAACTTTCACTTGGCCTGGACACATTTATGTTACAGTTACAGTACGTGTTATTAGATGCATATTCATGTCTCAGCGTAACACGTGTTTCTCCGCACATTGAAACCACTGTTGTTAAGCCACTGGTGCATGTTGACTCGCACGCTAATATATACACACTGGCGGATGTGCATGATGTCTTATGACGTATAATGAGAGACTTAGTGCGATTTTTCTCACGCCAGAGGGCATGACGCTCGTGTGGGGCTAATCCTCTCTATATTATTAGTTGGGGATAAAGAAAGAGAGAGAGAGACAGTGAGTGGTCCTACCATCACTCTCTCTCTCTCACTACGCCCAAGTAAGAAAATCGCGTGATAAGCCCCTAGTGCATTGACTGCCCTCTGGCGTGAAAAATATCGCCATAGGTTGACCATTAAGGGTAGAACCATATCATAATCACTCGCATGCTCAGATGATATTGTATAAATAAATGTGTTGTTATTATTCACTCGTGCATACTTTGCCTACAAATACGGTCAAACTCACTCACTTGCTTTCTTAGCACTATCAAGAGTTTAGCTGCCCCAAAGTACAATGTAACCTCCCTTATAAGACCTCCCATTATAAGACTCCCTCCCGCATAAGACCTACTTCTCTGAGACATTGCCCTTCTTTGTAGGTATTAAAATGATCCCCCTTATAAGACCCCTCCCTTCTAAGACCTCATTTTGGATGATTTTTGAAGGTCTTATAAGGGAGGTTCCACTGTACTATCATTCTTCTAGGGTTAAAGCCAAAAGGTACCTAGTACCTCTCCAAAGGGAATAAGAAAGACAAATACAGTGGAACCTCCCTTAAAACAGCCCTCCATAAACACCTCCACCAGCCCACCCTGTCTCAGTCACCCCCTCCCCCCCCCCTTGCCCCATCCTCACATCAAACTAAATTAGCGAACTAGGGGCCATAGATCAAAGTAGTGGTAAATGAAGGGCTGGAGCTGTGCCGGTCGGGGTTCGACCCCGGAGGCCGCTACGGTAGCCGGATTGGTCCTGCCTAGATACTGCGAAAGGTCTGTGGTCCTTCTCTGCATGCAACATGTGTGGCCTTACTGTCACACATGCCCCCCCTATTCCTCTGCATGCATCATGTGGGGCCAGAGTTTCCCCGGCTGATCCGGGGGGACTTAACGGTCGTGCATGACACACCCCTGCATGCATCATGCGGGGCCCGGGTGTCTCCGGCTAGACCGGGGCATTTAACGGTTGTGTATGACTTTTATCTCGTCTTTCCCTCACACGTCTCCCCCCCCCCCCCCCCCCCCCCCCATTATAAAATTGATTTCCTTAAAGTTATAAATCTATTTCACAAAATTATTATTCTTTTACATGATATAGCAAACGGAGTATCATGATACTAAATTCCTGACTATCTTGGCTCTATCTTTTCCCAATAATATTTCACCCTATCTCACTATCTACCCTATCTTTGCTGAACTTATTTTCTTTCTTTTTCGTACTACCCCCTAAAGTGCAGCAGAATCTTCAGCGTGATGAAGTTGGCTGCCTAAGGCGAAGAAGAAGAGACCTCCAAAAATCATCCAAAATGAGGTCTTAAAGGGAGGGGTCTTATAAGGGAGGTAATTTTGATACTTACAAAGAAGGGCAATGTCTCAGAGAAGTAGGTCTTATATGGGAGGGAGTCTTATAATGGGAGATCTAATAAGGGAGGTTCCACTGTACTTGGATGAAACCGTGTGTCAGGAAAGTCAGGAATCGTGAATTCGTCTTTGTTACATTTCAGGAAATCCTGAAATTGCAACGCTTTATTGATGAAACTGGAATGAACAAAAAACTCGTTTTACTGTTTTTTTAAAATATGAAAGCTGTCTCTAAATGCTCCGATTTTAAAGGTGGACCCTGACAGATGAGTTTTTGCATGAAACACGTCGAGATCACCAGAAAGACAGTCTTTTCAAGGATCGGAACACTCACTTTGCTCTGGTTTCCTAGAAATTAAACCGTCAAAACGGCGATTCCTCTTTGGCAGAGATGCCGGAGAGAGTAGCCATTTTGAATGGGGTGGGTGAAGGTCACTCATTGTGGTTGAAGCGGGTTTTTTTTTGTAGTGCAGTAAAAACAAAATTGGAGCTGTTTCCTTCTTTGTGAGCGAAACTCCTTTAGATAATCTGTATAAATTTAAAAAGAACAAAGAAAAAAAAAGGCTTGTATTGCGAACATTTCGTGCAAACGATTTGGTCTAAACACAGGCGGCCATTAGAAAAGAGACGGCACACGCCTTCTCTTTGGGTGAAAGAATTTGACTTCCAGCACCTCCGCCAAGGAGGAATCTCCGATTTGATGGTTTGATTTATTGGAAACCAGAGCAAAGTGAGTGTTGCAATCTCTGTAAAGGGTGTTTTCATGGTGATCTGGACGTGTTTCTTACAAAAAACTCATCCGTCAGGGTGGCCCTTTAATAGAAAAAGTGCACCCCGAAAAAAAAATCAGCTTTGGGGTCTTCTCTTCTGACCCCAAGTGACCCCACCAAGGTGGCCTGCTGAAACCTAGGCCTTCCTGCTTTTCTCTTTGTCTAGGCTTCACCCTTGCAGATGGTACCTTTTTAGAGATTTTCCACCGAAGAATAATAAAAACATCGTCTGGCATTTCAATCTTGATCACCATACTTGAATGACATCAACGCGTATCAACCTTGATTGAATACACGTTCTGCTTGGATGTGTGTGCATTTGCAACAAAACTGCTTGCTTATGCGTTCACCGTTATTCTTGCAACTTTGATGCGGATGTGTCTGTGTTTTTTTCTTCCCCAGACCAACCAGCCGGTGTTTGTCAGATTACTTCAGGGAGCGTTTCGCGTTTCGCACTGTCAGTGGTTGACAGGACCGCAGCGCTACCATGTGGAGAACTGCATCAAGACCTTGTCCGAGAGTGGTCAGTACCATGGGGTCATCATTGCCGTTGTCATCATCATCATCATCATCGTTGTTTCATGTGTCGCACTGCCAGTGGCTGAGCGGATCTCAGCCTTGCCATGTGGAGAACTGCATCAAGACCTTGTCTGAGAGTGGTCAGCATCATGGGGTCATCATCATCATTGACCCCATCATCATCATCATTATCGTCATCATCATCATCATCACCATCATCATCATCATCATTGACCCCATCATCATCATCATTGTCGTCATCATCATCATCATCAATGTCATGCTCATCATTATTATCATAATCGTCATTGTTATTTATGCTCATCAATATTATCATAATTGTGATTGTCATCATCGTATCCTCATCATTAAGTGGTCACCAGTGTTTCGTGTTTCACACTGTTAGTTTTTGACTGCGTAATATGCAGGAGCATTGCATGCACTTACATGCATGCTCACTTGCATGTATGCATGCACACACACACTCTCTCTCTCTCTATCTCAGTCTCACATGCACACACACACGCACACACCACACCGCACCACACCACACCACACCACACCACACCACACCACATAACACACACACACACACACACACACACACACACACACACACACACTCTGAGGCGTTTTTAATCTCACATTACCATAGAAACCAAAGGCGATCACAAAACATTTTTGCTTTCACTTTATTTTATATAGTTCAGTGGGATACTAATAAGGGGTTTTCAGTTGCATGCTAGTTTTTTGTTTTTTCTGTTTTGGTTGTTGTTGATTTTGTTTACAGTGTAATATCACTGTAAAGTCATGGGTGCTACTCTTTCAGTTTTACACTGATTTCAGTATTTTTAATTTTACCAGAAACTGAACTTCAGTTTTTTTTTAAATTCATCAAAAAACAAAACAAAATTGACCACAAGCGATTTGGGGCGTTTTGAACTTGGTTGTTCTATCTTGGAAGTTTACAAAGAGCAATGTAATAATTTTGCAAGTCTTATCAAACTCAAACTGTCTCTGTCTATGATTTTAACTGTCTGTCTGTCTCGTTATCTCTCTCTCTCTCTTAACTTGCCCCCCTGAATCATCCGACTGGGCTCTGCCCCTGTACCCTGCCGGGGACGGACATGGGTCCCTGGATCCCTGCGTTTCATTTTTTTTCATTTTGGGGAGTTGCACCCATGAATATCACTGTAAAGTGAACAGACGTAAAATAAAAGATTCATTCATTCCTTTCAGCCAAGAGTCGTGGCATCGCCATCCCGGTGGACCTGTGTCTTCTTCAGTTTCTACCATTCATTCCTTTCAGCCAAGAGTCGCGGCATCGCCATCCCAGTGGACCTGTGTCTTCTTCAGTTTCTACCATTCATTCCTTTCAGCCAAGAGTCGCGGCATCGCCATCCCGGTGGACCTGGACAGCCAGGTGAACTCGCTGTTCGAGCGCTCCCAGATCATCCTGCGCAGCACCAACCGCTGGCTCAGCGTGCGCCAGAACCGCCGAGAGTCCTCCCCGGCCTCCTCCCGTGACTACCGCACCATCATCGAGGGCCTGCAGGTGGGGGTCGATCGATCAGTCTATCAATCAATCAATCAATCTTTAAATATCAGGCATCAGAATTATCAGAGGATTAACCATTTCTGACAGAGGATTGGCCTCTCTTGTCAGAGGTTTTGCCTTTTTATTGAGTGTTATCCTTTGTGTTAAATAGCATTTTAAAGTAGTTTCTTGCTATATTAAGCCTTTTTTGCTGGTGTTCAGAACTGATGTCAGTGGTGTCCCTAGAGCTATAGTCTGGGGCCTTGTGGTTTTCAGAGGATTGGACTTCAGACTATTCTGGTGCCTGTTTATTACCCCAAAAATAAACAAGGACATTTTGCTTGCTGTTGCAGTATGCATCACAGTGTTCACGAGAAACATCACATTATTAGAAATAAAGATTATAAATAAAGTGAAATTCGCGCACTCAAAATGGCCGACAGTCACCCTTCCAACTTTAAATGCTTATAGCTCTGAAAACGTAAAACGTTACAAGAATGGTTCTTATGTCATTTGAAAGAGAATTGTCTGAAGTTTCTAACTGTACTGTTATCTCAGAATGGTCATTTTGACACTTAATGTCCCTTTCGTGATGCTAGGTCACATGTTTCATGTGAACTTTGATTTTGCTCTTTGAGTGAACCAATCCTGATGGGTTTTTTTGCTTGTGTGACATAATGCGTTGATATTACAAGTTAATTTTGATTCGCTTTGACTGAACCAGTTCTGTAGTTTTTTCGCTGTTGTGACACAGTGTAGAGTGGCACAGTGGTAGCGCGTTCACTTCATGTCAAGTAAACCCGAGTTCAAACCTGGGTACAGTGGATTTTCCCTCTCACTTTGCACTAGGCCTTGCGGTCTGAACGTGGAGTCTTTCGGATTAGATGATAAACCGAGGTCCCGTGTGCTCATACATTTAGCGCACGTTAAACCCAGTGGCAACGAAAAAGTTGTCATTTGGTCAAAATTTACCCCCTCCCTTCCTTCCTCATCAGTCACACAAAAATTGCATGCAAAAAAAAAAATTGGGTGGCGCGCCTCTGGCTGCGACGCGCTCTCCAGGTGGGAGCAACCCGAATTTCACAGAGACGCCTCTGTGACTATAATGCACCTAACCTAACCTAACCAATGTTCTGGTTTTTGCAGGACATTGTTGCCACCCTGGAGGACCAAATGCGCCCCCTGGTTCAGGCAGAGTTGTCTGTCCTGGTGGACGTTTTGCACCGACCGGAGCTGCTGTTTCCGCCCGGAACGGAGGCACGCAAAAAATGCGAAACTGGAGGATTCATATCTAGGTAAGATTTGCTTTTTCAAAATGTTATTTTTTGGGTATTTTGTATATTCTAGTCAGACTTATCTCTGTGAAGCTCGGGCTGCTCTCCCCCTAAGAGCTCGTCGCCGCAAGTGCATCGCCTACCCAATTTGTAGTACATGTACCTTTTTTTCGGACTATAAGGCGATACTTTTTTTCCCCAGACTCAGGACCCCTGCGCCTTATAATGTGACTAATAAAATAGTAAGAAAACATAATAACAAAATCAGAAATCTGGGTAAAATTTGGGGGGTGCGCCTTATACAAAGGTGCGCCTTATAGTCAGAAAAATACGGTATGTTGTAAGGAAATGATTGCGCCAAAATACAGAACACTACACAGTGAACTAAAAAAGAAATGAAGATGCTTTCAAACAAGCAAAAACAGCAGCAACCAAATGTTGTCATAGTAATGTTATTGTTGAGGCGAGCTTATGGATCAATGAAGAGACGCACAATGAGAGTGGTTGATGAATCTTGTTGACAATATACATCACCTGGCACATAGCGTAGTGTATGACCTTTAGTATCAAAGAAAGAGGAAACCCTGTGCTTCAAAGTGGAACTAACATAACATGAATCAACTAACGTGTGGCTGACTAGAGAATTGTGCCGGTGTTCTTTTCGCAGGCTGATTCGACACACAGAGCGACTGTTGGAAGAGAAAGAAGAGTATTGTGCAAGGCTGTGCACCAAAGTGCAACTGACCAAAGTGCAACATGAATCAACTAACGTGTGGTTGACTACAGAATTGTGTCAATGTTCTTTTCGCAGGCTGATTCGACACACAGAGCGACTGTTTGAAGAGAAAGAGGAAACCCTGTGCTTCAAAGTGCAACTAGCATGAATCAACTAACGTGTGGTTGACTAGAGTAGACCTGTTTACTCTACTCTTTTCGAGTGGTATTCTACTCAATTTGGACCTCTGCTACTCTTCAAAATGGATAATAATGCTCTTTAATTATAGACTGCTACTCATTTTGAGTGAACAGTGTTTGATGGTTTAATGAATAGGACTACACATTTCACACCAAAACTACTCATTTCAGCTATCCAGACTACTCAAGACTTGTGTAGGGGGTAACCAGGTCTGCTAGAGAATTGTGCCGGTGTTCTTTTCGCAGGCTGATTCGACACACAGAGCGACTGTTGGAGGAGAAAAAGGAAACCCTGTGCACCAAAGTGCAACTAACATGAATCAACTAACGTGTGGTTGACTAGAAAATTGTGTCGATGTTCTTTTCGCAGGCTGATTCGACACACAGAGCGACTGTTGGAGGAGAAAAAGGAAACCCTGTGCATCAAAGTGCAACTAACATGAATCAACTAACGTGTGGTTGACTAGAAAATTGTGTCGATGTTCTTTTCGCAGGCTGATTCGACACACAGAGCGACTGTTGGAGGAGAAAAAGGAAACCCTGTGCATCAAAGTGCAACTAACATGAATCAACTAGCGTGTGGTTGACTAGAGAATAGACGATTTTCAGAAAAAAAACTAGGGGAGAGCACTTTGTGAAAATTAGAGTTGTTTACCTCCATTACTCTGTCAAATACCATAGCGACAATGGAACAATGGCGTCAAAGCTTAAAACCACAGGATACGAGTCAGCGACTTGCAAACATTTTGTAGAAAAATAAGGGGTGACCAGTTGCTACAAAGTGATAGAACTTGCAAACTATGACGTAAAATTATAAATGACATCAATTTCAGAATGACGCACTGCGTTCTACATGCTGTGTGTCTCCTCAAATACAAGAAGCGAGGGCTGGGGATTTACCTGATGGCAGAGTAACTTCCCCTGTTTGACCGATTGAATTAGGCAAGATAACTCCCACACACCATGAAATTACTCCCCTGAATTATTTCCGAACAATTCCTATTGTGTCGATGTTCTTTTCGCAGGCTGATTCGACACACAGAACGACTGTTGGAGGAGAAAAAGGAAACCCTGTGCACCAAAGTGCAACTAATATGAATCAACTAACGTGTGGTTGACTAGAGAATTGTGCCGATGTTCTTTCGCAGGCTGATTCGACACACAGAGCAACTGCTGGAGGAGAAAACCCTGTGCTTCAAAGTGCAACTGACGTGAATCAACTAACGTGTGGTTGACTAGAGAATTATGCCGATGTTCTTTCGCAGGCTGATTCGACACACAGAGCGACTGTTGGAGGAGAAAGAGGAAACGCTTTGCATCAAAGTGTTACAGACGCTGAAAGAGATGATGACCATCGACATCGACTACGGAGAAAAGGTCAGTCAACGCTCACGTCCCGAGACATACAAAAATCTGTTTGTTTTTTCAAGCGTTCTGTCTGTATTAACTCATATCAATACTTGTAGATATTATAATCTCTGGATGTGTGTGTTTATGTATGTGTTGTCGCTTTTTCATGAAATGGGGTCGGGTTGAAGAAGAGGGGCGAAAGGGGAGTAGGGGTAAATATGTAGCTATGTGTACATATATGTGACCCAGCACCACGAAAGGGACATTAAGTCGCTGGGCTAGTTTCACACAATAGGCTTGCAAACTCAAAATCTCATTTTGGGGGTCAATTTTGAGTTTTGGGTATTTTTGTGTTCTCCAACATCTTATCTTTCATATTTATAAAGGATAATCTTTACTACGGCCTCTCAATGGTCTTACAAGGTTTTTTTTAAATGAATTGGTCAATGCATTTTCTACAGCTAGGCTAGATTTTAGACTGTGTTTTCTCCAAATGGCCGACGCTCACCCTTCTAACATTAAATGCTCATAACTCAGGTACGGAAAAAAGATACAAGTATGGTTCTTGTATCATTAGAAAGAGAATTGTCTGAAGTTTTCCGTTGTATAATTTTCTCAGAATGGTCATCAGTGTGACAATTAATGTTCCTTTCGTGGTGCTGGGTCTCATATGTCATATAATCTGTTGCTTTTAAAAAAATTTTTATTTTTTTATTTTATTGAAGTGAAGCGGATGATGGAGGGAAAAGGGGGGTTGGGGGTGAGAGGTGGGAGAAGGATAGATATATTTAGAAATTACCTGGGCCTGTATTCACGTTGAGATAGCATGAGCGCTTTGGGCTCATCTGAGGTAAAGCGCTATATAAATGTACAATTATTATTATTATTATTATGAGACTTAGCATCATGCTAACTTAGAAGCTCTTCCAAAAGTCCTATTAAATCCTATAGGACATTGGAAGAGTTTCTAAGTTAGCATCATGCTAAGTCTCATGCCATCTCAACGTGAATACAGGCCCTGGTTGATGCTTTTCATAAAGATGTGAGAGGGGGTGAGGGGAGATATATGAGTTTGTAAATGTAGATTTGCTTGATATGCTCAACAATGCTTCCAGATATGTGTGCCTGTTTTGGTCAAGCATAACTGGTTTGTTATCGTGCGAGAACTTAACCACAAAGATGTATTCCTGTTTGTTCGTGTTAGCATGTATTGAAAGAACGTATTGCGTAAATTAGTTTATCGTGTGTGTGTGTGTGTGGAAGGTTGGGGAAAGAGATTTTTTTTTTAGTCTTTTCATTTTAATATAATCAGTATTGGTTTTGTTTGCTTCGATTGCAACAATATTACGGAACCGATTTAAACAGTAAGACAGTTCTTTTTAGGGTACGTACACATACATGTGGAGATTCCGTGCGGAAACCCGTGCGCAATCCGTAAATAGGTAAAAGAAAGAAGGGAAAAGATTTGCGCACGTGTCCGAATTTCCCCTAATCCGTAAATTTTTTACTCTTCTTTCACTTATTTACGGATTGCGTATGGGATTTCCGCATGAACTGTGTACGAGGCCTAACTGCCTAATTGTTAGGGTTTTTTTCAAACATTTTTTTTTTCATGAATCGAAATATATTTTTAAAAAACCACACCGAAACATTTGGCGTGTGAAATAGAACTTTCCAACAAAACGATAAAATTAAATTCTGTCCTAGAAAAAAAGACAGAGAAAATGTTTATATTAGCTTATTAAGAGAAGGTTCAGCGGTTTTAACTGATCACTCATACATTTTTTAAAAGCCGACATTATCCATGGATAGTGTGAATCACCAGTTGTTCAATTTTTTCTTTTTCTTCTGTTTCATCTTCTTCTTCACCGTTATCATTGTGCAGATTATAATATAAGATATCAGAATATTGAGTAGTACTAAGGAGTTTGGTCTTCAGGCATGGTAGACCTATCCGCGAAACAGTTTGAAACAAAATTATTAAAAAATGCATTTGAAATTGCATGAAAAAGTGAAAATGTCACTCATTTATTGAATTTTATTGAATTTTCTTCGGCCCCCTGGACCCCCGGCCATTTTCCTTGAAAACCACTTTGCCCCCACTACCATGCCTGGTTCTTTTAATTTATCATCCTTTTTTACATGAAACACAAAACATTCAGGTGGTATTTGGTCCTTTTTGTTGAGGCTCAACATACAGACGAATGTACCACCTGAATGTTTGTGTTTCATGTGTCTGCGATTAGTCCTAGTGGTCATTTCATTATGTTCAAGTACATCCTTTAAAAAAATTATATTTTAGGTCTCAGAAAAATCTGTCTTGTCATGAAGTGTTGGATTTGTGGGTTTTTTAATAAATTTATCATCTTTTTTTTTTTTTTTTTTTTTTTTTTTTTTTTGTGGTAGGTTTCAGAAAACTCTGCCTAGTCTTGTTATCAGTCAGAATTTGCGGTGGCCTAACTTTTCACCTCTCGCTTGATATCATGACTGATCCTTGTTTCTTCCCAAATTCTTGTTGTCTTAAAGGGTTTACACGAACAGGCAAGTGATGGATGGCATGATGAGACATGAACATGGGAGTTGTTGCCGCTTTTTTTTTTTTTTTTTTTTTTTTTTTTTTCCTCCCAATTTACCATTTTGCTTGCATGTGGTTGAAAGATTTGAAAGCAAATTACTACTAAACGACTGTGAAGAATTAATGGTTGATCAATTTTTAGGGTTTATCTCCAGCTCTCTTTTTAATTAAAGTTAATGATAAACGGGTTTATTTTATCAGGTCTGGTAGCACCAGTCAGTTTTTGCTATTTTTAGTAACACCACAGGGTATTTTTTCATTAAATTTTTATTTTGTTCTGACACGTATCATTTTCAACCATGCGTAAGTTTCTGTATGGTTGGGTTTTTTTGAGGCTATGTTTTACTTTCAGGCTAAGTATTTTGCTAAGTGTGTGTGTGTGCTTGTGTTTAACATATTTTTGACATTCATTTGTTTCTATTGATGGTTTATTAATTTATTAATAACTTATTTATTATTGTAAGCACTTAGGGGCTTGTTTAAGATTAAGCGCTAGAAATGCCCATTATTATTATTATGCAAATAGTATTATGCAGATTGTAAGATAAAGTGAGTGAGTGTCAGCTGAAATTGAGCAGACATTAACATAGGAGCAGTTCTATGACTATGAAGTTGGCTCAGAATTTGATTTTTTTTTTTTTTTTAAAGTAGAAAGAGGGACTGGGGCAGGAAATATTCCTGTTAATTTTACTCCTTATATATGAGAAAGAAAAAAAAGGGTTAATTTGTATTTTTGTTTATAATTCCTATAACCAAATTTACTTTGAACATTTACTTTTCGCTTATATTTTTTTTTCTTTGCGTGTGGTAATACTAATGATTTTATTTTCAAAATTATATTCAACTAGGTTTTTCATAAAGAGGCAAGTAAAAAAAAAAGAAGGGCGGGGCGGGGCGAAGGCATTTTGATTCTATCGCTTGAACTACTAAGTAGTGTGCATGGAAATGGAGAATTCTTTTGTTTCAATTTTCTTTGCAAGTCTAGAAACTGTAAAAAATGACACAAAAGCTTTTTTAAATTTTTTTTTAGGAGTTTAGTAGGTTCTGTTGAATCGTGGTGCATTGCTTTCTTACGGTTTTCTTTTCATTTTCATCCTTATTCTCTTGGTGAAAGTTTGTCTAATGAAAAACAAATGATCGGAGATTTGTCTGGTTAACTCTCTCAACACGAATGTACGCTATAGCGTACATATCTCGCGCAAACGTCCAACACTAGGCAGGTTTGCATCATTACATAAAAATTATTTAAAAAATATTTAAAAAATAATGCTTAACCGCACAGTTTTGAAAGTTTGCGGTATTGTTTATGATAATAATAAAAGCTAGCATATGTTATAATTCCAAAGTAAAATTTTTATTATTAGCAGATTTAAAAAATAGCGTGACAAAGAAAACGAAGAGAGGGGTAGTGACTTATTTGCATTCATTGCCGTCCTAAGAATAGACGTGATTTCATTGGTTGAAAACTATTAAGGGACCGTAGAGGAACATTTCTATACCAGTTTGGGTTGCATGGCTTCGCGGAGTTGTGAATTGTGAATGTTTATACACTATGTACGCTATAGCGTACATTCGTGTTGAACGGTTGTAAAGGGAAGCAATCGGCCAGTGTTGAATGAGTTAATAATGCTACATAAAATGTTTTGCCTTTGTGTGCGTCCTCTGTCCAATTTCTGTTCTTTTCTTTCTTTTTTTGTGTGTGACAGAGAACATGTTGAGTTTGTGTTCCCTTTTGCTTTCCTGCTACTAAATTTGATTAATTCGTAGCCAAAGGCGGACATGCTGGACCTAACTATTTCTTAGTTAGGCGCTTAACGACAGCATGACGCATCTGCAGCTCCTATGACAGGAAACTGTCTGGGTGATCGGATCGA
>CM065696.1:44182642-44237642 GCA_017654935.2 Phymorhynchus buccinoides | reverse complement strand
ACTTCCCAAAACTAAGACAATGGGGTCTTTGGATAATAGACCCCAATTTGATGCCTTTTAGTGACACAGGTGTTAAATCACTGTGGTGCTATTAAATGCGACATTGGCGGTGAAAGGGTTAATGGTTTCTAGATTGATAAGGAAAGTAAACGGAGGTCTCTGCCCGAGAATTTGTCGGGCGCAGGCGCTGGTAGTTGCACTAGGGCGCCCCGACAAAGTGCCGGGCGCAGGGAGGAATGAGTTATAAGGACAATACACTTGATTGATTAATAAATATTTTTGTTTATGTTTTGGTATATCCTAGTCGCAGATACTTTATCTCTGTGAAATTAGGGTTGCTCCCACCTGGAGAGCGCGTCGCCACAAGCGCAGTGCCACTTTGTTTGTTTGACATACGAGGTTTGGTGTGTAAACACAGGGGGAGGCGCTCCGCCAGAGCCTGCTCACGCGGTTCTACGGGCGCTCGCAAGTGCGCGGCCGCCGGGAAAGCAACGCGGGAACGGGCCTGGGGGTAAAAGGGGGAGGGGGAGGTTCCTCTGGGGCTGTGCTCCTGAGCAGAACGGAGCTCACTCTGCACGAAGTGCAGAACGTGCAGGTACGTCTGTGTGTGGGGGGGGGGGGGGGGCGGAGAGGGAGGGAGGGGGAGGGAAAAGAGGGATGTGGGTTGGGGGGGGGCTTCTGTCTGTCTCTGTGTGTGTGGGGGTTGTGTGTGTGTGTGATTGTGACGCACGTGTGAGTGGGGATATATCTGCTTGTGTGCGTCTGTAATATTGTTATTGTGAATTATGTTATGAGCTCTACTTAGGACTTAGAACTAATGATGTAGTAGGAAACAGTTATAACAGCATCAGACTTTTGTGTCAAATTTGGCGAGTGCGCCATAAAATCTAATGCAAGCAGCGTGAGCGCGAGAGGGTTGGCCGTGACCTTGCTGTGGTGTTGTGGGCAGTGCCACCTGGACAGGGAGGGAGCGTCGCAGCTGGTCATCGACCTCATCATCAAGAACACCAGCAACAAGATCTTTCAGATGACCGTCGACCTGGGCATTGCCCTGCTGGACGCAACGCACGCACACGCCCGTCACACACACACCACAACACAATCACTCACATGCATACACATATGCACACCCACACAAATTCACACATCACACACACAGATGGCACACCACAACACGCACGCACGCACACGCACACGACACACACACACACACAATGGCACACACACACACACAGATGGTACACACACCGCGCACAAGATGGCACAACACCCACACACACACACACACACACACCACACATACAGCACATGCAACACAAGCACACACACACACACACCACATGCACGCACATGCCACACACACACACTCCATGCATACACACATGCACACCCACACACAGCGCACGTACACACAACACACACACAGATGGCACTCGCACAACGCAACACACCACACCACTACGACACACACACACACAACACACCACACGACAACAAACACACACACACACTTCACATGCAATACACCCATGCGCCTCCACCCAAGCGCACGCACACACACACACACACGCACAAGCAGATGGCACACGCACACATGCACACACACACACACACCACACACACACACACACACACACGACACACACAGCTCCACATTCATACACCCATGCACACCCACAACCAAATGCACAACCAGGGCACCACACCACACACACATACACAAACAAGTCGGTTCCCAAGTCCCTCGACTGCTGAACAAGATCTTGCTAAGACCAAATAATAAATAATGAGGGAATTATATATCGCTTAGGCCTAACAGAGGTATATTTGGTCAATCTGTCAGTCGTGTGTGTTTCTGGTATGTGTGTGTATGTGAGATGTGAGCGTTGCGTGCGTAACGTCGTGCGTTCGCGGGTGTATGTCTGTGTGTATATTGTTGTGCGTGTGAGAGAGAAGAGAGAGAGAGAGAGAAGAGGGAGGTGCATGAAATGTTGGGAAACGGGAAAGGGACCCCAAAATATATGAGCAATCTTGGGGTGACTGGAGAGGGGTGGGGGTTTCGGGTAGTTGGTGGGTGAACAAATGATCGATTAAATAGAAATGTGGAAGAAGGCCGTTCTTATGTGTTGAATAGTCGCTGTATCAACCCTAATTATTTCATTTTTTTGTGCGAAGCATGATTTGTCCATTCATTTTTTTTATCCTTAGTTTTGTTTTCCATTTTTCCATGCTGCAATGTGTTTTTTCTTTGATTGTAATTGTGCTTGTCGAGACACGACTGTAATCTCACTGACTGATAATAAAGTATTTTTTGAACTTTGACTTGACACCAACGCACACACAAACACACACACACACACACACACCACAACACAACACACAACACAACCACATACATACACACACCATTGACACACACACACACGCACACACAAAACACACACACCACACACACACACACACACGCACACACACACACACACACACACACAACACACAAACAACAACACACACACACACACACACATATACATAACCCACACACACACACCAGGCACACCCACACACACACACACACAGCACAGCACACCAGACACACACACACACACACACGAACAACAACAACACACCACACAACAAACAAGAAAAAACAAACCCACACACACCGTGAAATGCTTGGGATAAGTAGAAGAAAGGAACATTTTTTTTTTTTTTCATTCTTGAAGACAAGTGAAAAATTTCAAAACACCACGTACACGCACGCGCGCACATGCACGCCGCACGACACACACGACACACACACACCACACACACACACATACATAACACACACACAGACACGCTCGCGCGCGCACACGAGGCACACACCACAACACAGAAAGACATTTCATTTTTGAGACAATTGAAAATTCAAAACATACTCGCCGCACAACAGTCCACGTCACAGGTCCACAGACACACACACACACACACACACACACACACACCCCACACACACACACACACACACAAACATTTATCACACCACAACACACACACACACACACCACCACACACACACACACACACACACCACACACACATTCACACACACACACATGCATGCATGCACGCACACACACACAGTCACACACACCACACACACACACACACACAGAGCACACACACAACAGTCACACACACATTCTCTCTCACACACACACGACACACCCACACAGTCGTCACACACACACACACACAGTCACACATCACCACACAGTCCACACACACACACACACCACAAACACACACACACACACACACACACACAAACACTAGAGTCCTTGGTTATCCCTCTCTCGTCTCTCTCTATCTTCTCCCTTTCGGTCATCACTCCATTACTCCCCTTGACTGCCACCAACGTTTTACATGCTGACCTGATGACATCACTGGTGACCGTTATCAGATGAAGAGGAATAACTCTGATATGCTGCTTTTTGCTCTAACACAGTCAAGAGATTTATAATACCCAGACCATTTTGCCAGATTGTCTCTTCTTATGAGTTGTCTTTTTCATGGCATGATTTGCCCAGTTATTTTTTCTTTAGTTTTCTCTGGCAGTCAAGGAGTCAAATCACATCTTGTTTTGTTTCACCTTGCTAATCACAGCTGCACCACAGACATGATGACCCTGTGAATGATTCCCCTTCCTATTTCAGGTGGAAGCTATGCGACAGATTTTCAAACAGGCGGTGATGGATGGGGACATTGTTTCGGTGGAGGTTAACACCTGATTTCTGTTGTTCTAACTAATGTTGTTACGTTGTTGTTATTGTTTAGGCCGTGTACACATGTATGCGGAGATTCTGTGCGGAAACCCTTGCGCAATCCATAGATAAGTGAAACAGAGAAGGGAAAAGATTTTGCGCACGTGTCCGAATTTCCCCTATTATGCGTAAACGTTTATCCTTCTTTTTTTCTTCTTACTTAGGGGTTTCCGTACGGAACTTAATTATGCGTCTAATGTGAACCCGGCATATAGATTTTTGGTGTTGGTTGTTGTTGCTAATGTTGTTCCCTTGTCATGCTGATCCAGTCACCACGTTTGTGTTCTGTGTGTTCATGGAGCTTGCTTTGGGTGGTGTTGTGTGCACTTTAAACAACAAAAAATCTCTTTTCGGGTGTTTTTAATAACAAATTAATACTCTATTATAAGTTTCTATGTCTCTTGTATTATATTAAAAGTTTATTGGTGTATTAGAAGTTCTAAGAGTAAAACTTTGCTCTCGTTAACCTTTGAATATCTTTTCACTTGCTTTAATTAATAATGCAGGTGGGACGTTGAGAAAGAAAAGGTGAAGCCCTAACAGAGAAATACTGGACATTTACTCCTGTTAGAATCTTTGAAACAAAAATGTTATGTCTGTGGCAAGGAATGGAACCATCTTTAGTGAGAGTCTAAAGCTAAACATTAGGGTATTAGAGTACTTTATAGTTACATAGCCGGCTCTGTGAAAATCGGGTTGCTCCAACCTGGAGAGCACGTCGTTGCCAGAATTGCGGCCACCAATTTAAAATAATTTGCATGCGATTTTTGGTGTGACTGATGGTGGGAGTGGGGGTTTAAATTTTGACCAAATGACAACCTTTTCGTTGCGACTGGGTTTAACGTGTGCTAATTGCATGGGCACAAAAACGGAACGCAGTTTTTATCGTCTCATCAGAAAGACTCCATGCTAAGGCCTGTGTGCAGAGTGAGAGGAAAAATCCCCTGTGTAACCCAGTTTTTCGAACTCGGGTTTACTTGACACGAAATGAATGCGCTATCACTGTGCCACTCTACACTCTGTTATGCATCATTGCCACAAAAAATGTTCCTTAGTTGTCTGTCCTTAGTTGACTGTCCGTGGATTTTAGTAGTGGTCCCAGAAAGCTGACGACAAGAACTGAAGTTTCAGCAGTGGATGTCACAGCTTTTGATGTAAGAATGTGGTTGTGTAATTGTGTAAGAATGTGGTTGTGTACGTAATTTGTTTGCTTGCAAGGTGTCTCTCAACATGTAACTTATAAGTTTGGAGTAATAGCCGCCCGTTTGTGCCTCTGATATTTTTTTTATAGTGCCAGTGTCATGAGAAATACGTCCTACCGTGAAATAAGGACCATTGGGGAAAGGGCGACAAGCGCACTAGAACCATTATTATTTCATTGGTGAGAAAAATATGTCCAACTATTATTTTTAAATATTGAGATTTAAGTGCTCAGTCTACAGAGCTCAGAGCGGGAGGGTGTACATCTACATCTTTACCGAGAAATCGATGTACAAACCATTGCCACTTAGTTTCGCATTTTCTAAAATGGCGGACGATATCAACAAACACCCATGCAGACAAAAATAATCAATAATAAATTTCAGAACAATATCACTGACTTCTCAATTATTTAGCGATGAATCCTCTGTTAGTCCTGCACGCCTCTGGGGCGAATCCTTCCCAAACAGCAAACAGTTCGAACGATCGAGGAACCGGGACTTATTTTACGCAACACCGGCTTTCCTGATTGGGACTGTAGTGATGTCTTTCTTTTATAAAAAAAAGTTGTGTGTTTTAGAAATTGTCGAGTGTCCTTCCAAAGATTGTTGACTGCTTTTCCCGATTGTTGTTGATCTTTCTTAAGATTGTCTGGTTGCTTTCCATAGGATTATTGGATGTCTTTCCCAAAGCTGATGTTCAGATTGTTTAATGGGTTTTTTAACAGATTGTGATGTGTATTTTTCGTATGATTGTGCCCCCCCCCTAAGTGGTTTGAAGGCATTCTTCTAATTATCACTGTCTATACTATGATTGTTTGTGTGCTTGTGATGTATTTTAACCCTTTCAACGCCAGCCACTTTTTTTTAAGCCAAACATTTCCATTAAGCTTACTTGGGTAGAGAAAAGATTTGGTGTGCAGTATTGAGAATTCCTCTGTGTCCTTACCTCCCCAAATTAAAAACATAAGGTCATTGGATAACAACCCAGACCCTCTTTTGATGCCTTTCAGCGACATGGGTATTAAATCTTTGTTGTGCCAAGAGGCGACAGTGGCGATGAAAGCAGACCTGTTTACTCTACTTTTTTCGAGTAGTATTCTACTCAATTTGGGCCTCTACTACTCTTCAAAAATTGAAAAAAATGCTTTAATTACTCATTTTCAGTGAATATTGTTTTGGGGGGGGGGATGGGTTTATGAATAGAGTGAGGAGGGAGGAAGGGGGGAGAGGAGAAAATAATGCTAGATTCTAATCATTTTGAGCCAAAACTACTCATGTTTTAGCTATCCATACTACTCAAGACATTTGTGTATGGGGTAAACAGGTCTGATTGAAAGGGGCTAACTTTTCCGGCGTACCTTTGAATGCTACGTTGATCCTAAGTAAAGTCCTTCCTTGGACTGTCATAGGCCCTTCCTTTGTCCTATCCGTACTAAAGGCTCTTCCTGTCTATGCTAAACATCCTTCCTTTTTGACGTGTCATTCCAATGATTTCTGTTGTGATTTGCTCGTTATTCTGATGTACTTCAATAAAGCATCGTGTATTTAAAAAAACTTTTTTTTTTTAGCAGTTTTATCATTCAATCTTTCTGTCATTGTCATATAATCTTCCGAAGGTTATTTTCTGACTTTGTCCATGTTTAATGTGTTATGATGTTGATGTTTAACAGATTTAAAGACACACTGACGCACCACAATTAAGTCCCTTGGTTTTTTTCTGGGTAGCTGTGACCCACATACAAATTTGCCGCCAACTTGAAAATTGAGGCTGCTCTTTATAATGATGTTTCAATTTGAATTTGGGAACATTTATATAGGAGTCAAGACTTGGTCAAAACAAAATTTCTTACCAGCCATAAGAGGGAAACTGGCGTTTTGTGTGTGCAAGATTTATCCTGTGGGGATACCGGGGGTCTTTCGTAAAAATAGTTCCCCCAGCCTTCTGGAAGTTCTGTGATTGTAACTTCCTCTAATCTGCCACTCTCTTTGACTCTGCCTTTTCCTTTGCTTACTGTCACTTACTATCTTTCTGACGTTATTGGCGGCCATTCTTCCTGCTTTTCTTTGAAATAAGAAATCTTCGCAAATATTTTTCTCTTTTGAGCTCCTCCGAAACCGGAAGGTGTCGGCTGTGCGCAGTGGCGAGCTCGCGTTCCACCTAAATGATGTTTCGTTTTGAATTTGGGGGCATTTGTATTGGGAGTCAAACCTGGTCAGTCAAAACAAGATTTCTTACCAGGCTAATAAGGAGAGAATAACACGTGAAACCGCGAGATTTTGGACACGTGATGCATGGTGTGGGGGGGCGGGGTGTCTTTAAACGTTTGGTCTAGCCATTTTGTGTGTGGGATTATGATGTAGGTTGTACGTAGATGATGTACTGTTATTCAGAGTTAAAAAACTGGATCTGGTGAGCTCTTCTCTTTTCGAGTACATGTAGTATTCTACTCAATTTCGACGCTCTACTAACATATTCAAAATCGAAAATAATGAGCTCTTTAATTCTTGATTACTACTCATATTTCAATTGAAGCATTATTTTGTATGGTGTCAATGAATAAATACTAACACAGTTTAGGCAGCAGCCTCCAATAAACTACTGCATTTCAGCTGTTCCGGACTGCTCACGACTGTGTAGGGGGGGGGGGGGGGGGGGGTGGGGTAAGCAGTTCTGCGTATATCTGCCTGGCAGCTGACAGGTGGACGTGGCCAAGCACGCGTTCCAGCCCTAAGGAGGAACATTTTGTGTGCACGATTTTGTGTAGGTTGACGTGTACACGTTTTATTCAGGCGATGGGAATTGTCAGTCTTTTGGATTATTTCAGCTTTTTTGATGGTCCTCTTCAGTCTTTTTTTTTTGTTGGTTTCAGCTTTTTTTGATGGTTGGCGCAGAGGACATTTATGAGATAAAAAAAGAAGCCTAATGAGTAAAACTTAAGTTATTGGTTATAAATGAATGCAAAAATGAACTAAATATATCAGTCTTATCTCTATTACTGTTTTTAAGGCTTATATAACAGAAGAAGCTTCATTTTCTGGGGGCTGTATCCCAACACACACGGTTTTCAGTTGTTTTTTATTCCTTGTTCCTATGCTTGCTTCCAGACCCAAATTTTCAGTCTTTTTTGTCTTCTCTAATTCGCGGTTATTGCTGGCACAAACAGGTGGACGTGGCCAAGCATGCGTTCCACCAGGAGGACACGGTGGAGGAGGACGATGAGGAGGATGAGGAGAGGGAGGCTTCGCCCAAGGCCGTGGGCCACAACATCTTCATCCTGGCGCACCAGCTGTCCCAGCACAACAAGGCTCTGGCGGATCTGCTGAAGCCCAGCGGCACCGACCTGTACGGCGACCAGGCCTTGGAGTTCTACACGCGACACACCGCGCAGATTGAGGTCAGTGGCTGTCTCGCGCGTGCGCAAACACGCAGGCACGCACGCGCTTGCATGTACACACACGCGCATGCAGTGGCACTCATGCACACACACCACACGCACACACATACATACACACACCTATACCAACGCCAACAACAACAGCAGCATGCAGCAGCGATTTATAACAGCGCTAAATCTTGATATAAATCAAATTGAAGTGCGCACACACACGTTATGTTAAACATTCAGAACGCATTCAAACATAAACGCTACGTAAAGACGAACTAAGAAGATAACACAGACACACACACACACAAACTCACACACATGCTACACACAAACACACAGCGCACACGCGCACCGCACACGCACATCGCAACACTACACACACACACACACAACCTACAGCCACGCCCATTTATGACAGGCGCTAAATCGTGATAGAAATCAAATTGAAGCGCACAACACGTTACGTTAAGCCTATTCATAACGCATTCAAACAAAAAAAAAATACGCTACGCAAAGATGAACACAAGAAGATAACAGACACACACACACGCACTTCAGTGGTCGCACCCACACACACACACCATCACATCAATGTACAGTTTGGCTGGAATCACTTTTAGTGGAAAGGACGTTAAACTGAAGAACAACAACATACAGTATTTATACATGCGCCTAAATTGGGTGGCACATCCTCTGGCTGCGACGCGCTCTCGGCAGGTGGGTGCAACCTGAATTTCACAAAGATGGCTCTGTGACTATAAAGTACCTAATACCTAATACCTAAGGGCCTATTAGACTGGGATTTGGGGAAAATCGAAACTGAGGTCACCATGAGACGCGTGTTGCCTTTTTTTCTCTTCTCCAGATTGTTCGCCTGGACCGCACGATGGAGCGCATCGAAGAAGAAGAAAGAAGAAGAAACTGAGGTCACCCTGAGACGCGCGTTGCCTTTTTTTTCTCTCCCCAGATTGTTCGCCTGGACCGCACGATGGAGCGCATCGAAGAAGAAGAAAGAAGAAGAAACTGAGGTCACCATGAGACGCGTGTTGCCTTTTTTTCTCTTCTCCAGATTGTTCGCCTGGACCGCACGATGGAGCGCATTGTGTTCCCCATCCCCGAGATCTGCGAGTTCCTGACGCAGGAGACCAAGCTGATGGAGCACAAGACGGCCGAGCGGGACGAGCAGGGCTCCAAGGTGGCCGACTTCTTCAGCCGACACGAGGACATGTTCGCCGAGATGAAGTGGCAGAAGAAACTGAGAGGTGAATGGTCAAGAGCCACCCTCTGTGTGTGTTGATTTCTGTGTGTCTGTCAGTGTCTGTCCTGGCCTCCCCCCCATGAAAAAATGTTTGCTGAGATGAAGTGGCAGAAGAAGCTGAGAGGTGAATGGTTGAAAACCACCCTCTGTGTGTGTGTTGATCACTTTCTGTGTGTCTGTCAGTGTCTGTCCTGCCCCCCTTTTCCCATGAAAAAATGTTTGCTGAGATGAAGTGGCAGAAGAAGCTGAGAGGTGAATGGTCAAAAACCACCCTCTGTGTGTGTGTTGATCACTTTCTGTGTGTCTGTCCTGGCCTTCCCCCCATGAAAACATGTTCGCCGAGATGAAGTGGTAGAAGAAACTGAGAGGTGAATGGTCAAGAGCCACCCTCTGTGTGTGTTGATTTCTGCAACTGTCTGTGTCTGTCCTGCGGCCCCCCCCCCCCCCCCCCCCCTGAAACTATGTTACGTCCGAGATGTAAGTGGGCAGAAGAAGGCTGAGTAGGTGAATTGTTGAAAGTCCCACCATCTGTGTGTGTTGTCACCTTTCCCTGGTGTCTTGGTGTGGGGGGGGGGGTTGGGTGGCCATGGTCTGTTCATGTTGCCCCCACCCCCCCCCCCCCACCATGAAAAAATGTTCGCCGAGATGAAGTGGCAGAAGAAACTGAGAGGTGAATGGTTGAATCTATGTGTTTTTGTTTTTGTTGTTTTATTTTTTTAAAAGACACCCTCTGTGTGTCTGTCTGGCTGTCCGGGCCATCGGCCACAAAGACATGTTTGCCGAGATGAAGTGGCAGAAGAATCTGAGAGGTGAATGGCTTAATCTCATTAACAGAGTCAAAGTCAGGGTCAAAGAGAGTGACAGATTAGAGGAAGTTACAAGCACAGAACTTCCAGAAGGTGGGGGAACTATTTATACAAATGACCCCCCGGTATCCCCATGGGGGTAGCCTAGCCATCAATGTGGTTCATGCCAGGCAGCTGGACCACTCTTATCGACTTTTCACAGCCGATAGTTTTCAACCATTGTTTTCAAACTATAAGGTGCAACAAATATAAATCAAGTTCACCCCAAACTTTTACGCAAAATTTAGATTTTGTTATATTTTCTTACTATATTAGTAAGAAAGTAAGATAGTAACTTACTATATTACCCCCCGGTGGGCTTCCACCTATCATGGTGGGGGGGGGGGGGGTTTACGGAGAGTAGCCCAGCACCCTCCTAAAGTCCAACCACACGTCCTCGTCGTAGGAGGCAGGCAACGGCTTAGGCTGGCTTATGTGGTTATGGCCCTCCCGTGGGGATACCGGGGGGTCTTTCAGCAGAAATAGTTCCCCCTTCTTCTGGAAGTTCTATGCTAGTAACTTCCCTTACTCTATCACTCTCTTTGACTCTGCCTTTTCTCTTCTTTTTGCTTTCTGGCGTCTACTTTTTTCTGCCTTATTGGTCCATTCACCTGCATTTTTTCTATAAAACCCTTCCACGTTTTTCCTTTTTACAATTTATGACATGCCAGTTTTTTTTTTTATTGTACACTTGGCATCCACACGTGATAATTGCGCACTTGAGTGGGCACCTGTTGTCCATTCTGCAGTGCATATTCGCTTATATAGCCTTTTTTTTTAATGTATTTTAGCTTACTAGTATGAATTTGTTATCCTTTTTTACTGTTTTTTTTAACCTGGATCCGATAAATAGAGTAGAGTGGCTCAATGTTTCCAGCACTGTGTGGACTTATGTACTGTAGGGTGCAATGATGGAGGTGCCATGTTATGAATTGTACTGTATGTTTTGTTGTTTACAGGTTGTGTTGAACGTTGGTAAGATAATTATATTGATGAGTGTTTTGTACTAAGTGGTCGAACTTTACGTGGTGACAGTCCTGAGATGACCGTAGCTGTTGACGGGACTATAATGGAAAAAAATTAAAAAAAAAAAATTCTTACTATATTATCAGTAAGGAGCAGGGGTCTCAGTCTGGGGGCGGAAAAAGTATCACCTTATAGTCTGGAAAATATAGTAACAAAAAGTCACTGTGTCTGTGTGTGTGTCTGTCTCTGTGTGTATCTGTGTGTGTGTCTGTCTCTGTGTGTGTCTGTCTGTGTGTCTGCCTGTGTGTGTGTCTGTCTCTGTGTGTGTCTGTCTGTGTGTCTGTCTGTCTGTGTGTCTGTCCTGTTCTAAAGAGAAATGTGGATGTGGGTGGCCATTTGTCTTTGCTTACAGTATGATAAAAGAGAGAGAGAGAGAGAGAGAGAGAGAGAGAGAGAAGAGAGAGAGAGAGAGAGAGAGAGAGAGAGAATCTCTGACACCCACAAAAGTTTGTGAGAATGTCAAAGTACAAAGACTGTAAAAAAAAAAACACCCAAAAACCCCAACCCCAGCACATTGAAACAGAAAATGGCTTGGACTTTAAACCCTTTCGCCGCCAGCCATTTTCAGCCCAAAAATACCATTAAACTTAATTGGGTAGAGAGAACAAAAAATCTGCAATATTGGGTGGGAATTCCTCTGTGACATGCTTAACATTAGGCCTATCCTTACCTCCCGAATGAAGAAAGTAAGGTCTTTGGATAACAGGCCCTGGTTTGATGCCTTTTAGTGACATGGGTGTTAGACCATTGTGCTGCATAAATGCGACATTGGTGGTGAAAGGGTTAAAACTAAAAATGGCTTGGACTTTAACCCTTTCGCCGCCAGCCATTTTCAGCCCAAAAATACCATTAACTGGGTAGAGAGAAAAAATAAATCTGCACTTTTGGGTGAGAATCCCTCTGTGACATGTAAAGCATTAGGCCTATCCTTACCTCCCTAAATTAAGAAAATAGGGTCTTCGAAAAACAGGCCCGGATTGGATGCCTTTTAAGCCGGCGACAGACTATGTGACTGCCTCATATGACGCAATCACGTCGTGACGTAGATCAAATTTTGTTTCCCGCACAGAAGACGTCACAAGCCATCTGACTCGATCAGACTCGATCAGTGAAATTTAGAACCCGCCCTATTCGGCCCTGTCACCTGACTGGGCCCGACTGAGTCAGACTGATCGATTAGATGGTATGCAAATGAGTCACGATGATCNGTCACATGAGGCAGCCACATAGTCTGTCGCCGCCTTTAGTGACATGGGTGTTAAACCATTGTGGTGCATAAATGCGACATTGGTGGTAAAAAGATTAAAAGTGAAATCACAATTGTTTTTCCACCGTGGGCGAATCTGCACTATTGGGTGAGAATCCCTCTGTGACATGTAAAACATTAGGCCTATCCTTACCTCCCGAAATTAAGAAAAATAGGGTCTTTAGTGACATGGGTTTTAAACCATTGTCACGATTGTGGTGCATAAATGCAACATTGGTGGTAAAAAGATTAAAAGTGAAATCACAATTGTTTTTCCACCGTGGGCGAATCTGCACTATTGGGTGAGAATCCCTCTGTGACATGTAAAACATTAGGCCTATCCTTACCTCCCAGAAATTAAGAAAATAGGGTCTTTTAGTGACATGGGTTTTAAACCATTGTGGTGCATAAATGCAACATTGGCGGCGAAAGGATTGAAAGTGAAATCACAGTTGTCTTTCCAGCGTCAAAGCTAAGCTCTAGACTCACTACTTTCAAAGCTCATTCGGTTTGTAAATGTTTCCTTCTTGATCTTGTACCTGGGTGAATGATTGGGTGATAATGTCTTGTGTGGCTGCGGGTGTATCAGTGAATGGAAGCGCCTTGAGTGTAAAATAATGATAGAAAGGTGCTATAGAAATGCTATCAATTATTATTATTATTATTAAAGCGTTAACTCTTTTAGCAGCATGGGCGAATACATTGGCCCGGTACATCACTCTACACTCCCACCAAAATGCAAAGACATTCAACTGCCAAGTACCCTGCCATGTGTTTGTCTAGTCTTAGAGCTTATGTCGGTGATTTTGCGCAATCAAAAAAATAGTTATTCCATTCTTATCAGTTGAGAATGGGGCTGTGGGTGGATGCCTCGTGCCTCCATACGGGGAGCTGCTCCTTCCACGAGTCTCCCCTAGTGGGGATACCGGTGGGGGGGGGGGGGGGGTGTCGTAAAAATAGTTCCCCCACCTTCTGGAAGTTCTGTGCTTGCAACTTCCTCTAATCTGCCACTCTCATTGACTCTGCCTTTTCCTTTCTATCATCTACTATCATTCTGACTTATTGGCCCATTCTCCTGCCTTTTTTCAAAAAAAAATCTTCAAAATAATGTTTCTCCTTTGAGCTCCTCCGAAATCGGAATGTGTCGGCTGTACGCAGCGGGGAGACCAGTGAAAACTGAAAACCGGACACATACGTACCTTACCCATTATGGCCATATGGCCTGGGAACACGGAAGAAGAAGAAGAATCGGTTGAGATGCAACGCACAACCAAAAACATGCAAAAAAGTACAAAGTTGCTAGAAGAAGAGTTAACCCTTTCACCGCCAATGTCGCATTTTTGCACCACAATGATTTAACACCCCATGTCGCTAAAAGGCCTCAAACCAGGGTCTGTGATCCAAAGTCCCTGGAACTTATGATGTCAGATAGCCTGAGATTAGATGGTTTAACTTAGATAAGCTCTTCCAAAGGATATATCTAGACCATTTTCTTGGAAGAGCTTGAGTCTAGCATCATGATAAGTCTTAAACTATATCAATGAAAAAAATCCCTAATTTCTATATTTTCCTCTGGCAGGGATAGGCCTTACTTTAAATATGTTACAGAGGAAATCCCCAATATTTCAGACAGATGACGCAGGTAAGTTTAATTGAAAAATGTTGTTGAAAAATGGCTGGCGGCGAAAGGGTTAATTAAGGGATGGCTTTTTTAAAATATGTTTTAGCAACATTCGTACGTAGCAAGCACAGCGGTTCCACCCCATACAAAATCAAGCTATTTAGTTAAAAGACTGAATTTAGAAATCTTAGATAAAAACTGCACCAAGCTTTTGCTTGTAAACATATTTGGGCTGTATGTTCTTCATTGTATTTTTTAATATATTTCTTCCATCAGATTTATGGTAAAAACTTATTTTGTTGAGCAGTATCATACAACATATTCAGTAGAAAATGTTCTTGAATAATACACAAACATAAATAAAATTGCCCATGAGTGAACATCTAGCAATGCCCACTGAATATAAGTAATTTAGTCACATACTACAACATATTCGTGATTGTAATTTATGAAAAGCAACTTATGGTAAACTAAAGTTGGCTTGAAACAACTTCTGAAAAAATAGATAAACTAAATGTTCCTCCCGAAACAGCTGTGCAAGATGCAGTTTGTATAGTTTAGGAGTGACTTTTGTTGTTTAGTTTTTGAGTGACTTGATCCTTCAGCGCATTTCTGTGGGGTAATGGTTTTCGTTTTGCCTTTCAGCCAACCAGCTGATGTCTGTTTCAGCCAACCCGCTGCTGTTCTGGTTCAGCAGTCACATGTCGCTGTGGGGCAGCATCACCTTCAACTTCGCCGTCATCATCAACATGATGGTGGCGTTCTGCTACCCCTTCAAGAAGGAGGACGACCACGGTAAGGCCGCCCGCCGTACCCTGGCAAAAAGACTTCAGGGATCATCGTTTGTCCCAACAGCCGAGGCGCTTGAACGCTATGGTGCAAATGCGTCATCAGCTAGGGATGAGAACATGAGACCACGGTACTGCGCCTGGGAAATGATGTTGTCGTTGTTGGCGTACCCTGGCTAAAAGACTCCAGGGATCGTCATCATCCCAGCAGCCGAAGCGCTTGAACACTATGGTACAAATGCGTCATCAGCTATAGGGATGAGAACGTTACGTGTGTGACCGTTTTTTTTTATTACCCCGCCACATGGGCAGCCGCACTCTGTCTTCAGGGGATTTTGGAGACTGATGATGTTAGGCTAGGAGCTTGTCACGGCTAAAGACAACATACACACCCTTAACTCTATGCATAGCATAACAACATTTTGATGTAGCCTTGGTGTTCTAGTCTTTGTGAATTGGTCTGACATAGCCTTTAAGCCAAGGTGTCTTGGAAAATGTAAAACAATAGGGCATTAGCCACGAGGATTTGTACTGTAGACTGTCACTTCTTCTTATAAATGAATGTTTTATTGAGGGTAAAAAGGATAAGCTACAATAGCTTCTTTGCACCTTGCCCTCTCACTCACACACTCACACCATGCATCAGGCAAAGAAAAATTGACATAAAAACGATCAAGTCAAGAAAATGAAACCAACATTGGCACATGAAATAATTGACAAAGAAATCAAAATGGGAATTAAAAGTAAACGTGGATAATAAGGAGCAATGGTGAACTTGAACTGGTGGTTTGAATGGTCGACTTATGGCGATTATTTGCCCACCAGGGGGCAGTCAATCCACTAGGGGCTTTTCACGCGATTTTCTTAGTTGGGCGTAGTGAGAGAGAGGATGGGACTCCTCCCCCTCTCTCTCTCTCTCTTTCTTTATCCCCAACTAAGAATATAGAGAGGATTAGCCCCACTCGAGCACTATGCCCCCTGGTGGTAAAAAAAACCTGCTAAGTCGCTCATTGATTACAAAAAAAAGGAAACAATTCTGAGACCAATCACAATTTTTTCAGAATAATAGCACTTTTATGGAAGAAAAACAAAATAGGATAAGATGGGAATATATATAGAGAGAGAGACAGAGAGAAAGAGAGAGAGAGGGGGGGGGAAGGAGAATGAGAGAGAGAACTTTGAACAAGAGAAAGAGAGCGAGAGAGAGAGAGAGAGAAGAGATAGGAAGATTACCCCAGAGAGAGAGAGAGAGAGAGAGTGATTAGCGTAGAGAGAGAAAGAGAGAGAGGAGGGGTGGGCAAGAAGGAGATGTAATCGCAGAAAAAAAGAGAAAGAATGAATGAGAGAGAGAGGAGAGAGAGGAGGGGTGGGCAAGAAGATGTAATCACAGAAAAAAGAGAAAGAAAGAATGAATGAGAGAGAGAGAGAGAGAGAGGAGGGGTGGGCAAGAAGATGTAATCGCAGAAAAGAAAGAAAGAATGAATGAATGAGAGAGAGGGAGAGAGAGAGGAGGGGTGGGCAAGAAGATGTAATCGCAGAAAAGAGAAAGAAGAAGAATGAAAGAGAGAGAGGGAGAGAGAGAGGAGGGGTGGGCAAGAAGATGTAATCGCAGAAAAGAGAAAGAAAGAATGAATGAGAGAGAGAGAGAGAGAGAGGAGGGGTGGGCAAGAAGATGTAATCACAGAAAAGAGAAAGAAAAGAAATGAAAAGAGAGAGAGGGAGAGAGAGAGAGGAGGGGAGGGGTGGGCAAGAAGATGTAATCGCAGAAAAAAGAGAAAGAGAAAATGAAAGAATGAATGAGAGAGAGAGAGAGAGAGAGGAGGGGTGGGCAAGAAGATGTAATCGCAGAAAAAAGAGAAAGAAAGAATGAATGAGAGAGAGAGAGAGAGAGAGAGGAGGGGTGGGCAAGAAGATGTAATCGCAGAAAAGAGAAAGAAAGAATGAATGAGAGAGAGAGAGAGAGAGAGGAGGGGGTGGGCAAGAAGATGTAATCGCAGAAAAGAGAAAGAAAGAATGAATGAGAGAGAGAGAGAGAGAGAGGAGGGGTGGGCAAGAAGATGTAATCGCAGAAAAGAGAAAAGAAAGAATGAAGAGAGAGAGAGAGAGAGAGAGAGAGGAGGGGTGGGCAAGAAGATGTAATCACAGAAAAGAGAAAGAAAGAATGAATGAGAGAGAGAGAGAGAGAGGAGGGGTGGGCAAGAAGATGTAATCACAGAAAAGAGAAAGAAAGAATGAATGAGAGAGAGAGAGAGAGAGAGGAGGGGTGGGCAAGAAGATGTAATCGCAGAAAAGAGAAAGAAAGAAGAGAATGAGAGAGAGAGAGGAGGGGTGGGCAAGAAGATGTAATCGCAGAAAAGAGAAAGAAAGAATGAATGAGAGAGAGAGAGAGGAGGAGGGGTGGGCAAGAAGATGTAATCGCAGAAAAAAGAGAAAGAATGAATGAGAGAGAGGAGAGAGAGAGAGGAGGGGTGGGCAAGAAGATGTAATCGCAGAAAAAAGAGAAAGAAAGAATGAATGAGAGAGAGAGAGAGAGTGGAGAGATGTAATCGAGAGAGAGAGAATGAATGAGGAGGAGAGAGAGAGAGAGGAGGGGTGGGCAAGAAGATGTAATCGCAGAAAAAAGAGAAAGAAAGAATGAATGAGAGAGAGAGAGAGAGAGAGGGGTGGGCAAGAAGATGTAATCGCAGAAAAAAGAGAAAGAATGAATGAGAGAGAGAGAGAGAGAGAGAGGAGGGGTGGGCAAGAAGATGTAATCGCAGAAAAAAGAGAAAGAAAGAATGAGAGAGGGAGAGAGAGAGAGGAGGGGTGGGCAAGAAGATTTAATCGCAGAAAAAAAAGAAAGAAAGAATGAATGAGAGAGAGGAGAGAGAGAGAGGAGGGGGGGGGCAAGAAGATGTAATCGCAGAAAAAAGAGAAAGAATGAATGAGAGAGAGGAGAGAGAGAGAGGAGGGGTGGGCAAGAAGATGTAATCGCAGAAAAAAGAGAAAGAAAGAATGAATGAGAGAGAGGGAGAGAGAGAGGAGGGGTGGGCAAGAAGATGTAATCGCAGAAAAGAGAAAGAAAGAAAGAATGAGAGAGAGAGAGAGAGAGAGGGGGGGGCAAGAAGATGTAATCGCAGAAAAAAGAGAAAGAATGAATGAGAGAGAGAGAGAGAGAGAGAGAGGAGGGGTGGGCAAGAAGATGTAATCGCAGAAAAAAGAGAAAGAAAGAATGAATGAGAGAGAGAGAGAGAGAGAGAGAGAGAGAGAGAGAGAGGGTGGGGCAAGAAGATGTAATCGCAGAAAAAAGAGAAAGAAAGAATGAATGAGAGAGAGAGAGAGAGAGAGAGAGGAGGGGTGGGCAAGAAGATGTAATCGCAGAAAAGAGAAAGAAAAAATGAATGAGAGAGAGGGAGAGAGAGGAGGGGTGGGCAAGAAGATGTAATCACAGAAAAGAGAAAGAAAGAATGAATGAGAGAGAGAGAGAGAGAGAGAGGAGGGGTGGGCAAGAAGATGTAATCGCAGAAAAGAGAAAGAAAGAATGAATGAATGAGAGAGAGAGAGAGAGAGAGAGAGAGAGAGGGGTGGGCAAGAAGATGTAATCGCAGAAAAGAGAAAGAAAGAATGAATGAGAGAGAGAGAGAGAGAGAGAGAGAGAGAGAGAGAGAGGGGGTGGGCAAGAAGATGTAATCGCAGAAAAGAGAAAGAAAGAATGAATGAGAGAGAGAGAGAGAGAGAGAGAGAGAGAGAGAGAGAGAGAGAGAGAGAGAGGAGGGGTGGGCAAGAAGATGTAATCGCAGAAAAGAGAGAAAGAAAGAATGAATGAATGAGAGAGAGAGAGAGAGAGAGAGAGAGGAGGGGTGGGCAAGAAGATGTAATCACAGAAAAGAGAAAGAAAGAATGAATGAAAGAGAGAGAGAGAGAGAGAGAGAGAGAGAGAGAGAGAGAGAGAGAGAGGAGGGGTGGGCAAGAAGATGTAATCGCAGAAAAGAGAAAGAAAGAAAGATGAGGGGTGGGCAGAAGATGAGAGAGAGAGAGAGAGAGAGAGAGAGAGAGAGAGAGAGGAGGGGTGGGCAAGAAGATGTAATCGCAGAAAAGAGAAAGAAAGAATGAATGAGAGAGAGAGAGAGAGAGGAGGGGTGGGCAAGAAGATGTAATCGCAGAAAAGAGAAAGAAAGAATGAATGAGAGAGAGAGAGAGAGAGAGAGGAGGGGTGGGCAAGAAGATGTAATCGCAGAAAAGAGAAAGAAAGAATGAATGAGAGAGAGAGAGAGAGAGAGGAGGGGTGGGCAAGAAGATGTAATCGCAGAAAAGAGAAAGAAAGAAAGAATGAATGAGAGAGAGAGAGAGAGAGAGAGAGGGAGGGGTGGGCAAGAAGATGTAATCGCAGAAAAGAGAAAGAAAGAAAGAATGAGAGAGAGAGGAGAGAGGGAGAGAGAGAGGAGGGGTGGGCAACAAGATGTAATCACAGAAAAGAGAAAGAAAGAATGAATGAGAGAGAGAGAAAGAGAGAGAGGAGGGGTGGGCAAGAAGATGTAATCGCAGAAAAGAGAAAGAAAGAATGAATGAGAGAGAGAGAGAGAGAGAGAGGAGGGGTGGGCAAGAAGATGTAATCGCAGAAAAGAGAAAGAAAGAATGAATGAGAGAGAGAGAGAGAGAGAGAGAGAGAGAGGGGGGGGGCAAGAAGATGTAATCGCAGAAAAAAGAGAAAGAATGAATGAGAGAGAGAGAGAGAGAGGAGGGGTGGGCAAGAAGATGTAATCGCAGAAAAAAGGGAGAAAGAATGAATGAGAGAGAGAGAGAGAGAGGAGGGGTGGGCAAGAAGATGTAATTGCAGAAAAGAGAGAAAGAAAGAATGAATGAGAGAGAGAGAGAGAGAGGAGGGGTGGGCAAGAAGATGTAATCGCAGAAAAGAGAAAGAAAGAATGAATGAGAGAGAGAAAGAAAGCTAGAAAATGTTAGACTAAATCCGTGTACACACATAAGGGGAGACCAGTGAAAACAAAAAAACGGACACATACGTACCTTAGGCTGTGTACACACATAAGCGGATATTCCATGCGGAAACCTGTGCGCAATCCATAAATAAGTGAAACAAAGAAGGGAAAAGATTTGCGCACGTGTCCGAATTTCCCCTATATGCGTACACTTTTATCCTTCTTTCTTCCACTTATTTTGTGTTTTCCATACGGAACTTATGCGTCTAATGTGAACCCGGCCGTAAAGGGGCACCCTGCCTGAAAAGTTTTTGTAAGAAGCACATCAAGATCACCAGGAAAACACCCTTTACAGAGATTGCAACACTCACTTTGCTCTGGTTTCCTAGAAATCAACCCGTCAAATCGGCGATTCTTCCTTGGCGGGGGTGCTGGAAGTCAAATTCCTTCACTGAAAGAGAAGGCATGTGCCGTCTCTTTTGTAATGGCCGCCTGAGTTTAGACCAGAGTTTTGCTCACAACAAAGGAAATAGCTTTACTGCACTACAAGAAAGAAGAAGCTTCAACCACAATGGGATTGGCCTCCACCCACCCCATCCAAAATGGCTTCTCTCTCCGGCATCTCCGCCAAGGAGGAATCTCCGTTTTGACGGTTTGATGTCTAGGAAACCAGAGCAAAGTGAGTGTTCCGATCCTTGAAAAGGCTGTCTTTCTGGTGATCTCGACGTGTTCCTTGCAAAAACCTCATCCGTCAGGGTCCGCCTTTAAGCGTCAGTGAAACTGTCCCACAGAGGTGGACGCCCGGCTGTCGGGGCTGGTGTGGACGGCCATGCTGGTGTCGCTGGCCATCGTCATCACCGTGCCCCGCCCCGTCGGGATCCGAACCCTCATCCTCTCCACCATCCTGCGCTTCATCTTCTCCGTGGGCCTGGAGCCCACGCTGTGGCTGCTAGGAGCGTTGAACGTAAGGAGAATGTTTTGTTTTTGGGTTTTTTAGACGCATTTATTCATTCGAGCCCTCGTTCTGTTTCTGTTTGGATGCGTCGCAGACTCCACTTCTGACAATATGGCCGTGTACATATATAAGTAAATTTAATAGGGTGACGTGTGCAGCCCTTTCTTGGAAAACTGATAATGTAATGTGTGTGCTCTTTTCTCTCTTTCCCTCTTCCGCTTCTTTTTCTATGGTCACCCCCTAAAGAAGTTGGTCACCACCACAGAAGAAGAAGCAGCGGATATTCCATGCGGAAACCCCTGCACAATAAATAAATAAGTGAAACAAAGAAGGGAAAAGATTTGCGCACCTGTCCGAATTTCCCCTATATGCGTAAACTTTTATCCTTCTTTGTTCCACTTATTTTGGGTTTTCCTGTACAGAACTTAACTACGCGTCTAATGTGAACCCGGCCTAAATCGCGACGGAACTAGGAGGGCGCATGGACCTAATAGAAAACATAGAAGGAGAAAGACCTACTGCTTACCCTGGGATAAGACCATTAAACCCACCCCAGTTCAGCCGGGAAGGCCCAGGCCCCACTTACAGAAGCAAGAAGAAGAAAAAAATCCCTAGTGGTCAGTAGTTGCAGGCTCAGATGGTGATCTGGTCAGCGCTGATGAAAGTGGCAGCGAGTTCACCAAGCTTTACCACTGCATTCTCACTGACTTTGAGTTGATGACCTTGTGATAATGACGATGATGATGATGATGATGGTGATGATAATTACGATGATGATGATGATGTCCATGATGAGGAAAACTCAGGTGGTGAACAAGGGCGTTTTCTTGGTCAGCCTGACGAACAATCGGGTCATATTCACCAACCTGTTACAGTACATCCTCACCTGACTATGTGATAATGATGATGATAATGACGATGATGACAATGATGATGACTGACGATGATGATGACAATGATAACGACAATGATGGTGATTCAGGTGGTGAACAAGGGTGTTTTTTCTGGTCAGCCTTAAATGAACAATAGGAGCATGTTATCCAAACTTACACTACATCCTCGTTGACTTCCAGCTGATGCGATGATGATGATGATAATAATAAAAATAATGATGATGATTCAGGGCATTTTCCTGGTCAGCCTGATGGGCAACCGGGGCACGTTCACCAAGCCAGTGCACTACATCCTCACCGACTGCGAGTTAATGTGATGATGGTAATGATGATGAAGATGATGATGATGGTAATGACAATGACAATGATGATGATGATGGTAATGACAATGTCGATGAAGATGATGATGATAATGTTGATGATGCCGATTCAGGTGGTGAACAAGGGCATTTTCCTGGTGAGCCTGATGGGCAACCGGGGCACGTTCACCAAGCCGGTGCACTACATCCTCACCGACTTCGAGTTCATGTACCACATGGGTTACCTGGCGCTCAGCGTCAGCGGAATGCTCTTCCACGAGTTCTTCTACAGTCTGTTGGTCAGTAACAGCGCTGGGAGGAATGGGGTGGGTGGGGGAGGGGGGAGGGGATGGGAGGGGGCTGGGTATAGGTGTAGGAGGGAGACAGGGGATGGGGAGGGTGGAAAGAGATGTCTTGTGTCCAACGCTTGTCAGGCTTAAGAAGTCTTAATTCATTCGCATCGCAACGATTTTGAATTATTTTTAAAAAAAACCTCACAAATCACTCCAGCCATACACACAAACAAAACATACATAAACAAAAGGAGAAATGAAAGAAGATTACGTGTTTTTACTTCAGGTTTAGACATAGAAGTGGTAGATCAGACTTTTTTTTTTTATATATATAGACTTTATATAGAAAAACTCTCTACACCGATTGGTTTCCCCACAACAAACCACTACAACAGCAAAGTCAGAGGCAAAATTGTGGTCTAAGGGAGCGAAGCGAGTTTAGAAGTGACCAAGGTATTGTGTGCACACAGATTTACTTCCCTTGAAGCAAATGCATAAAATTGACAGCTGTCTATGAATTCCGGACATATGTGGCCGGAACGACTTGAATGAGTTAATGTTAGTATGGGACAAAAAGAAAAAAAAAAAGGGGTAGGCGCTGCACTTGCAGCGACGCGCTCTCCAGGGGAGAGCAGCCCGAATTTCACAGTTATGTCTCTGTGACTAGCTAGTAGAATATACCAAATACAAAAACAATACTTCCCCTCTTCACAGTAGTCTCCCAAAGATCAAGTTTAAACTGAAAATAAAAAACAAAAACGTTCTCTCACCACCAACCAGTTCTTCACTTGTTTGGTATTTGGTACTTTTATAATCACAGAGGCGTTTCTGTGAAATTCGGGTTGCTCCCACCTGGAGAGCGTGTCGCCGCCAGAGGCGCGCCACCCATTTAAAAAAAATTAATTTGCATGTGATTTTTGTGTGAGTGATGAGGAAGGAAAGGGTGAGTGGGTACATTTTGGCCAAATGACAACTTTTTTTCGTTTCCACTGGGTTTAACATGTGCTAAGTGCATGGGCACATGGGACCTCGGTTTATCGTCTCATCCGAAAGACTCCGCGTTCAGACCATAAGGCCTAGTGCAGAGTGAGAGGAAAAACTCCCCTGTACCCAGGTTCGAACTCAGGGGTTTACTGTGCACGAGGCGAACGCGTGACCTCTGTGCCACTGTACACCTATGTTTGGAAAAAATCCCCTGTACCCAGGTTCGAACTCGGGGTTTACTGTGCATGAGGCGAACACCTTACCTCTGTGCCACGTGTACACCCTTCTGCTGGACGTTTAACCCCTTAGATGCTGGACGTGGTGTACCGGGAGGAGACGCTGCTGAACGTGATCAAGTCGGTGACGCGCAACGGCCGCTCCATCATCCTGACGGCCGTGTTGGCCGTCATCCTCATCTATCTCTTCTCCATCATCGGCTTCATTTTCTTCAAGGACGACTTCATCATGGAGGTCGACCCTGCGGTGGAGACTCTGCAGCTGGCCGCCAACAGTCAGTGATTGGCATGCACTTACGACACGCACGCACGCATGCAAACACACACACATGCACACGTGCGCGCACACGCACACACACACACACACACATACACACACACACACACACACACACACACACACACACACACACATACACACACACACACACACACACATACACACACACACACACACACACACACACACACACGCACACGCACACACACACACACACACACGCATACACACACACATGCACATGCGCACGCACGCAAGCCCACACACGCGTGCACGCACGCACACACACACACACGCACGCGCGCGCACACACACACACACACACACATACACACACACACACACACGTACACACACACACACACACATACACACACACACACACACACACACACACACACAACAGCAAAAAAACAAAAACATACAGTATTTATACGGCGCTGTCGCCTTGGCATGAGGCTGTCAGACCAGTTGACATAAGCTAGAACGCCAAGGCTACATCCAAATGTTATGCTCTGCATGGTTGTGTGGGGATTGTCCTAAGCCATGGCAAGCTCCTAGCATAACATCATCAGTCTTAAATCCTCCGAAGTCGGAATGTAGCTGCCCACATAGCGGGGTAATCAAAAACGGTCACACACGTAATGTTCTCATCCCTAGCTGTTGCATTTGTACCATAGCACTGTTACGAAATGAAAACGGAAGTAACAGACGAGTTCTGTGCCCGTTAGGACACTTTTTCCGGTTAGAAAATGCTGTAAACACGGCATGGCTGCTCCATAATTGTAATGGAGGGGTGTTTAATGGCTCAGTTATCAGTTTGGAGATTTAATAATATTAAGTCCTCATTCATGTTTTTTTCTAAAAAGTGTTTACATTCATTGACTATAAACAGTTATGTTCTTATTTGTTTACTTGATACGACCACATTAATACCCTAAGACTTGAGGATAAGAACAAAATATAGTTGTTGTTTAAGGTAGGTAACTTCCGTTTTTTAATTCTGAACCGGAACTACCCCAAACCGACTTCAAGACGAGACAGTAGAGAAAGATAACCCCAAAAGACCGAACTATGGGACAGTGCTATAGTGTTCAAGTCCTTCGGCTGTTGGGATGATCCCTGTAGTCGTTAAGCCAGGGTAATACAACAACAACATACAGCACTAAATCTTGATATAAATCAAATCAAAGCACACACATACGTTAGCATTCATAACACATTCAAACAAAAAGGCAACGCAAAGCGAACACACACGTTTGACACAAATGGTACACAGCAGAAACAGACCTAAAGGCAAGAGAGAGAAGAGAAAGAAAGTGGAGCCTCAAATGACGGGGGAACAGGTGGGTTTTGAGGTTAGATTTGAAAGCAGAGAGAGTCGGTCGCTGACGGAGGGAGAGAGGAAGTTTGTTCCAGGAGGTTGGTCTTGAAACAGCAAAAGAGCGCCGACCAACAGTTGAAGGCTTATACCTAGGGATCTGGAGAGAGAGAGGGTCAGCAACTGAGCGTAAAGTGCGAGCTGGCGTATAAATGGAAATATTTTCGCAGAGGTGTCCTTCTCCCTATTAAGACCCCTCCCTATAATTTAGCCGATTTTTCATGGTCTTAACCCTCTCAACGCTGGCCATTCCTCAGCCAAAATTTACCATTGAAGTTACCCGGGTAGAGAAAATATTTTGTCTGCAATACTGAGGATTCCTTTGTGATATGCATAAAATAGGGCCTGTCCTTACCTCCCAAAATGAAGAACATAAGGTCACTGGATACCGGACCCTCATGTGATGCCTTTCAGTGACATGGGTGTTAAATCATTGTGGTGCCAAGAGGGCGACAGTGGCGATGAAAGGGTTAAGGTCACTGGATACCAGACCCTCATTTGATGCCTTTCAGTGACATGGGTGTTAAATCATTGTGGTGCCAAGAGGCGACAGTGGCGATGAAAGGGTTAAGGTCACTGGATACCAGACCCTCATGTGATGCCTTTCAGTGACATGGGTGTTAAATCATTGTGGTGCCAAGAGGGCGACAGTGGCGATGAAAGGGTTTCAATAGTGAGATTCTACTGTATGTGTGTGTTTCAGACGTGAGCAACCTGACTGGAGGCTATGATGCGGGGACCTGTGCTGCCAACGACACCAACTGTACGGCATCCACCAAGGATTCCTATGTCGGGCAGCTGCAAGGTGAACACGCACCGCACGTACAGGCACATGCATGCACATTGCTTGCATGTAAGCGCATATATACACTCGAACACACTTACACAAAACACACACATGCACACATGTATGCACACACACACGCACGTGAACATATATATATGTTAGTATTTGTTTTAACAAAAAGCATGAATAGTATTTTGCGTTGTTTGTAATCTTAACCTGTGCCTTATAAGCCTTTGTTTAGGTTTCATGGCAATAAACCAATGTTCAAATGTTCAAATGTACACACACACTCACATGCATACACACATGCGCGCACACACACAAACACAAACACACACACACACATGGCACATGCACACACACATACACACAAACACACACACACACACACACACACACACACACACACACACACACACACACACACACACACACACACACACACACACACACACACACACACAACACACACACACACACACACACACACACACACACACACACACACACACGACACACACACACAAACACACACACACACACACACACACACACACACACACACACACACACACACACACACACACACACACACACTCGTTTTCCTAATAAAATGTTTGCAAGTCGCTGACTCACATCCTGCGGTTTCAAGCTTCGAGGCCATTGTTCCTATAGTATTTGACCGAGTAATCGAGGTAAGCAACTCTAATTTTCACGAAGTGCTCTACCCTATTTTTTTTTTCTCTCTCCGAAAATCGTCTATTCGAGGAGGAATAAACAACCAAAAAACCAATAGACAGTCAACGTAACAGGCTCGGAAGACGCTGTTGGTCCAGCGGTCGCCTGCCTTGGCAGTTGTTGCCTAGCTTAGTATGTTCCATTCTGCGGTAGACCCCGTGAAGAAAGAATCACACGCTACTGGGTTCTGCAGTTAGGAAGCATGGGAAAGGGGAGGGAGGTAGGGGGTGGAAGAGATATTCAAAAATATTCAAGCATGATTTTGGGGCTTTAATGTTTGGTTTGTGTTTTGCGCCAGACGTGCTGGACTTTGGATTGTAGCCTGTGGTTTGTGTTACACATCAATCTCGCGCCATGTATTCTTTGATGTTCTTGGTTGTCCGAAGCATCTCAACCAACAAGAGGGGGGTGGGGGTGGGGGTGGGTAACTATTTTTTTGAGTGTGCACTTTAAGAGAAAACAAAAACGCTGACTTTAGCTCTGAAAATAGACATGGCAGGGCACTTGGCAGTGAATGTCTTTTGCATTTGGTGGGAGTGAAGTGTGATGTACTGGGTGAATACCTTTGCCCACGGTGCTGAAAGTTAAATCTTAACTCATTCGCATCGCAACGATTTTGAATATTAAAAAACCCAAACAAATCACTCCAGCCATACACACTAACAAAACATACATAAACAAAAGCAGAAATGAAAGATTACGGGTTTTTACTTCAGGTTTAGACATAGGGAAGTGGTAGATCAGACTTTTTTTTATATATATAGACTTTATATAAAAAAAACTCTCTACACCGATTGGTTTCCCCACAACAAACCACTACCAAAGCAAAGTCAAAGGCAAAATTGTGGTCTAAGGGAGCGAAGCGAGTTTAGAAGTGATGTAGGTATGGTGTGCACACAGATTTACTTCCCTTAAAGCAAATGCATGAAATTGACAGCTATCTATTAATTCCGAACATACCATGTTTTTCGGACTATAAGGCGCACATTTGTTTAAGGCATACGTCCCAAATTTTACCCAAATTTCAGATTTTGTTATTATATTTTGTTACTATTTTATTAGTCACATTATAAGGCGCAGAGGTCTCAGATTTGGAAAAAAAAGTATCGCCTTATAGTCCGAAAAATACGGTATATGGCTGGAACTGACTGAGTTCAATCTTAACCCGTGGTTTGTGTTGCTGTGGCCCAGACATGCTGGACTTTGGCAATCGTCTGGGGGGTGAGGAGGAGAACGGCGACAACTCTCAGCGTGCCTGCGACTCTCTCCTCATGTGCATCGTGACCACCCTCAACCAGGGCCTGCGCAACGGAGGGGGCATTGGCGACGTCCTTCGCAGACCCAGCAGCAGGGTGAGCCACCTCGTAACCTCAGACCTGCCAATCTTTCCGCTTTGAGAAAAACTTCTTCCACTCAGACTACATTTCTTCCGCCCTTCCGCTCAAGTCCATACATTTTCGCTTTCAAAACTTTAAAAAAAGAGGGTTTTTTAACACACAAATTCATCGTCTTATGTACAGAGCAGCATTGCTGCTGTGCGTATAACCGACTTTCTAGTTTCTGTTTGCGCACTTCTGTCAAGATGGCGATTGACACGTCGATGTGTGCGAGACTCTGGGGAGAAAAGAAAGAGAATAGACCCATAGTTCTGCCAAGATTTAATAGAAGAGTATCTGTGCATTCAGAGATCAAGAAAGTGTGCATCATGCTAGATGTATGATGTGCTCACTACACTTAAAAGTCTCCTATGGAGGGTGTCAAGACATCAAATGCCACATTACTGAAACTGCAAACTCCCAGACTTCGTCTTCCACCGTTACCGACTTTTTCAAGCCAACGGAAGGAAAGGAGAACAAAGATAACCATGAATTGATTCATTATTTTCCTTCCAAGTCTTGTGATTTAAGTAATCTATGGCACCAACCGTCTTGGTCTGCCCAAATAAAAAGGACAGAGGAACAAACCAAAAGCTTCTATTGTGTTAGGAATAGTTGTGACACTTCCAGACAAGACTAGTTTTAAACAAGACAAGTTCACAAGGATGAAAATTGCTTGTTTCAAATTATGTTTATGCGCGAAAGATAAGATGTCGCGTCAAAATTCCTCTTAGCTCCAAAAAATTCCTCTTTCCTGCTACAAATATTCCTCTTTGGTCTGTTAGGGGGTTGGCAGGTCTGTAACCTGCCAAACTGCTCTTTTTCTAATGCGAAGAAAGACAAGTTAGAAGTACAGAGGAGGGATAAATAGAGCCGGTGAGAAGGAAAAACGAGTTATTATTCATACAGTGGAACCTCCTTATTAAGACCTTTCCTATTAAGACTTTTCCTAAGATGCGTCCAAAAATATGTTCACAGATTTGTTTTCCCCTTCATGTGCAGGCATCTGAATGTCCACCTCCCTATTAAGACCTTTTTGGGGGGGGGCTGATTTTTCAAGATCTTGATTCGGAGGTCTCACTTTAATAGTAAATCTAATGCATGCACACACAAAAATCCATGTGTATCTTGTGCCAAAATCTCAAGGATTTCCATCGACTGCAATTTTGTTTTGGGAGGGTGGGTGAGGGGTGAGGCCCTCAAGACTTTGATATCCTTCAAGGGCAATAAATGGGCAGAGATGCAGTTTCGCAGGAAAGGGGTTGGGTGGGGCTGGAGGAACCAATCCACAAAATCAGTGCGTGGGATTGGTACAATCCCCCAAAAATCTGTTCCTTCCCGCAATAATCGGGTCTAAATGCGGGCCAACGCCTGCATGTTTGCAGAACTGCCCTCACTTTTTTACCGATCGCTGCAGGAATTCCTTCGTCGTCTGCTTAATCGGTCGTCTGCACAAATTGAAAGAATCGAGCAGAAATGGATGATTTCTCGACATTTAATTGGTTCATTTACAATGTTAGTGTAAGTCAACCAATCGCGTTCATCTCGTTTTACCGACAAGAAGTTACGAGAGTCCTACCCGCCATGTTGAATTTTGTTCAAAATGAAGTGGACAACGACGCTCTTCGACTTTGATTTTTGTGGCGACAAAGTAAAAAGAAAGAGTGTGCAGAAGATGTTGCAGAAACAGCTACTGCATCAACAGTCTCGGAGAAGCAGCCCGAAGATAACGGCACTAGTGCGAGGGAACACCGGTTCCAAGACAAGTGGCTGAAGAAGTGGCCATGGCTAGCGAAGATTGAATCGGCCGCCCCCCCCCTTCCCCTCATATCCATTGGATCTGCCCCCCTTTTTTAGGAGGGGGGGAAACGCCCCCCCCCCCCCCCCTCTTTTTTAAAATCCTAGAATCAGGTCTGTAAGATGCATGGTCAGTACTGAAGCGTGCTGTTATTTTGCTGGCAGGAGCCCCTGTTCATCGCCCGCGTGGTGTACGATCTGCTCTTCTTCTTCATCGTCATCATCATCGTCCTCAACCTCATCTTCGGTGTCATCATCGACACCTTCGCCGACCTGAGGAGCGAAAAACAGCAGAAGGACGAAATCCTGCGCAATACCTGCTTCATATGCGGTAAGAGATGGCGATTTTCTCTATGTTTTTTTTAGAAGTGTTAGACAACTGTTAGCCCTTTTCACCGCCAGCCATTTTTCAGCCAAAAAATACAGTTAACCCTTTCACCGCCAGCCATATTTCAGCCAAAAATGTCCATTAAATTTACCTAGGTAGATAACAAAATCCATCTGCAGTATTGGGGAGTCTCCTGTGACATATATAAAATAAGGTCTATCCTTACTTCCCAAAACTAAGACAATAGGGTCTTTGGATAATAGACCCCAATTTGATGCCTTTTAGTGACATAGGTGTTAAGTCACTGTGGTGCTAAAATGCGACTTTGGCGGTGAAAGGTTTAAACCTAACTGGGTAGAGAAAATAAAATATTTGCAATATTGCGAATTCCTCTGTGATATGTATAACATTAGGCCTATCCATACCTCCCAAAATTAAGAAAATAGGGTCTTTTGATAACAGGTCCTGATTTGATGCCTTTTAGTGACATGGGTGTTCAAACACTTTCGCCGCCGCCATTTTTCAGCCAAAAAATATCATTAAACTTAACTGGGTAGAGAAAATAAAATATCTGCAATATTGCGAATTCCTCTGTGACATATATAACATTAGGCCTATCCTTAATAATTAATAATGCTTATATAGCACATAATCTTGCTAAGCCACTACTTACCTCCCAAAATTAAGAAAATAGGGTCTTTTGATAACAGGTCCTGATTTCATGCCTTTTAGTGACATGGGTGTTAAACCATTGAGGTGCATAAATGCGACATTGGCGGTGAAAGGGTTTTAAAAACTGAGGAATAACTCTATGCGTTTCTAGTGTGGTGCATTATAAAGTTTATAAAGAGAATATTTGTGCGTGTGTCGAGACTACTCTGCGCGTGTGTCGAGACTACTCTGCATGTACTTTATACGAGAGAGACGGAGGATATAGCTTGCTATGCGTTTCATTACCTGGAAGGAATATGAACACACTTCTTCTGCGTTCCCAGGCCATATGGCCATAATGGTTAAGGTACGTATGTGTCCGGTTTTCAGTTTTCACTGGTCTCCCCGCTGCGTACAGCCGACACATTCCGATTTCGGAAGAGCTCAAAGGAGAAATTTTTTGGAAGATTATATTTTGAAAAAAGGCAGGAGAATGGGCCAATAAGTCAGAAAGATAGTAGATGATAGACAGCAAAGGGAAAAGGCAGAGTCAAAGAGAGTGACAGATTAGAGGAAGTTACAAGCACAGAATGTTCAGAAGGTGGGGGAACTATTTGTACAAAACACCCCCGTGGTGTCCCGCGGGGGGCATTTGTCTTAACTTGGAGCACATTATCCATGGTTGACCTCGACTGAAGGAGGCCTACAACTCCTGTGTGTTGCCGTATTTTACGGACTATAAGGCAATACTTTTTCCCAGACTAACACCCCTGCGCCTTATAATGTGACTAAAAATATAGTCAGAAACTATAAAAATGAAATCAAAATTTTGTGTCAAATCTGGTGTGTGTGTGTGTGTGTGTGTGTGTGTGTGTGTGTGTGTGTATGTATGTGTGTGTGTGTGTGTGTGTGTGTGTGTGTGTGTGTGTGTGTGTGTGTGTGTGTGTGCTAATAGGGTGCACCTTATAGTCCGTAAAATGTGGTAATGTATACTGATTATTTTTTTCACGATGTATAACTGGGTGCTTGTTGAGTATGGAAAGCCAAATACCTCAAACCCGCTTCTGAAATGCGCCCGTATTTTATTAAAAATGCACGCACATTTTATCAAAATTGCTCGCCCATCTTGATGCTGATTGGTCGAAAAGTTTCTGAGCGCGCAGATCCGTAAGCGCAGCGCCGCTCAAAAGTCTGCGCGCAATTTCTAAACTGAGGTCGCACTTTTGCTTTGAACATAAAAACTTAGATCAGAAAAGTTACTGAAACGAAAGTGTTTATTAATGGTCAACCTATGGCGATATTTTTCACGCCAGAGGGCAGTCAATGCACTAGGGGCTTATCACGCGATTTTCTTACTTGGGTGTAGTGAGAGAGAGGGTGATGGTAGGACCACTCAGTGTCTCTCTCTCTTTCTTTATTCCCAACTAATAATATAGAGAGGATTAGCCCCACACGAGCGTCATGCCCTCTGGCGTGAGAAAAATCGCACTAAGTCTCTCATTGATGCCCTCAGGGTTATCGCTCGCCGCTGGTGGCCTGTTTCGCGCGCCATTATTATAATCAATAGTCATGGCTACAAGGGAAGAAGATGCTTTTCTAACAGGTGTTAGGAGCAAGCTAACACATTGTGGAAACCTGCTTATGTCAGGTAACCGGCAAGAATCGGCGGGAAAGTCAGTCACGCTTAGAACGAGAAAGTGCTTGAGGTTACCAAGAACACTTACTCCGTTTACTTTCTGATTCAACTTTTTAAAGAAATCAAGCAGAAGTGTGCGCAGGGAATTGGCCAGGAAAATGTGAAAACGTGCGCACGTTTTTAAGAAATCCGCGCGCATTTTTACTTTTGCGGGCAAAATACCGGCCGCATTTTTAAACGGGTTTGAGGTATTTGGCTTTCCATACTTGAGTGCAATCTCTCTAACTGTGGTGTTGCGTTCTTGCACAGGTCTGGAGCGCGAGAAGTTTGACAACCGGTCGGTGTCGTTCGAGGAGCACATCAAGTCTGAGCACAACATGTGGCACTACCTGTTCTTCATCGTGCTGGTCAACGTCAAGGACTCCACCGAGTTCACCGGACCAGAGAGCTACGTCCACTCCATGATCAAGGTTAGCCGCCGCCGTTTGATGGCGCAGAGTGGCATACAGGAAATCATGTCAAAGTGGGATGTATAGTTTCAATCTTTCATTTCTATTTTGGAAGATTCACACAGACTTACCGAAGTATAGGACTCGATCTAATATAATCATACTGTACCAACACTCAAAACAATAGCATAACATACTTATTGGCTGGAAAAACCTAAAGCGTAAACGCTTAGTTACCAAATAACAAAGAGTAAGTCACTCTAGTGACCGTGGGGTTATCCCCCTTTCCCACTTCCGGTCACGTATATCCACTTCCGTCCCCAACTCATTCCTATTTAGCACTCGTTTATAAAGACTATGCTACTCATTCGTATTGTTAACACTTTCAAAAACATTTCCTCCAGCCGAAGTCGGACATGCTGGGCCTAACTATTTCTTAGTTAGGCGCATAACGGCAGCATGACGCATCTGCGCTCATAGTTGACAGGAAACTGTCTGAGCAATTGAAGAAGAAGTAGTTTCAACTTGATATTTATTCTCGGATTTCTTGTGGTGGATGTGGCTTGTTTATAGAATTTTCTTGAAGTGTTATTGACCCCTTCCCTGCCCAGTCCCGTGGTGTCCACTACGGGATGTGTGATGTCATTGATGATGTCATAACTGTTGATGTCATAGCCCTTGATTGATGGTTTTTGGTTTAGACAAGGCCATTTTCTCAGATTGGATCTAACATGTCTCTTTTAAATTTTGTAATAAGAAAATCGAAAAATTATCTGTTTTCCTGTGGAAGTGGAGGGGTTAAAATTTGTGGTGCAACTTTTCCTGGTATACAAGGATTTCCTGTTTTTGAATTTTACCGAAAAAGGAATTTCCTTTTTTTTTTATATTTGTCAAACAAGATCTTTGTGTGTCTACTGTATTTTTCAAACACTTTAAAATAAGCATTTGTATAAATTGTGGAAAAAGCAAACTAAAATACTTTCATAAATCAATTTTTTCTTCAGCTGCAGGGGGACATTACCCCTAGACCCCGGCCTTTCAGGTTTTTTCATTTTGTGTAGTTGCACCCATGTGTACAGGTGCGCTTTCTAGGCCAATTTTGAGGGCAGTCCTTCACAATGTTGCATTTTCCCCGTGCCCCAGGACCGTAACCTGGACTGGTTCCCGCGGATGCGCGCCATGTCGCTGACGGCGGAGGAGACGGAGGGGGAGCAGAACGAGCTGCGGAACCTGCAGGTGCAGCTGGACTCCACCAGCCGCCTGGTGACCACCCTCAGTCAGCAGCTCATGGAGCTCAAAGAACAGGTGATGATGATGATGAGCCAGGGTGTCCCTCCTCCAGCTGTTGTGCTGCCCTAGTGGGCTCCAGGCCAGGGCCTGGCGTCTGGTGCTGGACGATGTTGTACTGTATTTAGGGATGCTTTTTTTCTTTCTCTCCGGCGTACACCAGATTTCTGGGTTTTGCAGTGCCCAAAAAATGTGGATTCCAGTTTTTGGATGGTCCCAAAATGTAACTCCTGGTTTTGGGGTATCCGAAAATGTGGCTCCTGGTTTTGGGGCACCCGAAAATGTGGCTCCTGGTTTTGGGGCACCCGAAAATGTGGCTCCTGGTTTGGGGGTACCCGAAAATGTGTCCTGGTTTTGGGGTACCTGAAAATGTGGCTCCTGGTTTTGGGGTACCCGGAAATGTGGCTCCTGGTTTTGGGGTACCCCAAAATGTGGCTCCTGTTTTTGGAGTGCCCAGTAATGTAGTAACACCCCCCCCCCCCCTTACTGACAACAATGATGTCTTTGTCACGGAGCCAGAGTGAGTGTTGTAATGCAAGCTAGCCTTTGTAATGTTTTCAAAGCTTCTAACTGTTTTGCTTTGTGGTAAGCTAAGGTAGCCTAATTTTAGATCTGTTTGAAACTTGATACAATGTTGCCGGTGTTTATATTGGAATTTATCTTGGAATGCTGGTACACTGGAGCCTCCCTCCAGATCCATGAGTGAAAATCACGGGTTTCACGTGTTTCCCTCTCTCGCTGGTGAGAAATCTTTTTTTTTTGACCAGGTCTGACTCCCATACAAATTCTCCCATACATGAAAACGAGATGTCACTTTAAAGAGCAAGCCTCGGTCGTGTATGGGGGAACTTGTATGTGGGTCACACAGTTTGAGGGAGTCTTAATAGGGAAGGTCTTAATAGGGAGGTTCCACCGTACCAGCCTTTCTTTGTTCCTTAGCAGTCGTGAATTTTATTTTTCGGTGGGACTATGTTTTTCAGATGAATGAGCAGCGCAAGCAGAAGCAGCGATTCGGCCTGATGCAGCAGCCTCCGCCGGTGCCCATGTCGTTTGGACTGAACCAAGGGCTCTAACTCTGCTGCGGGACGTGTTTCGTTAATTGTTGACGCAAAGACCAAGGGACGGAATTCTTGGTGGTTGTTTTTTTCGCCTCTTTCGGGACAGAGTGCGTTTGGCTCAAGTTGACTTTTGACCCTGGAGGTTTAAATTTTTTTTTTAAATGTAGTTGCTCAATCAACCAAATAACGAGCGGCTCAGATCTGTGAGTGTTTCTTTTCTTTCTTAGATTTGTAGCCTTTCATCCATATTGTTAATGGAGTTGGGGTTTTTATTTTTAGATAATATTTATCCTTTTTTAAAAAGTTATTGAACACGTTCGTTCATTTGCTGTTCTACGGGACCCCGGAGACACGCTGGCTCCACTCTGCCCTACCAACACAAGAGCAGCCCTAACACGGGCTTCTAGGGGTTGGCGCGGGGCTGCTCTTGTGTTGGTAGGTCAGGTAATGCCAGTACGTCTTTGGATCCCATCAGCACCTCCGGATGTTTCTTTTTTCATTGTATGATTGTACTTTTCTCGTGACAAATAAAGGTCTCTGTGTTTTTGTTTTGTTTTTGGTCTATATCTATCTGTGCTTCGTTGGCAATAATCGGTACTTAATCAGTACTGGACATTAGTGTTTTTTCCCAACAGGGTCACACAAAGCAATGTGCTGTTGTTCTTGCGAGAAAAGAAAAGGATCTGGTATTTAGTATTTATAGAATATGAATGAATTAGCGAAAATTACTTATTGTTTATATGATTTCTGAATCGATTTGTATTAGTTTGAAAATTCAATATAGGCCTATTTTTGTTGTGTGTTTTAACTGTTTTCTTGTGTTTGTGCCTTTTTTTTGTCCTTGTTTGTTAACTTTTTTTTTTTTAAAGTAAAAGGAAGCAGTTTTGTTGTGTACAATTGTTGAAAGCATAACCATTATTTCTCGCTTCTATAGAAAACAGACTTGTTGATTTAGGAGAGCTTTTAGCCTGTGTATGTATGTGCGATTGTATATATATAATGCGTATAGTATATGGTTGCTTGCGTGCGCATTTTTTAGGTTATTTGACTTTGTCATGTGCGCTAAGAGTTTTTATTCCGTTTGATAACTAGTTATTAAATAGATCTGTCACCAAAATAATTGATGTGATTGCTGGAATAGTCTTGTACATATAAGGGATGGAAATGTCGTTAGCAAAGCAGATACACATATGCACCCGAAGCCAAAGTAATAATTTGTTGTGTGTTTTTTTAACTCGTTTCGTCCATTCCATTTCTTACCCCCCCCCCCTCCTTTCCCCAGTTCTTCCACCCTTACAACTATTCCTTCCTTCTACCCACCCCCCTCCACCCCCTCCACCTGTTGATTCTAGGGGCAGCTTGTTGAGTATTGCGTTAAACGCCAAATCGGACTGTCGTGAAAGGGCCGAAGAAGGCGGATAGACCTTTCCGGGTTCTAACCCTTCGTTGTTGAATCTGTAATGCTAGAATGTCATCCGTGGCACTTTGCTGTGCAAAGCCAATGACAAGGATGGGTTTTTTGTTTGTTTTGTTTTTTTAAATTTTGGTGACAAAAGTCGACAGGGATAGGGTACATACACATACATGCGGAGATTCTGTGCGGAAACCTGTGCGCAATCCGTAAATAAGTAAGAGAAAGAAGGGAGAAGATTTGCGCACGTGTCCGTATTTCCCCTAATCCGTAAATGTTTACCCTTCGACTTGTGTCATGAATTGTACTGTTTGTTGTTGTTTTCAGGTTTTGGGACGTTGTTAAGAATCATTGATGTGTGTTTTGTTATACGTGGTCGAATTTCATGCGGTGACAGTCCTGAGATAACCATAGCTGTTGACGGGACTATAACAGACTAACTAGTTACCCTTCGGCTTCTTTCCTTTGCTTACTTATGGGTATCCGTATGGAACTTACGCGTCTACTGTGAACCCGCCCTTACACTGCGCAAGGTTGTGAATGTGCTCTCTGTGTTCCTTTTGCTTTGAATTTCAGGTTAACTGATGATTCATCTTCTCTTGTGTCTTATAGTGATGAAATCATCGAATGGAGTATCTGTACTAGCGCTTTTTTTTCTTGCTGTGTTACTGTGCAAAGCATGCAATCGCCAAAATAAGCAGCGCTGATGTCAAATTGCGGTTTGGATCTTTGAAACTTTGTTATTCAACTTTTTGATCGACAGAGAACCTTGAGTGATAACGCTTCTTGCATTGAATGATACTTGTGTAGCGTTCATCTCTCTGATATCCCAGCGTTCCCGAGTAAGTGTGGATGTTCTCGACAGTTGGAAAGAATATACATGGGTTTTTTCTTTAAAGGCACGGCCGGACTATAAAAGAGGGGAGGCGCTGAGCGCACGTCGCATTTGAATCACAGCTGGCGAGAGAGACGGTTCGCCCTTCTTTGTTCCCTGTTGTGCGAGCCACCGCGAGGCAGAGCTTTTCTGGCGAAAAAGACCTGATCCCTGGGATCGGTTGTTTTCCCTTTAACTCACTGTGTAGGTTTATTATCATTGATAATAGAAGATATTAAATGTATTAAGGGTATCATGGATGAAAATTAAAGACACTGAAGTAAAATATAAAAAAATGGAGTTTTTAAAGATAGAAAAAGATATTTTCCAAAGAAAACTTACTGAAGTGCAGACTTTTAAACTCTTCTAGCACCACAGGGGGAATACATTCGCTCAAGACATCACTCTACACTCCCACCAAATGCAAAGACAGTCACTTCCAAGCACCCTACCACGTGTTTTTCTATTTTTAGAGCTTATGTCACTGTTTCTTCTGTTAAAGCAACGCATCCACACTCCCCTCTCGTCGGTTGAGATGCAATGGACAACCAATAGTATTAAAATTTAGAAAATACATGGTGCCAGTAGAGTTAAAGAAGAAGAAGGCAAAGAAGGAACAAAAAACCCAAACTGGGATCTTTCATTTGTTTTGATAGGCAGCCATGCAAACAAAACAAGATAGAAAACAATTGGAAGAAGAAAAATCTGTTTAACGTCCTCCGGTCTGAAACAGACACATATTGGTGGATAATAAAGATGGTAGGAACGATCCTGGAGGCAGTGCAACACCAGGAAAGTCCCGAATTTTTAACAATACAGATATTATTGTGACCTGAAAACAATTGGGTATTTTAAGTGGTGTTTTTTTTCCAAATGAAATTAAGATTCACAGGTTGGTTGTAGAGTACTTTATAGATTATCGACAACAAAAACCTGTGAGGTCCCCCACACCTTACCTGTCCCCCACCCCCGGTGGTGGCGGTGTATTTTTACTCTATGAGATAAGTAGTCCTAACCGGAAGTAGTCCTAGCGTAGCCAATCAGAATCGTTTGTTTGTCCGCCATTGTGAATTTTACGAAACTAAGTGCATGGCTTTGTACATCGATTTCTCGGCAAATATGTAGATTTACACCCTCCTGCTCTAGTTCTTGGTTCTTTCCGTGGTTAGGGATGCGAGAGGTAGATATTTCATGACAGGTACTTATTTATCATGACACCGGAATGAAATTCTGCTCAGCGTCCTCTGGTCTGGAACAGACACATATGGGACATTAGTAGATATAAAGATGGTGGGAACGATCCTGGAGGCACTGCCCAGAGGCAGTGCAACACCAGGAAAGTCCCGAATTTTTAGCAATGCAGATGTATGAAACAAAACCCATTTCCCTGTTATAAGTACCAACCTCCCCCCACCCTCCCCACCGCCACCAGCTACCACCCTCGCTCTTTTCCAACCCTGTGTCTTTCTGGTGATTCCTATTAGTACCGTTGTTTCACTTTCAGGAGGATATGATGCTTTCACCTTTGCCTTGATTTGTCTGTGTATTGCATGTAGTGCTGAGTGAGTTGATGTGTGTGCGTACATGCGTGTGTGTGTGCGTGCGTGCGTGTGTGTCATGGATGCATGTGGGTGTGCCTGAAGCCTGAAGGGGAGACATAGATTATTGAACAACTGAGTTTCTTTTGCTATTTAAGAATATTATGTACGCCTAGGAGTTCTTTGATTTTGTGTAAGTTTTATCGGTGAGTACTTATGGGTCTGCTTCTGTTTGAATTTTTATTTCAATCTAATTGCTTAATTTTTGTTATTTAACTCAATAAGGAAAGTTCTTTTTTGTTTAAATTGGCATTGTTTATTATTGGCATGATGATTTTGTAAAAAAAAAAAAAATCTTTCTTACAACAAATTTTAATGCAGGTTTAAGCAATTTTTGGATCTCTTTTTATATATAGATATGTTCTTAATTCAATATTCTGATTGTTTGGATTAAATTTTAAGCCTTGAAATGAGTGACCATTTTTAAATGGCCGGGGGTCCAGGGGGCCGAAGAAAATTCAATAAATAAGAGTAAAATTTTCACTTTTTCATGGCATTTCAATGCATTTTTTAATAATTTTGTTTCAAACTGTTTCGTGGATTTTCCGCGATTCGCGGAGGTCTACCATGCCTGGTGACCGTTTTTGATCACACCGCCACGTGGGCAGCCACACTCCGACTTCAGAGGAATGTCTGTAAAACATTGTATTCACTTCTACGCATCACAAGATTGTTTAGTGTTCTTCAGAATCGACTCAAAATAACTTCTTTTTCTTTTTGCCCTGTTTCAAAATCATGCTTCCTTCAATTAGATTGATCTTTTCAGACTTTTCATTTACATGTGGGTTTTTTTCATGCATTTGCATTCACCGTTTCATTGAATGCCATGTTCTCTCGCTGGCATTTAATTTTTCTTTTGTACATACGTGGAACAATCTTCTTGTAGAGGTGAGGGTAGTTCCACTTTGGTAGGCTAAGATCCCATCCATTGCCGAGCTGATGAGATCCCCATGGATCGAAACAGCTGTCCTCGGCTGGGTTCTGCCATTGCCTCCCTAATAAGGAGGAAAATCTAAGCCAGCACTCTTCATGTTTTTTAGAACATAGATCAGACACCAAGTTTATTTAACTGGTTTTGATTTTTAATTTTCGCTTCGAAAGACATAGGGACAAAAAAGTTTTAAACAATTCTATTATATATGTATACTTTGCATCGATGATGAGGAATGTTTATGCATATGGGATTGCATGTAATATATACATTGTAAGTGGAAACCAATTCCCAAATCCCATCCCCAATCCAGAAAAGATAATATGGGAAGCAAGAAATAAGTGGATGGGATTTGCGGATGGATTTCCTCGCATATGTGCCCTCGCATTCATATTTCTTTCAGATTTGTTTTTTGCGGCATGTGGATGAGTTTCTGTGTATGTGTGTACACGCCCTGATAGCATTTTTATCATTACCCCATCTCCTCTCTAGCCCCTCCCCTCTTCCACCCATACTCTGTGATCCATTCTTCGAACCTTGTGAAAAATCAAAAAGAGTAAAGATTGGCGCATATTGGATAAAGGGAAAATATGATGTTGACTAAAAGTTGGTGTGACTGCGGGAAGCTACTGATTATATATAATGAAAACAGATTTAAAAACCGTTTCTCTCAATCAAAAATGATGCTACTGTTTACAACCGTTACGCTTGTCGTGTCAAACTATGTAAGGCACTTGTCGAGTGTGTGTGTGTGTTTAGACTTTGGCTCCTTAAGTTTGCGTAGTTGTGTTTTTACGAGTCTGGTTCGTGTTTTACGTGATTGCTCGCTGTAGCGTAACTGTAATTGTTATGGGTGATTTTTGCCTGATTACTTACTTAATTGATATTTTGTACTTAAACTGATTGTGGGTTGGCTGGAAGCCGGGTGTGAAGATGCCAGATTTGTTAATCAAGATATGTGAGTAAATTTGTGTGATTCGTGAGAATGGTGAAGCTTTGAAATGAAGTTATTATTGTGATTTGCGAACACACACACACACACACTCTCTCTCACTTTTCTCTCTCTCTTTGTCTCTTTCTCTCTCTTTGTCTATATCTCTTTCTTATACATACAGAAACAAGTTTTTTTGGGGCAAACATTTTATTACCTGCAAATGAATCCATGCACTGTGTGCTCAGAAATATTGTGTGACTTACTTTGTTGGCAGAGGGAACTGTGTGTGTGTGCATGTGTGTGTGTGTGCCCATACGCATGCATGCCTATTCAAATTATGATGTATCAAATGTATTATCAATGACATTTTATAATCAAGGAAATATAATGAAAGTTGACTTACGTAAAAAAAAATTAAAAAATTAAAAAAAATTTCATTTCAAGATTCTCTCTCTCTCTCTCTCTCTCTCTCTCTCTCTCTCTCTCTCTCTCACCTTTGCAATGTTTCTGATGCTTTCTTTGTCCTGTTCTGTGTAATGAAATACTTTTTTCTCGACTGAAAAAATGTATTAATTTGTATATCTGCATGATCTATCCTCTTTCCTCGCTCCCCCTGTTTACCCCACCCCCTCTGTGCCTGGTCTTTTTAATTATATCGATTTACTGAACTTTGCTTCTTTTTTTTTAGGTAAGGTATCTGTTTTTAGCTGTTATAGGTTTGATTGTAGATTTTAACTAAACGCTTTTTAAGAACTGTTTGTTAATTGTGTAATCAAGCATAGATAAAAAAATAAAATAAAATAAAAGCAGAGGCTTGTACGTGATATTTATAATGATGTGTAGGGTTATTAGAAATGGGTAGATTTTATGTATATTTTTGTACTGAGATTCAGCGTATTTATCTTTTTTGGGTGGTTTACGTAGTTGCATGTCAACACCCCCCCCCCCCCCCCCTCACACCCCAATTATTACTGTTCTTGATATTGACATTTTTTACACAACACTTTTGTTATTATTCAGATTTTGTTTTACGTAGTTCCGTGCCCCCCCACCCCCCAATATATTACTGTTCTTGATATTGACATTTTTTACACAACACTTTTGTCATTATTCAGATTTTGTTTTACGTAGTTCCGTGCCCCCCCACCCCCCAATATATTACTGTTCTTGATATTGACATTTTTTTCATGCAACTCTTTTCATCATTATTCAGATTTTAAACTGAGATGCTTTTTGCTGCCCCGTATACCCTGGTGGTTATGTCACTGCCATATTGTATTTTGTTGTTGTTGTTTTTACTCTCTCTCTCTCTCTCCAAGACTCCAGGTCACAAACATTCTCATTGGTGTACAATCAGGCCTCGTACACAGTTCATGCGGAAATCCCATGCGCAATCCGTGAGTGACCCGGGTTCAAATCCCGGCCTCGCCCTTTCTTTCTAGTTAGAATATCGATCTGAACGTCGAGTCTTTCGGATGGGGACTTAAAGCTAGTCTGACCTAAAGCGCACATAAAAACCCCACGGCAGTTGAAAGTCGGTAAGAGCAGGGAGAAATCCCGCTGCCTGGTATGGCCAAATTGATAGCTAGGTTTTCCAAGTGTGTCCACACCCCCCTCCTCACCCTGTGCCCCCCCCCCCCCCCCTAAAAAAAAAAGGTAGGCGCTGCACTAGGCGCTGCACTTTCGCGGCGGACACGTGCGCAATCTTTTCTCTTCTTTCTTGTACCGGGAGATGCAGCCGTTACGCTTTAAGAAGGTAGCTTGTACAGAGAGAATAAGACTAGAATATACCAAATATGTGAAAAAAACACCTCAATAAATAAGTATTTTGGGGGTTTTCTTGTGTGTTTTTAATGAAAGAAGGTAAAAAACTATTTTTTTTATGTGCATGGGTTGGGGGAAATTCGGACACGTGCGCAAAATCTTTTCCGATACTTTTTTTCCCCAGACTTTCCTTATAATGTGACTTATTTACAAAATCTGGATTTGGTTTTGGGGGGTGCCGCATGAAATCTCTGCATGCATGTGTACGATACCGTTACGCTTTAAGAAGGTAGCTTGTAGCGCCGCTGTTTAGCTCACCGCGCTTTGGAGAATTGCATTCGCCGTCAGGAATGTTCGGTATACTTGTTTCTTTTCATGATAGATACATGTAGGCGCGCGCTTCTGGCAGACCAATAAGACTTTTTTAAAGAACAAAACTATGTGTTTCTTTTTTTTTTTATTATGCCAACTTTTACATTTTTTTATAAATATTTAAGATCATAAAGTCGGAAGTTGTGTTAAAAAAACGGTCACATTTTGAGAAATGATCACCATTTACCGGGTTGTTTTAACTTTCCTTTTCTAAATTTTGCAAAGTTTATTGGTGTTAACCCCTTCCCTGCCTGCTACGACTTAGATGTATTGATGATGTCATAACTTATGTCATAGTATTGGTTTTTGGTTTAGATTTATATCTCACATTTTCTCAGAGAGTCTAACAGCATCTTAAACTTTGAAATCAATCGTTTTCCTGTGGCAGTGAAGGGATTAATGCCATTCCTGTCCAGATGTTTCAAGTTCAAAACTAGTGACAGATTCTGTGTTGAGGTCTGTAAGGCAGATGCAGGGCAGGAAAGATTGCGGACCAAATTTACTCACCGAAATATTTACTCTAAGTATAATATTAACAGGGCATGAAAAATGTAAAAGCGTTAATGTTGTTTTTCAGTGTAGCTGTTTTATGTGTTTTTAAAGAAAGTTGTGTTAAAAATCACATTTTGAGAAATGATCACCATTTACCGGGTTGTTTTCTTTCCTTCTAAATTTTGCAAAGTTTAGTTGGTAACTTGATTATTAGTACCGTATTAGTATTAGGTACTTTATAGTCACAGAGGCACCTCTGTGAAATTCGGGTTGCTCCCACCTGGAGAGCGCGTTGCAGCCAGAGGCGCGCCACCCAATTTATTAAAAAACCATTTGCATGTGATTTTTGTCACCGATGAGGGAGGGGGGGGGGGGGAAATTTTGACCAAATGACAACTTTTTCGTTGCCACTGGGTTTAACGTATGCTAAGTGCATGGGCACACGGGACCTCGGTTTATCGTCTCATCCGAAAGACTCCACGTTCAGACCTAGTGCAGAATGAGGGAAAAATCCCCTGTACCCAGGTTCGAACTCGGGTTTACTTGACACGAAGCGAACGCGATACCACTGTGCCACTCTACACCACAGACGCTCTACACCACAGACACACTATTATTCATCTGATTAAGTGAGCTCAGATCTTAATTGAAAAGTCCCGCTTTCAAGAAAGAAAAAGTGGGGAGGGGGGTGGGGTGTTAACAGAAATGGTACGTAACCAAAGCAGTTTTTTTTTCCTGTTAACATAAAAGTTGGTGAGTGTATTAGTTAGACCTCAGGGAAAGCACGTCTTAGTTATGATGATATTTGTTGCACCATTGTTCTGAAACATGTTTTCTGATCCACACAGGGTGGGAATTTTTCTGCTGTCATTTCCTATATTTCCGTGTACCATAGTGTTCAATTGCTTCGGTGTTGAGATCTGTAAGACAGATGTAGGACAGGAAAGTGGTAATGTGTGCGTTTTGTTTGTAATGTGTACAGCAAACAAACAACTACACGACAAGTGCAAAGTGACGTTATTTTATTCACAAGAGACAAAACAAAACTACTGGATATTTCGGCGAATGCGCCTTTATCAACACAGACAAGCAATTAAACAGCAAACATCAAATATAGCAAAAGGAGCAAAAAGTAGGCAACAGAAGGAGCAAAAAATAATCAAGATCAAAATAAAAACAATACTTCCCCTCTACAGTCCAACACACGCTGTAGAGGGGAAGTATTGTTTTTATTTTGATCTTGATGTGTGTGTGTTTATTTTTTGTGTTGCCTGTTTTTGCTCCTTTTGCTATATTGATGTGCGTTTAATGTGTGTCTGTTTTAAAGGCGCATTCGCCGAAATATCCAGTAGTTTTGTTTTGTCTCTTGTGAATAAAATAACGTCACTTTGTCGTGTAGTTGTTTGTGCGTTTTCCAGTGACGTTGCAGTCTGTTTCATTTTTTTTTTCATTTTTTTTTCATTTGCGTAATGTGTGCGTTTTGTGCGTAATGTGTGCGTTTTGTATGTAGTGTGTGCGTTTTGTATGAACTGTGTGCGTAATGTGTGCGTTTTGTTTGTAATGTGTGCGTAATGTGTGCATTTCGCCAAGAGCCAAAATCAAGCGAAGACGTAAGCTGCATCACGCGCGTTCGCGTTTCACCTAGAGCCAAAATGAAGTTCAGTGGAACGTCTGTTCTTACTGTTATTTTATAGACCGAGTGTTGCCGATGGCTCCAACCCACCTGCGTGCGCATCTCGACCATTCCAACGGAAGTGTCGCCATCTTAGTCCTTATTTGTGTGTAAACAAAGTGAAAATGTTATCTAAATGTGTAAAGAAAACATCCAGATGTTATAAATACAGTTTAGGTAAGTTTCGAATTGGAACAGCCAAATACGCAGCATCGATCTGGCATTTTTCAAACAAAGTTAGTGACTAAGATGGCGGTCTCCCATAATATGGCGCGCTCCTTGTGGCCGGATATGACGAAACGTGGGTACCAGCCATACCCTGGATCTGGCCTATGGTTTGCTCCGTCGTGGTGATGTTGTTGCGATTTGTTTCGCCGTTATGTATAACCCATCTCCTGTGATGATCTTGACATTCATGACTTGGAATGCCGTTACAGAGTATGATGACCGTTATGTTTTTTTCCCGCTTTGCCCTTTCGATGTGTTCCCCTCCCCCTCCTCTACCTTACCCCCTTAATACATATCAAAAGTGTAAACCATGTTGTGTTTAGTTGTCTGTCATGGATTGCGATATAATTGTCATTATGCTTTACATATTTACATACGAGATCTGCTCCTTACCTTCTTTTCTGTTCTTTCTTGTTTGTCGTTGAATTTTCATCCGGTTGAACACCACGTACACAAGATTAAAACCATACATGTGAAATGATCGACGGTTTGCGTCATGTGTTTATGTTTTAGATGTGCTGCATGATAGAAGATGGATGTTTCGAAGGGTGGTGTGGTAAAGTTTGTATCTCAAATTCATATTTCTCTAATGGTTTGAAGTACAGTGGTTGATTGATTTGACGAGTGATTGATCGCAGCAGAATAAAAACATTGACCATACCATCAATTTTCAGTAGCAAAATAAGCAGTTGGATTTTTTTCTTCTTTTTTATTCCTTTTGACATCATACTTCTAAAGAAGTGCACAAATGATCATGTGTTGTTTTTTTAATCCATTTAAATTGCACATCAATTGAGAAAAACAATTGCACAATAATTAAATGATATTGCTAACATTGAATTGATTTGAAAGTATTCATATTGGTATAATCGCTTTTAATTGATAGGCAGCCTTAACAATATTTTCAGATAAAAAATGCTATTTCCTCCAGTACCATGCCTATAAGCAAACAAGCAAAACAAAAACAAACACAGAAAACCCCAATCATCCATGAGCCTTTTGAACCTCTTTACATTTAGTGCTTTGTGGAAATAAACTGACGGCTCTTTCCTCGATGTTGGAAATGAAATATGTAAGGATACCTTCTTTCGTAATTAATCGATATGCAAGACACACTCTGAAGTACTGACAATTTTTGAAGCATGTTTTCAAAAGATTATTTTAGAAAGCAAAATCTTCTACACTATTAAAGCTTTTTTTTTATAGTACTTCTAACCACGTATCTGCTTATTATTGACTAATGTTATCAGCAACATTCACCAAAACACACTGGACCACTTTTAACCCAGATTGGTTAAAATGAAATGAAATAAAAGTAATAAAGAAAATAAACGAAACTGTTTGAAAAATGTTGTCCACATTGAAAAAGATAATAAACTCAAAGACCCTTGGTTCTTAGCATAACCCAATTTCTTCTAAGCTTTATTATCAGCATTTTTCATTGCTAAAAACAACAGCAAAATAACCTAACATCAAAAGCTAGTCTTGTATTTTTTTTCCAGACCTGGACAACCTGGAATTTGCCACACAAAACCCCGGAATTTGAGAAGAAAAAAAAAGAGAATTCACATCGCAATGTCGCTTATGCCGCCATGCGAAATTTTGAAGTCCACGTTGCAGTACTTGCAGTGTGCATGCTCGTCTCCCAAACGCGAGCTTGTTATTCCTGGCACTTTCAAATACTTTTGAGAAAACTTCTGCTTCACTTTTGGCTGTTTCACCCTATCACTGCTGTCGTTTGTTGAAGATTTCTGGCGCTTGCCGCCTGCGGTTGACTTGCCTGACGACATGTTTGGCGCAAAACTACAATCTCTGCCAACAAGAAATACTATCATTGGTTGAGGGGGGTCCACAGACGGAATGATAGACGTTTTTCCGAAAACCCGGGATTTTCAGCGATCACCCGGAATTTATTTTTTTACCCAGAACTTTTGCAAATTCCCGCGATAATTCCGGCAAAACCGGGAGGGTAAACAGGTCTGTTTTTTGTACACTGAATAATTTACATTTTTTCGCAAAGCTTCAACATCTCAAATTATTCTCTGTGCACCCCTTAATCGACACACATAATATTGCAGTTCCACAAAATTCTAAACATCAGTGAAATGATTCACAACTAGAATGAAGTAAGTAATGGTAAAATGAAACGCATGATAACACTAAATGTAAAAAAACTTGAATCCTGATACAAGTGACGTCTCCAGCATCGACCCACTATCTTTACATATGGAAATGTCCCATAATACAAATGACGTCTCCAAGGATCGACCCGCTATCTTTACATATAGAAATGTCCCATAATACAAGTGACGTCTCCAGCATCGACCCGTTATCTTTACATATAAAAATGTCCCATAATACAAATGACGTCTCCAGGATCGACCCGCTATCTTTACATATGGAAATGTCCCATAATACAACTGACGTCTCTACGATCGACCTGCTATCTTTACACATAGAAATGTCCCATAATACAAATGACGTCTCCAGGATTGACCCGCTATCTTTACACATAGAAATGTCCCATAATACAAATGACGTCTCCAGCATCGACCCGCTATCTTTACATATGGAAATGTCCCATAATACAAATGACGTCTCCAAGGATCGACCCGCTATCTTTACATATAGAAATGTCCCATAATACAAGTGACGTCTCCAGCATCGACCCGTTATCTTTACATATAAGAAATGTCCCATAATACAAATGACGTCTCCAGTATCGACACACTATCTTTACATATAGAAATGTTCCATATATGATATATATTTACCGTATTAGGTTGGAGAATGTTAAACCAACTTTTCTATTCCCTGTACAAATGAATAAATAAATAAATAAAATATTAAGCTCATGCCACTTCTGTGTATGAAATGTACACACACACACAAAAAACACAAACAGAAAAATAGCACAATTTACAACATGCATTTTGTACAACAGTGCCTGTGTTCACACTGAGATAGCATGAGACTTATCATCATGATGTCTTAGAAGTCGATCCTTATAAAGTCCTACTAACTCTTCTAGTATCATGGACAAATATATTCGCCCGAGACATCACTCTACACTCCCACCCAATTGCAAAGACATCATCCACAGCCAAGCACCCTGCCATGTGTTTTTTTTAAAAGAGCTTTTGTCACTGTTTCTGTCATAAAAACAATGGACACTCCCAAAAAATAGTTACTCCCCTCTTGTTGGTGGAGATGCAAGCAACGGACAACGAAGAACATCAAGAAATACACCGCTAGAAGAGTGAAAGCCTACTACTTTAGGAGGACTTCATGAAGTGGACTTCATGCCACTCTTGGATAGATGTTGATTTGTTTGTATGTTGTCCTCTCCACCACTGTTGATGTGTACTGTGTGGGTGGAGGGTCATAAAGGCAAACTTGGCACATTCTTTTTTGAGAATGATGCTTTGTTTGTCTCACTTTGGTTCTGACCCACGCACTGCTAGGTGATTGGTATCGTAATCAACTTTGGTGGAGGGGAGTGAATTAGAAAGAGAGTATTCACCCTTTGTTCAATTTCATGAAGATATGATAAGTCTTGTACTGTCTCGACGTGAATATAGGCCCAGGTGCTTATGAGAAACACTAAGACCTGAAGCATGATCACCTTTCACATGCAAGCGAAACGACACCACAAATTCTTTCATTCACTCAGATATATATATAAGCTTAAAATTATTATACTGCTCTCTTGTATAGCAGCCACTCGGTATAGTGCAGGTCACCGCATGGGTGCAACTCTTTTCAGTTTCACACTGATTTTTTTTTTAACCAGAAACTGATCTTCTCTCCAAAAAAAAAAATTCATTAAAATTGCGTTTTGAACTTGATTGTTCTATCCCGGAAATCTCTCGGGGGAATCTTGAAAACAGCATGGTACGTGATGCCAAATTGTTTTCTAAAAGGCATTGTAATCATTTTACAAGGCTTATATCGGACTTGAAACTGTCTGTCTCGTTCTCTCTCTCTCTTGTGTTGCCCTCCCTGAATCAATCCTCCAACAGGGCTCCGCTCCTGTACTGTACCCCGCTGGGGCCCTGGGGCGGCCCCTGGACCCCCGCCTTTCAGGTTTTTTTGGGACAATTTTGGGGAGTTGCATCCATGCAGGTGGGACACACAAAACAAAACCAAGAAAGAAACGGACAGACCGCAACAACCTTATACTCCCCCCCCCCTCCCCCCCCCCCCCCCAGTATATTATAATACTGGGGCAAGGGACGATTAAAACCTGGTACGTTTTTGTGAGTGCGTCTTAAACAGTTAACACAAGGTAGTAGTAACATGTCAATTAACATAAACAGCCAATCGTTTTTGGCCAGTTTCTTCTAATTTACATATCACTACTACCCGTGTTAGCTGCTTAAGACACACTCGTGATTACCGTACGGTACCTGAGCAATACAGTGGAACCTCCCTTATAAGACCTTCAAAAATCATCAAGACCTCATTTTGGATGATCTTTCAAGGTCTTATAAGGGAGGGGTCTTATAAATGAGGTAATTTTAATACCTACAAAGAAGGGCAATGTCTCAGAGACGTAGGTCTCATATGGGAGGGAGTCTTTTAACCCTTTCATCGCCAACCATATTTGAACCAAAAATGTCCATTAAATTTACCTGGGTCGAGAACAAAATCCATGTGCAGTATTGTGGATTCTTCTGTGACGTATATCAAAAAAGGTCTATTCTTACTTCTCAAAACTAAGACAATAGGGTCTTTGGATAATGGACCCCAATTTGATGCCTTTTAGTGATAAAGGTGTTAAATCACTGGTGCTAAAATGCGACTTTGGCGGTGAAAAAGGTTAATGGGAGGTCTTATAACGGAGGTTCCACTGCACCACCGATGCAAAATCAGCTTAATCTCTGAACGACTGACGATGCAAACATCTACAGCAACGGAGGATGAGCGCAATGGAAAACTGGAGAGCAACACAACATAATGAACGCTTGAGAAAACGAGATTCCACCGCTACAGTCCACATAACAACAGCACAAGGCATTATATAAGAGCAGGCAGGTGTTACGAAAATAGTGACATCCCCCCACAGAGAATTATAGTGATGAGAACATTACCATGTGTGACCGTTTTTGATTACCTCACCACGTGGGCAGCCACGGAAGATTTTAGACTGATGATGTTTTACCAGGAGCTTGTCATGGCTAAGTAAGACAACCCCCCCCCCCCCAACTATTCAGAGCATAACATTTTGATGTAGCCGTGGCGTTCTAGCTTGTTCTGTCAACTGGTCTGACACAGCCTCACGCCAATATAAAGGCGTGGGATTGACACTTATCTCTTTACATTGAATTCTGATCGCTTCTCGGCCTTTTGGCTAAGACAGTGATTCAGGAACATAAATTTTTGTTTATACCCTGGTTTGTTTGTTCAGCCCGTCGTACATGGCGAAAGCTGATACGCGACGTTAAACTGAACTTCCATCTCTAGAATATCCCTTCTACTGTTCTAGCTTAAAGGGGCACCCTGACGGATTTTTGTGTGTGTAAGAAACACGTCCAGATCACCAGGAAAACACCCTTTACAGAGATCGGAATACTCACTTTGCTCTGGTTTCCCAGAAATCAAGCCGTCAAATCGGCGATTCCTCCTTGGCGGAGGTGCTGGAAGTCAGATTCTTTCACCCAAAGAGAAAGCGTTTGCCGTCTCTTTTCTATTGGCCGCCTGTGTTTAGACCAAATCGTTTGCACGAACTTTTCGCAATACAAGCCTTTTTATTTATTTAAAAACCCCATTCTATACAGTTTATCTAAAGAAGTTTCGCTCACAACAAAGGAAATAGCTCCTTTTTTATTTTTTACTGCACTACAAAAAAAAGAAAACGCTTCAACCACAATGAGTGACCTCCACCCACCCCATCCAAAATGGTTACTCTCTCCGGCATCTCCGCCAAGGAGGAATCGCCGCTTAATTTCTAAGAAACCAGAGCAAAGCGAGTGTTTTCCGAACCTTGAAAAGGCTGTCTTTCTGGTGATCTCGACGTGTGTCTTTGCAAAAACTCATCCCGTTAGGGTCCACCTTGAATTTCCTGAAGAAAAAAATAAAGATCATGTCTGAGCCACTTGCCGTGTGACCCCCTCCATCAGACCCCTTTCACTGCTTTCCGTTCCTGGGCCTGACGACCAGCACGGGCACGTGGGAGTGGTGGATGATGTAGTCGCTGACGGAGCCCAGGAGGGTGCGGCGCAGCTTGCCCTGCCCGCGCGTGCCCGTCACGATGTAGGTGGCGCCCTGGTCCTCCGCGCACTGGCAGATGGTGGAGCCAGGCTTGTCGTGGGTGTCCACACGCAGGAATTCGCCCTTGATCTGAAGCCAACAGGTACGGTATTTGTAGTGTACTGACTATGAACCTGTCTCCTTTACACGAACAATAACTGGTTTAGAATTAATCAAAACCCAACCCTAGATGATTGGGTGCTTGTTAGTGACAGTAAATTAGTGTATGACATTGTTTACTTGGATCCAGTCGGTAAAAGTGACCACGATGTCTTATCTTTTCAGTTAAATATTTCTAAAGATAAAGTTGAACAACACGTTCAGTATGTATATAAATTGAGTAATGGTAACTACACTAAATTAAGGGGCATTGTGAGGGAGTATGACTGGGAGGGATTATCTGAGCTGAGTGTGGAAGAGTCATGGAATTGTATGAAAGATGTGCTGCACAAAGGTATGGAGGAGTGTATTCCTAATGTTAAAAAAAAGACATTGTAATCAAACACCAGTGTGGATGAACTAGAAAACTTTAAAAAGCGTTAATAAAAAATCCAAATTATTCTTCACATATCTCTGTACTAAATCTGGCCGTAAACGTGCTTACCTAAAGTATATAAAAGAAAGGGACAAATGTAATAAGATAATAAGAAAAAATCGAAAAGAGTATGAGAAACAAGTTGCTAGTGAGGCTAAATCTAATCTAAAAAAGTTCTGGAAATATGTCCAGGATAGATTGAAGATTAACACTGGGATAACTGCACTAAAAACAAAGGAGGGCAACATGGCTGTTACTAATTTAGATAAAGCTGACGCTCTTAATCATTTCTTTTCATGTCTTTACTCAGGAGGATGTTTCAAATCTACCAAATATTGACAAATGTTCTTTTTCTAATGGTATTGCAGTTACCGATGTTAGAGTAACTCCCTTGGCGGTGAAAACCAAATTAGAAGAACTTGACCCAAATAAATCCCAAGGCCCAGACTTAATACCACAAAGAGTTCTGAAAGAGTTGAGTGATGTATTATCTGTTCCCCTTTCTGCTCTGTTTAATAAATCATTAGTCTGGTGATTTACCCAAAGATTGGAGGACAGCGGAAGTAACTGCTATATTCAAAAAAGGATCAAAATCAGACCCTGGCAATTATCGTCCTATAAGTTTGACTTGTATTGTGTGTAAAGTTTTAGAAAGCATAGTTAGGGATACTATTCTGTCCCATTTTAGTGACAATAACTTGTATGCTAACTGTCAACATGGATTCCGGAAAAAAAGATCTTGCATGACACAATTGTTAGAAGTTATGGAGGATTTAACATCTCTTGTTGATCTTGTTGATATCATATACTTTGATTTCAAAAAAGCGTTTGACACTGTACCACATGAAAGATTATTGATAAAGTTAGCTGCCTATGGAATATGTGATAATGTACTAAATTGGATAAAGAATTTTTTGAAAGACAGGTCACAACGTGTTAGAGTGGGCCTTAACAAATCAAAAGAATCTTCTGTTCGTAGTGGTATTCCTCAAGGTAGTATCCTGGGACCTGATTTATTAATGACCTACCTAATAATATAGACAGTGCCTGTAAGATCTTTGCGGATAATACCAAAATCTATAATAAATCATCTTGTTTTACTTCTCTACAAAATGACATTGTTAAATTGCAAGATTGGTCCGATAAGTGGAATTTGTATTTTAATGTATCTAAATGTGGTGTTTTGCATGTGGGTAAGAACAATCCTGAATGCGACTATGAAATGAGACTAAATGATGGTGTCCAGCCAATAGCTGCTATTACAGAGGAAAAAGATTTGGGTGTTTACTTTGACAAAAATTTATCTTTTGATGTGCATATCCGAGTGGTCAGCAAGGCTAATCAAATGTTGGGAATGATAAAGCGTAGTTTTTCATTTATTAATAAAGACATCTTTTTAAAATTATATAAATCATTTGTTAGACCACATCTGGAATATGCAAATGTTATAATGGTGTCCTTTTTTAAAACGACAGTCAAGTCAAATTGAGAAGGTTCAAAGGCGTGCAACTAATTGTTAAAAGAGTGTAAAAACATGACCTATCCAGAGAGGTTAAAATATCTTAATTTACATTCTCCAGAAGGCAGAAGGCTTCGAGGAAGTTTAATTCAAACCTATAAAATGTTCAACAACATTGATGACGTTCATGTTGATACTTTCTTTTCAGCCCCACAAATTACTAGCACTAGAAAATCTGATGGCAAATTTTTTGTTAAACATTGCAATACTAACAAAAGAAAATGTTACTTTACTAACAGAGTTGCTGTTTACTGGAATGATCTTGACACTAACATTAAGTTTGCACAAAATATTAATACTTTTAAAAATCTTCTAGACAATCTTCCTAAATTTCAGACATTTTTTTTGTGATTTTGATTGATTTGATTTTCCAAAAACTTTCTCAGACCAATTGAAAACAAATCATAAGTCATTTGATATTGAGGGGACGATTAATAGGCCGTGAGGCCTAGGCTGATGAAGCCTGTCCCTACCTACCTACCTTAGATCTAGATGGTTGGTTAGTCAGGGGAGATCAGTTCGATAATAAATAGAAGAGTTATTGTTCGTGTAAATGAGACATAGTCCACAGGTTCTTTTTTTGTTTTCAGTAATCGAAAGTAGTATAACAAACTTGACAGCATTGTGTCTTTGTCCAGAAGATTTTTGAATATATTTATGTTAGGTGCAGCCTTAATGTTAGCTGACAAATTATACCAGGGAATAATTCCAAGGTTTTGAGTGGCATCCCACAGGGGAGCATTCTTGGCCCGATTCTTTTTACAGTTTTTATTAACGAAGTACAAAGTGTCTGTAAAATCTTTGCAGACGACACCAAAATATACAACTCATCTAAAAATTCTAAATTACAAAATGACATTAACAAACTTATTGACTGGTCTGCAAAGTGGAATCTT
>CM065696.1:44155142-44172642 GCA_017654935.2 Phymorhynchus buccinoides | reverse complement strand
ACAGATTAGAGGAAGTTACAAGCACAGAACTTCCAGATGGTGGGGGAACTATTTGTACGAAAAAAACCCCGGTATCCCCACGGGGGTGCGGTGTGTGTGTGTGTGTGTGTGTGTGTGTGTGTGTGTGTGTGTGTGTGTGTGTGTGTGTGTGTGTGCGTGCGTGTGCGTGTGCGTGCGCGCGTGCGTGTGCGTGTGCGTGCGCGTGTGTGCGTGTGTGTGTGTGTGTGTGTGTGTGTGTGTGTGTGTGTGTGTGTGTGTGTGTATATATATATATATATGTGTGTGTGTGTGTGTGTGTGTGTGTGTGTGTGTGTGTGTGTGTGTGTGTGTGTGTGTGTGTGTGTGTGTGTGTGTGTGTGTGTGTGTGTGTGTGTGTGTGTGTGTGTGTGTGTGTGTGTGTGTGTGTGTGTGTGTGTGAGTGTGTGTGTGTGTGTGTGTGTGTGTGTGAGTGTATGTGTGTGTGTGTGTGTGTGTGTGTGTGTGTGTGTGTGTGTGTGTGTGTGTGTGTGTGTGTGTGTGTGTGTGTGTGTGTGTGTGTGTGTGTGTGTGTGTGTGTGTGTGTGTGTGTGTGTGTGTGTGTGTGTGTGTGTGTGTGAGTGTAAGTGTGAGTGTGTGTGTGTGTGTGTGTGTGAGTGTGTGTGTGTGTGAGTGTGTGTGTGTGTGAGTGTGTGTGTGTGTGTGTGTGTGTGTGTGTGTGTGTGTGTGTGTGTGTGTGTGTGTGTGTGTGTGTCCTCCTCGAGCTCTATTTTGACGTCTCTCAATGTTGATCCATTACTAGTGTTTATTTAACAGTGGGCAGCTTTAGCTGATTAAATCTCATCCAGCAAAAAGCAAAACTGCACCCACCCACCACCCTCACACACACACACACACACACACACACACACACACACACACACACACACACACACACACACACACACACACACACACACACACACACACACACACACACTCAGTCTCCATTGTTAGAGTGTCTTTATGTGTATGTATTTGTTTGTGTGTGTGTGCGCGTGCGTTTGGCAGGGCAAAACGCGAGATAGGATAATTACGTGCGCGCGAGTGTGTTTATGTGTACGTGTGTGTTTGTTTGTTTGTGTTTGTGCGCGGTGCTCGCGTGTGTGTATGTATGTGTGTGTGTGTGTCTGCGCGCGCGCGCGCATGCGAGCACACACATAGCATGTGGGTTGATTAACGCGCGTGCGTGTGTGTTTGTGCGTTCGCATACTGCACATGAGTGTGTCTGTGGGCGTGAGTCTGCGTACTCCTGTACGCGCTTTTCTTTGGCATTTTGGTATTTGGTATTTTTGCTATATTCAATCTAGTCACAGAGACTTATCTCTGTGAAATTCGGGCTGCTCTCCCCAGAAGAGCGCGTCGCCGCAAGTGCAGCGCCTAACCATTTTGTTTTGTTTTGGGGGGTGCACAGGGTGATCGAAGAGAGGGTGTGGGCACACTTGGCAAACCTAGCTATCAATGTGGCCATACCAGGCAGCGGGATGTCTCCCCGCTCTTACCGACTTTCAACTGCCGTGGGATTTTTACGCGCGTAAAGCGCACGGGGTCAGACCTAGCTTTAAGTCCCCATCCGAAGGACTGGACGTTCAGTTCGATTTTCCTGTCCAACTAGAAAGAAAGGGCGAGGAGGGTCACTCGAACCCGGGTCACTCGCGCTGCAGTCACGCATCACAGTTGGCAGGCGAGCGTCTTAACCACTCTGTCACCTTTCTCCCTAGTACAAACACAAACCCACAGATCCCAAACAGACCTCGATCCATTGATCGGTGCACTATTCAAATGGTTGACTGAACGCGTACCCCAAACCCATCCTTTCCTCCATTTTGATAGGACCTACTTTATAGGACCCCATGTTGATAGGACCTACTTTATAGGACCCCATGTTGATAGGACCTACTTTATAGGACTCCATTTTGATAGGACCTACTTTATAGGACCCCATTTTGATAGGACCTACTTTATAGGACCCCATGTTGATAGGCCCTACTTTATAGGACCCCATTTTGATAGGACCTACTTTATAGGACTCCATTTTGATAGGACCTACTTTATAGGACCCCATTTTGATAGGACCTACTTTATAGGACCCCATTTTGATAGGACCTACTTTATAGGACTCCATTTTGATAGGACCTACTTTATAGGACCCCATGTTGATAGGACCTACTTTATAGGACCCCATTTTGATAGGACCTACTTTATAGGACTCCATTTTGATAGGACCTACTTTATAGGACCCCATTTTGATAGGACCTACTTTATAGGACCCCATGTTGATAGGACCTACTTTATAGGACTCCATTTTGATAGGACCTACTTTATAGGACCCCATTTTGATAGGACCTACTTTATAGGACTCCATTTTGATAGGACCTACTTTATAGGACCCCATTTTGATAGGACCTACTTTATAGGACCCCATTTTGATAGGACCTACTTTATAGGACTCCATTTTGATAGGACCTACTTTATAGGACTCCATTTTGATAGGACCTACTTTATAGGACTCCATTTTGATAGGACCTACTTTATAGGACTCCATTTTGATAGGACCTACTTTATAGGACTCCATTTTGATAGGACCTACTTTATAGGACCCCATTTTGATAGGACCTACTTTATAGGACCCCATGTTGATAGGACCTACTTTATAGGACCCCATTTTGATAGGACCTACTTTATAGGACCCCATTTTGATAGGACCTACTTTATAGGACCCCATGTTGATAGGACCTACTTTATAGGACTCCATTTTGATAGGACCTACTTTATAGGACTCCATTTTGATAGGACCTACTTTATAGGACCCCATTTTGATAGGACCTACTTTATAGGACCCCATTTTGATAGGACCTACTTTATAGGACTCCATTTTGATAGGACCTACTTTATAGGACTCCATTTTGATAGGACCTACTTTATAGGACTCCATTTTGATAGGACCTACTTTATAGGACTCCATTTTGATAGGACCTACTTTATAGGACCCCATTTTGATAGGACCTACTTTATAGGACCCCATGTTGATAGGCCCTACTTTATAGGACCCCATTTTGATAGGACCTACTTTATAGGACCCCATTTTGATAGGACCTACTTTATAGGACCCCATGTTGATAGGACCTACTTTATAGGACTCCATTTTGATAGGACCTACTTTATAGGACTCCATTTTGATAGGACCTACTTTATAGGACTCCATTTTGATAGGACCTACTTTATAGGACCCCATTTTGATAGGACCTACTTTATAGGACCCCATTTTGATAGGACCTACTTTATAGGACCCCATTTTGATAGGACCTACTTTATAGGACCCCATTTTGATAGGACCTACTTTATAGGACCCCATTTTGATAGGACCTACTTTATAGGACTCCATTTTGATAGGACCTACTTTATAGGACCCCATTTTGATAGGACCTACTTTATAGGACTCCATTTTGATAGGACCTACTTTATAGGACTCCATTTTGATAGGACCTACTTTATAGGACTCCATTTTGATAGGACCTACTTTATAGGACTCCATTTTGATAGGACCTACTTTATAGGACTCCATTTTGATAGGACCTACTTTATAGGACCCCATTTTGATAGGACCTACTTTATAGGACCCCATTTTGATAGGACCTACTTTATAGGACCCCATTTTGATAGGACCTACTTTATAGGACTCCATTTTGATAGGACCTACTTTATAGGACTCCATTTTGATAGGACCTACTTTATAGGACCCCATGTTGATAGGACCTACTTTATAGGACCCCATTTTGATAGGACCTACTTTATAGGACCCCATGTTGATAGGCCCTACTTTATAGGACCCCATTTTGATAGGACCTACTTTATAGGACTCCATTTTGATAGGACCTACTTTATAGGACCCCATTTTGATAGGACCTACTACTTGGACGCTAAAATTCACACCTGCATGGCAGACTTGTGCATTGCAGAGACAGGATACCCGCTGCCAGACGGATAACAACTCGTGCATCATTTAGATGTTAATTCACTGCCTCGATCCGTACTTAGTCTAGTAGGCTACTTTCGTTTTGCTCCAAATCACCCTTTCTTGTCTCAGTTCACGTACCTATATAAGCTTACTTATCGCCATCGCCATCATCGTCGTCGTCGTCATCATCATCATCATCATCATCATCATCATCATCATCGTCATTATCATCATCATCATCATCATCGTCGTCATCATCATCATCGTCGGCATCATCATCATCATCTTTCCCGGTGCACCATCATCATCGTCATCGTCGTCGTCGTTTTCATGATATAGCGGCAGGAGCAGCAACACTTTTTTCGTTTTCATTATTGTCATCGTCATCGCTGTGATTTACCCTTTTAATCAGGCAACCCATTTTGGTGTCAGAATTTGGATATACTGTATGATTTAAAATAACACATAAAGCATAAACACATAATAACATCTGTTAGATCTGTTAGAGGGGAGGGAGGGAGAGAGAGAGAGAGAGAGAGAGAGAGAGAGAGAGAGAGAGAGAGAGAGAGAGAGAGAGAGAGAGAGAGAGAGAGAGAGAGAGAGAGAGAGAGAGAGAGAGAGAGAGAGAGAGAGAGAGAGAGAGAGAGAGAGAGAGAGAGAGAGAGAGAGAGAGAGAGAGAGTGACTGACAAGGCACACAGACAGATAGACAGACGGACAGACAGACAGAGAGATCTACACAGACAGACAGATCGAGTGACTGACAAGACACACCGACACATCGACAGACTCTCTCATATCAGACAGAGAGACAGACAGAGACAGACATCTCATATCAGACAGAGAGACAGACACAGACAGACATCTCATATCAGACAGGGAGACAGACACAGACAGACATCTCATATCAGACAGACAGACAGACACAGACAGACAAACGCAGGCACAGACGGACCAACAGACTGACGTCATGGGACTCACTCATGACGGTGACGTTGGCCGTGGTCTCCGGACAGTGGACGAGGATCAGTTTGTTCTCCGGCCTGTGCATGTTGCTGGCATACCCTGTGACACCAACCACCACCATCAACGATTACAATGGGGCTTCTTCTTCTTCTTCTTCTTCTTCTTCTCCTCCTCCTCCTCCTCCTCCTCCTCCTCCTCCTCCTCCTCCTCCTCCTCCCTTCTTCCTTCTTCTTCTTCTTCTTCTTCTTCTTCTTCTTCTTTCTTCTTCTTCTTCTTCTTCTTCTTCTTCTTTTATAAATTTCTCATCTTGTTCTTGTTTTTGTTCTTCTTCTTGTTCTTCTTGTTCTTCTTGTTCTTCTTCTTCTTCTTCTTCTTCTTCTTCTTCTTCTTCTTCTTCTTCTTCTTCTTCTTCTTCTCCTCCTCCTCCTCCTCCTCCTCCTCCTCCTCCTCCTCCTTCTTCTTCTGTGTGGGTGAAGTACGTTTGTGTCTGGTTTTCACTTTTTCACTGCAAGACAAGGCAAGACAATGTAATACAAGACAAGACAAGGCAAGACAATGTAATACATGTACAAGACAAGACAAGGTAAGACGAAGCAAATCAAGGCAAGACACGACCAACAAGACAGTACAAAGTTAGGTTATACAAGACAAGGCAAGGCAAGACAAGACTATGCAAGGCAAGGCAAGACATGACAAGGTAATGCAAGACAGTACAAGGCAAGACACGACCGACAAGACAGTATAAGGCTAGGTAATACAAGACAAGGCAAGACAAGACAAGCCTAGGCAAGGCAAGGCAAGACAAGGTAATGCAAGACAATACACGACCGACAAGACAGTATAAGGCTAGGTAATACAAGAGAAGGCAAGACTATGCAAGGCAAGGCAATGCAAGACAAGACAAGGTAATGCAAGACAAGGCAAGGCAATGCAAGACAAGGCAAGACAAGACAAGACTATGCAAGGCAAGGCAAGACAAGACAAGACTATGCAAGGCAAGGCAAGACAAGGTAATACAAGACAAGGCAAGGCAAGACAAGGCAAGACAAGACAAGACAAGACAAGACAAGACAAGACAAGGCAAGACAAGACAAGGCAAGGCAAGACAAGACAAGACAAGACAAGGCAAGGCAAGGCAAGACAAGACAAGACAAGACAAGGCAAGACAAGACAAGGCAAGACAAGACAAGGCAAGACAAGGCAAGACAAGACAAGACAAGACAAGGCAAGACAAGACAAGACAAGACAAGACAAGGCAAGACAAGGCAAGACAAGACAAGACAAGACTATGCAAGGCAAGGCAAGACAAGGTAATGCAAGACAAGGCAAGGCAAGACAAGACAAGACAAGACAAGGCAAGACAAGGCAAGACAAGACAAGACAAGACTATGCAAGGCAAGGCAAGACAAGGTAATGCAAGACAAGGCAAGACAAGACAAGACAAGGCAAGGCAAGACAAGCTAATGCAAGGCAAGACAAGGCAAGACAAGACAAAGCAAGACAAGACAAGACAAGACAAAAACAAGGCAAGACAAGACAAGACAAGACAGTACAAGGCTAGGTAATACAAGAGAAGGCAAGACAAGACAAGACAAAAACAAGGCAAGACTAGACTAGACAAGAAATGGTTTTGGATTCCGGCGCACAGAACGCCCATTTGAAAATTAAGTGCATTGATTTCCATAACCGAGCTAACGCACGTCCGCGCTTTAAATTAAAGATAGATTGGGATGGCAGGGTCTTCAACTTCAATTAACCTCGATCTATAATCAGGAGAGAGAGAGAGAGAAAAAAAAGCATTTTTGCCCGCCAGTCCTCTTATCTGCCTAATTGCTGAAAGAGCTGAATTCGCTTGATTGTGTAATTGACTGTCTCTTTCTGTGTGTCTGTGTGTCTGTCTGTCTTACGTGTGCTTGTCTGTCTGTCTGTTTTGTATGTCTCTGTGTCCATATAGCTTGCTGCGTCAGCCAGTCTGTCCGTTCCTTAGTTTGTGGTCTGTCTCTACTTTGTTAATCTCTATCTGTTTCTTTTCTTTGTCTGTCTTGTCTTGTCTGTCTGTCTGTCTCTCCCTCTCAGGGCTGAGTGTGAAAAAATATTTACATTTATCTCATTACCCTGTGTAGATAATGGTTTTCTCTCTCTCTGTGTCTCTCTCTGTCTCTCTCTCTCTCTCTCTCTCTCTCTCTCTCTCTCTCTCTCTCTCTCTCTCTCTCTCTCTCTCTCTCTCTCCCTCTCTCTCTCTCTCTCTCTCTCTCTCTCTCTCTCTCTCTCTCTCTCTCTCTCTCTCTCTCTCTCTCTCTCTCTCTCTCTCTCTCTCTCTCTCTAATTCTTAGGCTTTGTAAATATGTATACAAAGCTTATTTTCAGTAAGAACAGATGCGCTCCAAGAACGATAACAATGTGCTTTGATAATTATGTTATGCGATCTTAAATTCTACGTTTACGTGAACTCTATTTGTGCGGGCCTGTGGCCTAGCAAATTAAATCATTTCGGACTTCAGACTCTTTCTCTCTCCCTCTCTCTCTCTCTCTCCCTCTCTCTCTCTCCCTCTCCCCTCTCTCTCTCTCTCTCTCTCTCTCTCTCTCTCTCTCTCTCTCTCTCTCTCTCTCTCTCTCTCTCTCTCTCTCTCTCTCTCTCTCTCTCTCTCTCTCTCTCTCAGTCAAAACTTTCGAATGTCTAGACCGGCGCCATTAATTCAAATAATGGACTTCTCTCTTCGCCTTGCCATTCAGTTTTTTTGGGCCTATCATTTTAGGCTATATACTACACTTCTTGTTCTGCGTTCCCAGACCATAAGGCCATAATAAGTAAGGTACGTATGTGTCCGGTTTTCAGTTTTCACTGGTCTCCCCGCTGCGCACAGCCGACACATTCCGATTCCGGGAGGAGCTCAAAGGAGAAAACATATTTCGAAGATTTTTTTTGGAACGAAAAAAAAAGGCAGGAGAATGGGCCGGCTAATAAGTCAAAAAGATAGTAGATGACAGAAAGCAGAGGGAAAAGGCAGAGTCAAAGAGAGTGAAAGACAAGAGGAAGTTACAAGCACAGAACTTCCAGAAGGTGGGGGAACTATTATTTTACGAAAGAACCCCCCCACCCCCCACCCCCCACCCCCCAGTAGCCCCCCACGAGGAAACATACTACACAAAGGCTGCTACATTATGTTCGTTCATTCGTGAAGTGGCATGATTGCATTGTTCATTGCTACCCCCCACCCCCCACCACCACCACCGACCCCTCTGTCCATATCTCTCTTTCTTCCCTTCCCCAATTCCCAAACAGTCTACAATAACATACAATACAAAGTTACTCAGGGGGAACAAATCCCCACAATCTAATCACATTGTACAAGTTTGAAAGTTTCTAAAAAGGCTGCCAGGCACTTTTCTCCGCGAAAAAAAAAAGCAGGGATGATTTTTTGTTTGTAAAGAAGAAGAAAAAATAAGAGAGAGCATAAAGAAAGAGAGAGAGAGAGAGAGAGAGAGAGAGAGAGAGAGAGAGAGAGAGAGAGAGAGAGAGAGAGAGAGAGAGAGAGAGAGAGAGAGAGAGAGAGAGAGAGAGAGAGAGAGAGAGAGAGAGAGAGAGAGAGGAGGGGGCAGAAACAGAGACAGGGACAGTAACAGAAACTCTCTAATGAAGAAATGGGCAAGCTTTGTGAATGTGATCGATTTTCCTTTGTAACAGTTATAATATACTAATGCTAATGCTACCCGCCTGAGGACTATAGCGATGGGAAGAAAGGACACACAATACTCTAATTGTGTCTGTATCTCTTTTTTGTTTCTCTCTCTCTCTCTCTCTCTCTCTCTCTCTCTCTCTCTCTCTCTCTCTCTCTCTCTCTCTCTCTCTCTCTCTCTCTCTCTCTCTCTCTCTCTCTCTCTCTCTCTCTCTCTCTGCAAGCTCCAGAAAATGAAAATCAATTTTCCATTTGTCAACCCCATTGAGCAGGATCAACAAAAGTTAACAATGAAATCACACCCGGGGGAGGGGGGGGGGGGGGCTATGGAAACACGAGTCTCTCTCTCTCTCTCTCTCTCTCTCTCTCTCTCTCTCTCTCTCTCTCTCTCTCTCTCTCTCTCTCTCTCTCTCTCTCTCTCTCTCTGCAAGCTCCAGAAAATGAAAATCAATTTTCCATTTGTCAACCCCATTGAGCAGGATCAACAAAAGTTAACAATGAAATCACACCCGGGGGAGGGGGACTATGGAAACACGAGAGGCTCTCTCTCTCTCTCTCTCTCTCTCTCTCTCTCTCTCTCTCTCTCTCTCTCTCTCTCTCTCTCTCTCTCTCTCTCTCTCTCTCTCTCTCTCTCTCTCTAAAGCTAGTGATTTCAGGAAAAAGAAATGATCCAATAACTGTTTAGTCAACTAAGTAAGAGGATTTGGTTTTGATTTCTACTTTGCATATGTAGTTTCTGATGGCCAAAGAAATTAAGTTCTATGTATGTATATATGCACTAATTATGTGTGGGAAGTGTGTGCTGGTGTGTGAGTGCGTTGTGTATGAATACATGTGTGAGTGGGAGCCATGTTATTATAACTGATTCAAACTTTTTTGTACCCCCCTTGCCAAGAGGGCTATTGCTAATGGCAATACAAAAAACTTGTTCTTGTTCAGAACTTGTTCTTGTTCTCTCTCTCTCTCTCTCTCTCTCTCTCTCTCTCTCTCTCTCTCTCTCTCTCTCTCTCTCTCTCTCTCTCTCTCTCTCTCTCTCATGTGTCCTTTACTCTAACTTCTTTTCTCTATATATCTGAATCTATTTGGTTTTTGTTTTGTTGGGTTGTGTGTGTGTGTGTGTGTGTGTGTGTGTGTGTGTGTGTGTGTGTGTGTGTGTGTGTGTGTGTGTGTGTGTGTGTGTGTGTGTGTGTGTGTGTGTATGTGTGTGTCTATGTGTGTGTGTGTGTGTGTGTGTGCGTGCGTGTGCGCGTGCGTGTGTGTGTGCGCGCGTGCGCATGTTATATCTTGTGTGTGTTGAACCTGTTTCGCATATTTTGTCTTTTGTGTTACTTCCCTTTTATAGCGTGCATTCACACAGCATGAGAATGTGTTCGTCATCTGATTGTCGGTCTGTAGATCGTCTTTTGATTTGATCAATTGGTTTAATAGAGTTGGCATTTGATGGCTCTAATGTTTGATTCGTCTACAGGAAAGTTAAAGGGTAGTTGATTGATTGTTTATTAGTCTGATTTATATGTTAATTGATAATATTAACCGATTTATTTATTGATAGTTTGATTATCTATCACATGACTAGTAGATTGGTTCATGTTTAAATCGTCAACTGTGGCTGGTTAGGTTGATCCATGTATTTATTTTTAAGATAGATTATTCCTCAGATTATAGTTTGATTTGTTTATGTTGATAAATAGTAGCTGATTGATTGCTGAGTATTATTTTCTATTATTATTTCACAAATAATGATTGATTGTTTGTTTAACTGTTGAATAAGATGGTGGGTATTCTATTTATTTAATTGTTTAACTAATTATTTACTTATTTCTGTTTAGTCATCCATGTATTTGATGTGTTTGTTTGTTTGTCTATTCATTATTTCCTTGGTTGTTTGTGTTTGCATTTCCAATTATGGAATGTTTTGATAATAATGTTATTATGCCTTATGTAATCCCCCTCCCCACCCTCCCACATGATACGGGCAGTGAGGCCTATTCATTAAAATTTTCGAGTTCGAGTTCGAGTTCGAGTTCTCTCTCCTGTGTCCTTTACTCTAACTTCTTTTCTCTATATATCTGAATCCATTTGGGGGTGTATGTGTGTGTGTGTGTGTGTGTGTGTGTGTGTGTGTGTGTGTGTGTGTGTGTGTGTGTGTGTGTGTGAGTGTGTGTGTGTGCGCGCGCGCGTGCGCGTGCGTGCGAGTAGGACTCTGGGTAGGAGTCGGTCCAAGACCGAAAAGAAAACCTCGCCTCTGATGGGATTCGAACCCAAGACCACCCAGCCAGTAATCCGCGACGCTAACCACTATACGCCACGGCGGCTGGTTTGATATTTTGTGAATTTGTTAACGTGTACACAGACCTTTACGAATGAATGGAAAATGGTGTTTTACGTCCTCTCGGTCTGGAACAGACACACATGGGACATTTGTAAATACAAAGATGGTGGGAACAATACTGGAGGCAATGTCCGGAGGCAGTGCAACACCAGTAAAGTCCCGATTTTTTAACAATACAGATATGTGTAGCAGTAACCACGCCTCGGTTAAACCTCATCGGCTATGGTACCGCCACGTATATTCATTCACACAGACCTTTACCGCTGAGTTCATTTCTTTTAAAGACACGTTTCCCTTGGGTTCCCCCCCCCCCCCCCCCCCCCCAGCGTTTTGACCTCTAAGATTAAGATTAAGATTAAAATTATAGCCCCATCGACAACAAAGGCCATGCTTGGGCTGTCACCACGTTAAATCTTACCACGTATTAGTTTTTACCTCTAACGTTTAGGTCAATTCATCCACCAGTAAATAAGGAAGTCTCTTTTCTTCTTCTTCTAAACGTTTTTTTTTAAAATTTCAAACCAGATTCCAATACCGTAGTTACCGATCGATCGGTGCCGTTACCGTATTTCCTCTACTAAAAGCCCCTGCCCTTGCCCACATTCTTTTCCCCAGAGTTTTAAACTTTTAGAGTCAATTCAGTCACTGGTAAATCAATAAATCGCGCACTTTCTGTCTCGTTTCTTTTCTTCTTCTAAAAGTTTTTTTAGAACTATTGTTTTTGTCTGGTCCGTCCGTCCGTCCGGTGTCCGTCCGGTGTCCGTCCGTGCCTCCGTCCGTCCGGCTATTCGTCCGTTTTTCTAAAAAACTATTCAGTCTATCATCATCAAATTTGGCATACTACACTACTCACAAAAAGTTAAGGATCACTATGAGAAAACAGGTGCGCAATAAACTCCGTTCGCTCCTGTTATTTTTTCCTCAGTCAAGCCAAATTGTTATGAATTCTTGTTCAGCTGTAAGTGGGCGATGTTGTGTTAGTGGAAACATTGCACGTGATTCTCTATTACTGAGCTTGGCAGCAAAAGAAAAAGCGGAAACTTGCGAAAAATGACCTTGTTTTTGATCGTTCTGCATGAACACATTGCACAAGCCAGATGGAAAAACCATTATGCACGTGCAAGCACTGCTGTTTATGTGTGAGATGCTGTCTCTTGCTTGGCTTTATAAGAAGACATACCACCAGTATTAGGCCTGATTTGACAATGCCTCCACGACGAAAATTGAGCGAGTTGGATAGGGGACGAGCTGTTGCATGGTTCCAAGATGGTGTTCCCAAGCGAGAAGTGGCCAGGCGACTTCAGGTGTCCATCTCGGTCATTGTCAGACTGATTCAACGCTTCACAGCCACTGGGAGGGTCCATGAAAGACGCAGATCTGGTCGACCGAAGAAGACAACTCCACGTGAAGATCGTCTCATTGAACGACAAGCCCTGCAGACAAGAACAGCCTCTTCCAGCATCATTCGAAGGCAGCTGAGGGTGGCTACTAACATCAACATCAGCCAGCAGACCATACGGAACCGCCTTCATGGGTTTAACCTCCGTTCTCGTCGCCCAGCTGTACGGCCACGCTTAACTCCAGCCCATAGGGCAGCACGCCGCGCCTTCTGCAGACGTCACGTGAGGTGGACACGTCAGCAATGGTCCCAGGTCCTGTTCAGTGATGAATCACGCTTCACCCTGAACCACAACGACGGCCGACTGAGGGTCTGGAGGCGCCCAGGGGAACGCTTTATTGACGCCACTGTCCAAGAAAAGGTGGCCTTTGGTGGAGGTTCTGTAATGGTCTGGGGGGCCTTCAGCCTTCACCACAGAACACCCTTGTATCATGTACAGGGTAACCTGACTGGCCTCCGATACCGGGATGAGATCCTTCGACCGCTGGCTGTGCCTACACTGCAGCAGATGGGACCGCCGGCTGTCTACCAGGATGACAACGCTCGCCCCCACAGGGCAAGGGTGGTCAACGACTTCCTGCAGCAGTCTGGAGTCAACAGAATGGAGTGGCCAGCATGCAGTCCCGATCTCAACCCGATTGAGAACCTCTGGGATGAGCTGGATCGCAAAGTGAGGAGCAACCACCCCCCTCCCAGGGATGCCCAGCACCTCTACCAGATGCTGCAGGCTGAGTGGCAGGCGCTTCCACAGAGGATCTTCACCACCCTGGTCAACTCCATGAGGACTCGCTGCGTCGAGTGCCAGAACAGCCATGGCGGATACACGCATTACTGAACTTTTGGGAGCATCAGAATGCCCTGTCTTGTGATTTCAATGACTTTGGGAAATCAAATTTCGATACGTACCCACTTTGATCAAATGTACAGACCAAACGATTGCTCGAAATTGAAGGCAATTGTGTATCGTTATCACTAAAGCATTGAATTAAATGTTGGCCAAAATTCAACGCATTGGCTTTCTTATTTGGAAAGTTATGAATTAGTTTGCAAGTGATCCTTAACTTTTTGTGGATAGCTTAGTTTACCAAGATGCAAGCTATCCACTGATGTATTTAGTTTTACATTAAGGTCAAGGTCGCGCCAGTTACGGGGTTCAAACCCAAAAACACATAATCGCTAAAATCTCGCGAAGTTTTGCATGTATTTCAAGGCGGTTTTTTTCACAACATTTCTTGATGAATGGTCTATAACACAGTTGTCATGAATTTTTCTGTGCGCGCGTGTGCGCATGATCGCGCGCGCTCAAATCACGGGTCCGAACCCCAAGGCTATATATAAAAAAAACTATTCAGTTACGTGCTGTTTTCATGCGTTGTTATGTAGTTACGTGCTGTTTTGATGCGTTTTTATGTATGTGTACAGCCAACACATTCCGATTTCGGAGTAGCTCGGCGATGCTGCGAGGGGACTTTGCAGCCGCTCGGCGTTGCACTTGTTTTTAAAAAAAATTGAAACCAGATTCCAATACCGTAGTTACCGATCGATCGGTGCTGCTACCGTATTTCCTCTACTAAAAGCCCCTGCCTGCCCCGCCTTCCAGAGAATAACGACCAGCCTGAAGCATTGATGTTGATGTCGACGTTGATGGTGTTAGCAGCAGCATTGCGCTGGGCAGATCGCTTACCAATCCCCATTCATTAACTATCGCCTTTGGTGCTGGCATTGTTGTTGGTTTGAACTGTCAACTGTTGACTTGCAGACTGTGAACTGGGTGGGGGGGTGTGGGGGGAGGGGAGAGGGGTAGAGAGGAGAGGGTGGTGGTTCCAATCAATAAGGAAATTGATTTAAGACAGCCTGCGGCCATTTTGGGGTTTTCTTTTCGCGAACGATGCTTACAAACAACAACGGAAAATGTTCATTGTTTTACTCTCTCTCTCCCTCCCTCTCTCCATCTCCCTCCCTCCCCCTCCCTCCCTCCCTCCCTCTCTCTCAACAAATGGCACCGTAGTAATCTAGCCCGCTTTCGATTGCGGACTTTTGGATTTATTGCAAACAAAAAGTGGTTTCAACCGGGCACATCCACTGATGCCCCTTGTCCAATGTGTAATGCTATAATTGATAATGAGGTTCATTTTGTTTTTGAATGAAAAGCTTTCGATACTATTAGAAACAGATGTACAGTTTTTGAGAAAAAAATTGTTGTTGAAAAAGATTGAATTGCTTTGCTTGCATCGGAAGATGAAGTTGTCTTAAATTCCATTGCTAAATTTATATTAGAAGCTTGGAAAATTAGATCAAAGAAAGTACTTACAGAAGGATAAGAATTATTGTTTAGTAGTTGAAGATGTTGTCAGTGACTTTGGATGGCCAGAGTAAGGATGTGTGTGTGTGTGTGTGTGTGTGTGTGTGTGTGTGTGAGTGTTTGATCAAAGAAACCACAAACACCACTAACTGTGTAAAATAAAAGTAAAAGATTGTGCTGGTTTACTTTTTGTCCCAATGGGGGACAGACAGTGTATGAGCAAGTACATAGAGAGATCTCTTTCGAATTTATGGAATTCTCGTCAGTATGTATATCTGCTAACAAACACTATCTTGTGGATCAACCCCCCCAACAGGAAGACATTTCTAATAAAAGAATGGTGTCTTCTCTGCACTAGGCCGAAAAGTCCACAATTTAAGCAAACCAGCACAAGGTGAAAAGAAAAATGAAGAACATTTTGGGTAAAATAGATAAGTTATTAAAATGCGGAAATAACGATTTGAAAAATGTAATACATGTGGATAGAAAGAGCCAACCACTGAGGTGATCCTCTAATTAAAGGGATGCAAGTAAACCTTGTAGTGTAGCTACTCCCTGAACCCAACATGTAAAGAACTGGAAAGTCAGTGCATATAGAGTTGGCAGTGGATCCAATATTGGATGCCTGTGGCACACACCGAAGTGGAATATAATTATGAACAAACTATACCACAAAACACTACCAACCCTCCATGCACTGTACAAATGTGGCTTGAAATGGCTTTATAGCTTAAAATGCCACTGTGAGTGAGTGAGTGAGTGAGTGTGTGTGTGTGTGTGTGTGTGTGTGTGTGTGTGTGTGTGTGTGTGTGTGTGTGTGTGAGTGAATGTGTGGGTGTGGGTGTAATTTGTAAAGAAAGAGTGAATGAGAGCGAATTTGGAAATTAATATGAGAAAATGTTTACAATAGTAAGGATTTGCATAAAATGTATTGAAAAGTTATTTTTCATATTTCTCACTTTTAGTTATTTTTCCTTATTAGTTATATTGTTTAGTTAAAATTTGTTCTTTACTGTGAAAATGATGCTTTCCCCCATGTCATAAGAACATTTTGTTAATGACATTAAACAGTCAAAGTGTCAAAGTGTCAAGTGTCTCTCTCTCTCTCTCTCTCTCTCTCTCTCTCTCTCTCTCTCTCTCTCTCTCTCTCTCTCTCTCTCTCTCTCTCTCTCCAAATATTCATTTATTTTGCCATATAAGGCTGAGTGAGAGAAAACATCGTTTTGTTTAAGCTTATGACATGACCCTTGAGAAATGAAATCTCGTCTCGTCGTTTCGTCTCTCTCTCTCGTTTCGTCTCTCTCTCTCTCTCTCTCTCTCTCTCTCTCTCTCTCTCTCCCTCCCCTCGCTCCCTCCCTCCCTCCCTCCCTCTCTCTCTCCCCCTCTCTCTCTCTCTCCCTCTCCCTCTCTCTCTCTCTCTCTCTCTCTCTCTCTCTCTCTCTCTCTCTCTCTCTCTCTCTCTCTCTCTTTCTCGTAATCTCTCCTAAATCCTTTATACTGCTTCTTCGTGTTGCCCAAGGGCGATAATTTTATGTAGGTGGCGCTTTCACTTGAGGCCCTCTGTTCACTTGAGAGAGAGAGAGATATATATATATATATATATATATACAAAGAGAGAGAGAGAGAGAGAGAGAGAGAGAGAGAGAGAGAAGGAGGGAGAGAGAGAAGAGAGAGAGAGAGAGAGAGAGAGAGAGAGAGAGAGAGAGAGAGAGAGAGAGAGGGAGAGAGAGAGAGAGAGAGAGAGAGAGAGAGAGAGAGAGAGAAGGAGGGAGAGAGAGAGAGAGAGAGAGAGAGAGAGAGAGAGAGAGAGACAGAGAGAGAGAGAGAGAGAGGAGAGAGAGAGACAGACAGAGAGAGAAGGGGGGAGAGAGAGAGAGAGAGAGAGAGAGAGAGAGAGAGAGAGAGAGAGAGAGAGAGAGAGAGAGACAGAGAGAGAGACAGAGAGAGAAGAGGAGAGGAGAGAGAGAGAGAGAGAGAGAGAGACACAGAGACACAGAGAGAGAGAGAGAGGGAGAGAGAGAGAGAGAGAGAGAGAGAGAGAGAGAGAGAGAGAGAGAGAGAGAGAGAGAGAGAGAGAGAGACACAGAGAGAGAGAGAGAGAGAGAGAGAGAGAGAGAGAGAGAGAGAGAGAGAGAGAGAGAGAGAGAGAGAGAGAGAGACAGTGAGAGAGAGACACCTGAGCTAGAGAGAGAGTAGACCTAGCAACAATGGAGCCTAGGCCATGTGGGCTTTAGGGCTTTAGAGTGTGAGAGACAGAGAGAGAGAGAGAGAGAGAGAGAGAGAGAGAGAGAGAGAGAGAGAGAGAGAGAGAGAGAGAGAGAGATATGAGCTAGAGAGAGAGAGAGTAGACCTAGCAACAATGTTACCTCATCTCAGAACGGAAAGTGTACCAGTACTTGTACACATATTTTGTGTGTTGGTGAGTATAAGCAAAAAGCCTAAATGTTACAAAGAGTGATGATAACTTTGCAGCCTACAAACCTTGCAAAGAATGAAGCCAACTTTCTCACTTCCCACCTGGAAGGTGAAAAGGTGGAAGGTGGGAAGTGTTAGAGCTGTTGCAGGCAGTGAGTGAGTTCACAATGATCCCCACCTGTAGTCTTGGTGAAAGGGTGGGAGTAAAATGGAATGGAATTGCAGAAATCTAAACATGAAGAAATAAAAGCTGAAACAAGGTGCTTGCATGCGTTAGCTGAAAGAAAAGACCGAATGGATGCAATACGTCTGAGCTCAAAGAAACAAGAGCGACAAATGCTGCTGATATGGTCATGCATAGAAAGAGTATGGTCAATCATTACCCCGAGGTACTTGACGGATGGTTTGAACTGAACAGTATTGGCTCCAATGTCTGC
>CM065696.1:44137642-44145142 GCA_017654935.2 Phymorhynchus buccinoides | reverse complement strand
ATATCCGACTGTATACTGCACTGTAGATTGGACTGTAGGCTGCACCGTATATTCGATTGTAGGCTGCACCGTATATTCGATTGTAGGCTGCATGGTATATTCGACTGAATTCCGCCCTCCCTCTTGTGGAAGACTACGACTACTCAACGTGGAGGGGGGGGGGGGGCTTTGCACTTGTCTTCTAGCAAAGACTCTAAAAGGGTAAGATGGACTACTTAGGGGAAGACGGGGTAAAAAGCGCATGGGAATTAAGAAGCCCACCCCAATTATTCTCATGAAATAAAGAAAATTTCAGTCAAATTTGCCCATGAGACGAATGCTAGTCTCATGGGCTAAATGAGACTGAAATTTGCTTCATTTTATGAGATAATAGGGGTGGGCTTCTTACCCGCCCATGCGCTTTTTACCCCGTCTTCCCCTAAGAGTTACGGCGAGCCGGGCTGATAGAGTTATCGTTAGTGGGGTAGTTACACCATTCACAGTGGCGGCTATCTAACGACTCAAAATGGAATTTGAACGGAGAATTTAACTGGCCTATCGACGTGTTATTAACCTAAATGTGTCACGTTTAAAAGGGACATAACCAGTGTTTCTGTCCTCACTACTCATAATAGGGAAAAGGGACCGGATGTTAGTCTTTTCTTTTCAGTGTCTTTGCTTCTAGTACGTGCTGCAGCCAAAGGGATGGGTTGGTCTTTTGGGTAAAGGTCCTTCCCCCAACGCCAGCAGTCTCTCTGATCCCTTTGGCCGAGAGAGTGGGGGTGTATCCTGGGCAAGTCATCCCCACTATGAACAAATAATACTACAGCGGAACCTCCCTTATAAGACCTCCCATGAATAAGCCTCCCTCCCACATAAGACCTACTTCTCTGAGACATTGCCCTTCTTTGTGAGTATTAAAATTACCTCCCTTATAAGACCCCTCCCTTATAAGACCTCATTTTGGGATGATTTTTGAAGGTCTTATAAGGGAGGTTCCACTGTACAGCCAAACTTTCCGGAATAGCATAGCAGCTGTCCCCCTCTACTGTCTGGCAGTCATGGTCGGAAACGACGGACTTGTCATACGCAAAGTTCAACAGCCCAGAGAGTATCACCAAAGATATTCTAAAAGGGTAAGATGGATTACTATAAGAGCTCGGCGCACCCGGGCTGATAGAGTTTCGTTAGTGGGGACAGTACACGTCGAGATCACCAGGAAAACACCCTTTACAGAGATCGCAACACTCACTTTGCTCTGGTTTCTAGAAATCAAACCGTCAAATCGGCGATTCCTCCTTACTGGAGGTGCCGGAAAAGTCAAATTCTTTCACCCCAAAGAAAGGCGTGTGTCTCCTTTTAATGGCCGCCAAATCGTTTGCACGACATTTTCGCAATAAAAGTCTTTTTTGTCCTTTTTTTACTTTATACAGTTTATCCAAGAGTTTCGCGCACAACAAAGGAAATAGCTCCTTTTCTTCCCCTTTAAAAAAAAGAAAACGGTATCACCCTAATGAGTGACCTGCACCCAGCCCCATCCAGAACATGCTACTCTCTCCGGCATCTCCGCCAAGGAGGAATCGCCGTTTTGACGGTTTCATTTCTAGGAAACCAGAGCAAAGTGAGTGTTCCGATCCTTCAAAAGGCTGTCTTTCTGGTGATCTCGACGTGTTTCTTGCGATCCGTCAGGGTTTTGAGGTCTGCGTACACGTTAAACTATTCACAAGATATTTCTATTTCCCCATGGCAATACAGTGAGCTATAAGTGCACATTAAGAGTGGGGGGGGGGGGGGGGGGGGGGGAGGGGGGGGTAGATATCTCGTGCAACGTGTGCCACAGACCTTTAGATGGCATCAAACGCCCTGGAAAGGAATAAGAAGGAAAGAAATCGAACGTTCAATTACAAAATCGATCAATACCACAGCTCTGGAGCGACCCCCGCATGCTTCCATTGTACTGTGCCATCCACAGTCTGCCCACGCACTGACGGGAAACCCGGTGTCCCGATAAATAAGTCCATCCGTGAAATAGGTCCCTTAGTGAAATAAGTCCCATCGTGAAATAAGTCCGTCCGTGAAATAAGTCCCTCCGTGAAATAAGTCCTCTCCCGTGTCGCTCCATCAGTGAAATAAGTCGCGGTCACCGTAATATTATGCATGCACGCCACAACCGTAGCGATGACTTTGTTAAATTGAGATTTTAAAGACACACTGACCAACCACCATTTCTTTTTCTGGGTAGCTGTGACCCACATACATCTCTCTCTCTCTCTCTCTCTCTCTCTCTCTCTCTCTCTCTCTCTCTCTCTCTCTCTCTCTCTCTCTCTCTCTCTCTCTCTCTCTTGGAAGAATAGGCCTGGCCTAAAATCTTAATCCTTGTGTAATAAAGTTTTTCTGTCTTCAGTCTTCAGTCTCTCTCTCTCTCTCTCTCTCTCTCTCTCTCTCTCTCTCTCTCTCTCTCTCTCTCTCTCTCTCTCTCTCTCTGTCTCTCTCTCTCTCTCTCTCTCTCTCTCTCTCTCTCTCTCTCTCTCTCTCTCTCCTCTCTCTATCTCTCTCTCTCTCTCTCTCTCTCATGCGACAAAAATAGATTTTGCCAATCATTTGACAAAAGGAAAGTGATAGAAGCTGGTAGAGTAATCTCCAGTTGGACGACCAGAAAGCCTCATAGAATGACAGCCCCCCACCCCACCCCCAGTGGATACGCTCATCATGAGCGCGTCTTAAGCAGTTAACACCGGTAGTATGCTAGTCTGTCGTTTCCGACAATGACTGCCAGATAGCAGAGGGGGGCAGATACTATTCTAGACGGGCTGGGGCGAGAATTTGTTTAGTATAGTGGAGATGCCTTGCCCAGGGTACATCCCCACTCTCTCGGCCAAAGGGACTTGAGGACACAGCTGGCGTTGAGGAAGGTCCCCAAAGGCCAACCCATGGCTGCAGCACCAGAGCCGGTGCTAGGGCCCCCTCGTTTGAGAGTCATAGTCTTCCACAAGAGACTAAACTGTACCCGTGATTTTCCATTACTGTAGAAAATCATCTATTGTACAGCTCTCATGTTACTGTTGGCCCCTACTACAGGCTAATGTCAACCAATGATAAAAGCCATTTGAGTACAGGGCCGAAACACCGGTAATAGTAGTAACATGCAAATTAAGCTAAACTGGCAAAACGATTGGCCCTTGACGCTAATTTACATGTTATTAGCAATCGCCCCGTGGCAGTTAATTCCTGTGGCAGTTTTAACCCCATGGCAGTATTGAACAATACTGGATGCAATGCCCGGAGGCAGTGCTAAACCAGTAAAGTCCCGATTTTTTAATAATACAGATACGTGTAGTGTCATCCCATTGTAATCTCCACTTCTGAACCGATTCGCTTCCGGTTTGGCACACGGATAGTCCCCGGCCCCGGTCATCTTCCTGCCAAATTCGAAGGCAATCGGCCCAGAAACGCCGGAGATACGGGCGCCGAGAGGCCGGCGGATGCGCGTTTCGCGCATTTGCGAAACCGCGCAAATGACACGGCCGCCTCGGTTGCCGTTGCCATCGCCCCGTTAGGGCTCACAGCAAATTTGAAGCGATTCGGTCGAAAAACGGCGGAGTTATAAGGCCCGTTTTGTGTTTCACACACACACACACACACACACACACAGCACACACACAGGGACGGACAGTTGGCTTTTTACTATATGACTAGCAATCGCCCCGTGGCAGTTAATTCCCGTGGCAGTTTTAACCCCATGGCAGTATTGAACAATACTGGATGCAATGCCCGGAGGCAGTGCTAAACCAGTAAAGTCCCGATTTTTTAATAATACAGATACGTGTAGTGTCATCCCCTTGTAATCTCCACTTCTGAACCGATTCGCTTCCGGTTTGGCACACGGATAGTCCCCGGCCCCGGTCATCTTCCTGCCAAATTCGAAGGCAATCGGCCCAGAAACGCCGGAGATACGGGCGCCGAGAGGCCGGCGGATGCGCGTTTCGCGCATTTGCGAAACCGCGCAAATGACACGGCCGCCTCGGTTGCCGTTGCCATCGCCCCGTTAGGGCTCACAGCAAATTTGAAGCGATTCGGTCGAAAAACGGCGGAGTTATAAGGCCCGTTTTGTGTTTCACACACACACACACACACACACACAGGGACGGACAGTTGGCTTTTTACTATATGACTAGCAATCGCCCCGTGGCAGTTAATTCCCGTGGCAGTTTTAACCCCATGGCAGTATTGAACAATACTGGATGCAATGCCCGGAGGCAGTGCTAAACCAGTAAAGTCCCGATTTTTTAATAATACAGATACGTGTAGTGTCATCCCCTTGTAATCTCCACTCCCCCCCCCCCCCCCCCCCCATCCCTCCGCCCTAGTCTAGCGCGCGCGCGTTTCTGAACCGATTCGCTTCCGATTTGGCACACGGATAGTCCCCGGCCCCGGTCATCTTCCTGTCAAATTCGAAGGCAATCGGCCCAGAAATGCCGGAGATACGGGCGCCGAGAGGCCGGCGGATGCGCGTTTCGCGCATTTGCGAAACCGCGCAATATGACACGGCCGCCTCGGTTGCCGTTGCCATCGCCCCGTTAGGGCTCACAGCAAATTTGAAGCGATTCGGTCGAAAAACGGCGGAGTTATAAGGCCCGTTTTGTGTTTCACACACACACACACACACACACACACACACACACACACACACGGACGGACAGTTGGCTTTTTACTATATGATTACCTACCAGTGTTAACTTCTTTTTTTTTTTATTGTTTCTTAAAGACGAAGTCATGACTACCGTGCCAACTCTACTATATCGTCTAGGGGAATACGCAACTAAGCTTCCAAAGTCAAATGCATAACAGAAAAGAAGAAAAAAAAATGACGATGACAGGTATATTGATAATTTCCTAAGAGAATAATTATAAGAAGTGCAAGAAGAAGAAAAGGAGAGATGAAAATGAAAGGGGGAAAAAAGAAGAAAAAAAAGAAAGGAAAGAAACGAGTAATAAGAAGAAGAAAAAGAAGAAAAAAATGAAAAAAATGAAAAAAAAGAAGGAAAAAGACGTAGGATAGAGGAGCCGGAGAATAATGTGGAAGATGAGGAGAAGAGGAGGAAAAGGAAGAAGAGAAAAAGAAGAAGAAAAAACAAGAAGAGGGGAGGAGGAATAAGAAAGAGAAGGGCACAGATAAATAATAGAGAAGGCATAAAATATAACATGGAGGATTGGATATAGATAGAGATGAGAGAGAGAGAGAGGAGAGAGATAGAGAGAGAGAGAGAGATAGAGAGAGAGAGAGAGAGAGGGAGAGAGAGAGAGAGAGAGAGAGGGGGGAGAGAGAGAGACGGGAGAGAGAGGAAAGCGAGAGAGAGAGAGGGAGGGAGAGAAGTGAGAGAGAAATAGATGAGAGTGTAGAGAGAGATATAGAGCGAGGGGGCGAGAGGAGAGAGAAAGAGCGAGAGAGAGAGAGAGAGACGAGGGGGCTAGAGATGAGAGAGACTAGGGGGAGAGGAGAGAGGGGGAGAGAGAGAAAGAGAGAGATGGAGAGACAGATGAGAGAGAGCCTTCGAGTTCATGAAGGAGTCTCAGATGAGAGAGAGAGAGAGAGAGAGAGAGAGAGAAAGGTAGAACAGAGGAAATAGAGCGTGAGAGACAGACTCGATAGAGACCGCTCTCGAGCTGAGGGCGATAACGAGATAGACGAGAGATGAGAATAGTCGATAGTAGGGGCGAGAGAGACGATAGAGGGAAGAGAGAGCAATGAGAGAGAGAGAGAGAGGGGGGGAGCGAGAAGAGGGGAGAGAGAGAATAGAGAGAGGCAGAAGAGGAAGAGAGAGAGGGATGAGATAGATGAGAAGAGGAGGAGAGAAGAGGAAAGAGAGGGTGATAGAGAGACTAAGAGAGAGAGATAGAGAGGGGGGAAACGAAAAAGTGAGAGAGACGAGAGATGAAGCGGGGGGGGGATAAGATTAATAAGAGGAGAGAGTAGAGTAAGATAGCGAGAGAGAGAGACAGAGCGATGAGAGATGAGCGAGAGAGAGAGAGAGAGGGAGAGGAGAGAGATAGAGAGAGAGGAGAGAGAGAGGAGAGAGAGATAGAGGAGAGAGAGAGAGAGAGAGAGAGAGGAGAGAGAAAGAGGGAGGAGAGACAGAGAGAGACAGAGAGAGATCTTGTCTCAGCAGAAGAGAGCGAGAGAGAGAGACCAGAGAGTAGAGAGCAGAGAGAGAGAGAGAGAGCTAGAGAGAGCGGTGAGAGAGGGAGAGAGGGACAGAGCTCCCTCTCTCTCTAGAGAGAGGAAGAAGAGCAGAGAGTCTCTTTTTATCTCTTTCTCTCTTCTATTTTTAGAGAGGCTCGAGAGAGACGAAGGGATAGAGAGATTGGAAGATAGAGAGAGATCTATTGATAGATGAGAGAAGAGTAAAATGTATACAGAATAAAACAGATGATGATGACAGGTCTATTGATAATTTCCTAAGAGAATAATTATAAGAAGTGGCAAGGAGAAAAAGAAGAAAGAGAAGGGCACAGACATAATAGAGAAGGCATAAAATATGCACATGGAGGATTGGAAGAGATAGATAGATAAAACATTCAGGCTAAAAACACACAAACAAACAGGATAAAAACTTTCCAATATTTCGTCATTCAATTGACTTCCTCGGTAGATAGAGTAAAGATATATATATATATATATATAGTATATATATATCGATATATATATATATATATATATAGTAGAGAGAGAGATATAGAGAGAGACCGAGAGAGAGATCTTTGACATGAGGAGAGAGTAGAGAGAGCTATTCATAATAGGTTTAGAAGAGATGAGAGAGATATCAGATAGATAGATAGATCGGAGCCCCGAAAGTAGAGAGAGAGAGACTGAGAGAGAGGAGAGAGAGAGAAAGAGGGAGAGAGATAGAGAGGGGATTGATGAGAATATGATAGAGAGGAGAGAGAGAGAGAGAGAGCGAGAGGAGAGAGAAAGAGGAGAGAGAGAGAGTCGAGATCATGAGAGAGAGGTCGAGAGATAGAGACGGACCATGAAGAGAGATAGAGAGAGAGATGAGGAGAGAGAGAATGAGAGAGATAGATAAAGAGAGAGAGAGAGAGAGAGCATTGAGAGAGAGTTGAGACGAGCAGATCAGCTCATGAGAGGAGAAGAGGGGGTGAGAGATAGAGAGGGAGAGAGGTGGGGACCTAGAGAGTAGAGAAAGAGAGAGAAAAAGGGACAGAAGAAGAGCAAAGATAGAGGAGAGAGAGAGAAGGAGAGAGGGAAGGTTAGAGAGAGAAGGTGGGGACAACGGGATAAGTGAGTAGGGGGGGAGGGAAGGGAGATAGGCTAAGTAAATTTATAACTAAAGTACGAAAAAAAGTTACGGACATGGTCTAGTTGTAATAATTTCCTAAGAGAGTAATATGAAATAATAATACTAGATACATAATAATAATAATAATATAATAATAATAATAATGCAAGAAGAAAAAGAGAATAGAGGAAAATGAACAAAAAAACAAAAAAATGGAATAGGAAAG
>CM065696.1:44130142-44132642 GCA_017654935.2 Phymorhynchus buccinoides | reverse complement strand
AGAATGAAAAAGGTAGAGAGCAAAACATGCATCATGCAGGCTCGTGTTTGTATGCACGTTCACACGGAAAAAGCACGGGCATGGCAAAGACATCGTTATAAAGTAAGAACCCAGGATTACTTACGATACACTGACGAGCACGCTTTCAGAAAACAACGTATAATACTTAAACAAAAAAACCTGAAATAGACCGCAACGTCACTGGAACATACCACAAACAAACAACTACACGACAAGTGACGTTATTTTATTCACAAGAGACAAAACAAAACCATGCTGGATATTTCGGCGAATGCGCCTTTATCAACACAGACAAACGAGAAAACAGCAAACAGCAAATATAGCAAAAGGAGCAAACAGCAGGGAACAAAAGGAGCAAAAAATCAACCAGATCAAAAAACAATACTTCCCCTCTACAGTCCGATGCGTAGATGATTGTCTCTTGTGGATGAAATAACGTCACTTTACACTTTGTTGTTGTGTAGTTGTTTGTTTGTTGCATATTTATTTAAAGAATAAACACGGGCACTCGCGGCAGAGCGAAATGGTGGTGTAGGTTGGTGTTACGTCTGATATTAGACGTTGCCGCTTATAGACAAAGAGCAAAATGTTGTCCCCCACATATTAAAGATTAAGATGAAAGATTAACATTGTGGCCCCCATCGACAACTAAAGGCCCCACTTAAAGAAAGTGCAAATCAATATTAAATCCCTTATCTGAAACTTCTTCCCGTCCCTTAACCCTTTCACCGCCAGCCATATTTCAGCCCAAATGTTCCATTAAGTTTACCTGGGTAGAGAACAAAATCCATCTGCAGTATTGGGGATTCTTTTGTGAGCAAGATAGCGGAGAGCGGATGAATGTTTGGGTGTGGTGTGAGAGCTACATAGTCCATTTGTTAATGTAAATTTATGTTTCATAGGGGAAGACGGGGTAAAAAGCGCATGGGCGGGTAAGAAGCCCACCCCAAATATCTCATGAAATTTCAGTCTCATTTTGCCCATGAGACGAGCGTTAATGTCTAGCATTCGTCTCTAATGGGCAAATTTGACTGAAATTTTCTTTATTTCATGAGATAATTGGGGGTGGGCTTCTTACCCGCCCATGCGCTTTTTACCCCGTCTTCCCCTACTTTTACTTATTTTAACACGTGGAAGACAAGTTTCCATGTGCGTTGTACAATGTCAATGGACAATAAAGAAACTTATGACTTATGACTTATATAAAATAATACTATCCTTACTTCCCCAAACTAAGACAATAGGGTCTTTGGGTAATAGACCCCAATTTGATGCCTTTTCGGGGCGCCACGGTGAAATGGAATTCTGATCGCTTCTCGGCCTTTTGGCTAAGACAGTGATTCAGGAACATAAATTTTTGTTTATACCCTGGTTGGTTGGTTCAGCCCGTCGTACATGGCGAAAGCCGCTACGCGACGTTAAACTGAACTCCTCTCTCTCTCTCCTCTCTCTCTCTCTCACCTCTCTCTCTCTCTCTCTCTCTCTCTCCCTCTCTCCCTCCCTCTCTCTCTCTCTCCTCTCTCTCTCCCTCTCTCTCTCTCTCTATCTCTCTCTCTCTCTCTCTCTCTCTCTCTCTCTCTCTCTCTCTCTCTCTCTCTCTCTCTCTTCTCTCTCTCTCGATTCTTTCATTTCCCACTATCTCTCCCAATTCACTGATGACTGTCATTCGTGATTTGTTAATTTGGCTCTGTGTTTTGTGTGTGTCATTAAACCTTTTATTTTGGGTTTCAATTTCGACTCTGTTCTAATTTGCTATCGATTCTACAGTATATATTTGTTTTGCTGGCTACAAAAATAAAGGGATAAAAACTTCTCCTCCGCTGTTTAACCCCATGACTGCCACCAACGTATTGCGTACTGACCTGATGACATCACTGATGACGTCATCAGATGAAGAGGAATAACCTTGATATGCTGGATTTTGCTCTAACACAGTCAAGAGAGTAATATCCCCAGACCATTTTGCCAGATTGGCTCTATCGGTTGTCTTTTTCATGTCATGATTTGCCCAATTATTTTTTCTTTAATTTTCTCTGGCAGTCAAGGGGTTAAATCTGTGGCTAGAATTAGATCCCCATTTGACTCCATGAGATCTTGGGTTTTCTCTAGCAACACTCTTAAGCACAAATACTCACGCGAGACATATAGGCTACAAATTGACCTGAAAGGTCGTTAAAGACACACTGACGCACCACGATTAAGTCCCTTGGTTTTTTTTGTAGGTAGCTGTGACCCACATACAAATGTCCCCAACTTATAATTGAGGCTGCTCTTTAAAATGATGGTTCGTTTTCAATTTGGGGACATTTGTATGGGAGTCACACCTGGTCAAAACAAGATTTCTTACCAGCTATAAGAGGGAAGACACGTGAAACCCGTGATTTTGACACGTGACTTGGTGGGTCTTTACGATGTAAAGACATGCACGCGCTCATTACACTCTTGGGGCAGTGGGTGGATGCCTCGTACCTCCATACGG
>CM065696.1:44120142-44125142 GCA_017654935.2 Phymorhynchus buccinoides | reverse complement strand
CCAGGAAAGTCACGATTTTTTAACAATACAGATATTATTGTAAAAGATAACAAGTCAGATCAAGATGGCGACCATGAATAAATGTTTTTCGTCTGCTCGGTAACCACGTGATATACTTTCTACCGCTCCTATTCTAAATATCTCTTTACTACTACACTTCTCAATCACAATAGCTTTGTCATGTTCAACAGTAGTTGTGTATTGTTTTCAACGGGGTCTGTCTCAGGGGAGAGGGGTGGGTGGGATTCGGGGGGAGGGGGGGGGGGGGGGGGGGGGGGGGGGGGGGGGGAATTCGGGGGGGGGGGAGTGGGGGGGGTCAAGGGGGGGGATTTTATTTTTTTTTTTTTTTTTTTTTTTTTTCACTTTTTTTTTTTTCATTTTTTTTTTTTTTTTTTTTTTTTTTTCTCTCTTTCATGACAGACGAACGTCATTATCTTGTTTTTGGCGAAGTCTTTTTAAAGGTGGACCCTGACGGATGAGTTGTTGCAAGAACCACGTCGAGATCACCAGAAAGACAGCCTTGAAACACTCGCTTTGCTCTGGTTTCCTTGAAATTAAACCGTCAAAACGGCGATTCCTCCTTGGCGGAGATGCTAGAGAGAGTAGCCATTTTGGATGGGGTGGGTGAAGGTCACTCATTGTGGTTGAAGCGTTTTCTTTTTTGTAGTGCAGTAAAAAAAAAAGAAAAAAAAAAGGAGCTGTTTCCTTTGTTGTGAGCGAAACTCCTTTAGATAATCTGTATAACATTTTTTTAAAGAAACAAAAGGCTTGCATTACGAACATTTCGTGCAAACGATTTGGTCTAAACGCAGGCGGCCTTTAGAAAAGAGACGGTACACGCCTTCTCTTTGGGTGAAAGAATTTGACTTCCAGCACCTCCGCCAAGGAGGAATCGCCGATTTGACTTATAGGAAACCAGAGCAAAGTGAGTGTTGCAATCTCTGTAAAGGGTGCTTTCCTGGTGATCTGGACGTGTTTCTTACAAAAACACATTCGTCAGGGTGCCCCTTTAAAGTCCATTTGTGGCGGCCTTGATGGGACGCGTTCTCCTCTATGCGTTTCCCGTACTGCGATGGCTATGTTCACGCCTCTCGCCATAATAGGAATTGTTCGGAAATAATTAAGGGGAGTAGTTTCAATCAGCTCTCGTAGCCTATCGACTCGTGTGCTTGAGCAGACACACAGCACTTAGAACACCGTGCGTCATTCTAAAACAATATGTCATTTATATTTTTACGTCACATTTTATCTGTTTGCGGCCACTGGCCACCCCTAATTTTTCCCCAAAAAAATGTTTGCAAGTCGCTGACTCGCATCCTGCGGTTTTAAGCTTCGACGCCATTGCTGCATTGCTGAGTATTTGACTGAGTAATGGAGGTAAGCAACTCTAATTTTCACGGAGTGCTCTCCCCTAGTTTCCCCCCCCCCCCCCCCCGAAAATCGTCTATTGTTGCAGCCAATGATCACGCGCGCCATTGGTTTCCGGTTCGAGTCTATTGGGAGTCGTTCGTTGTTTATTTTATGATTATTATCACCAGAACAAAAGCGATGATGGGGTCATTCGCTTTCGCCACTCCGGCGTTTCGGATTCTACGCCGGTGTGTAGTTAAACACGTTGACATCCTCCCACCCTCCCTCCCTCCGGCCTCCGCCACCCACCCCAACCTTAAAGATCCACCAGATCACGTGTCAAAATCACGGGTTTCACGTGTTTTCCCTCTTACTTTCTGGAAAGAAATCTTGTTTTGACCAAGTCTGACTCCCGTATAAATGGCCCCAAATTCAAACCGACACATCAGTTTAAAGAGCAGCCTCAATTTGAATATGGGAAAATTTGTATGTGGGTCACAGCAACCCAGAAAAAACCAAGGGACTTAATCGTTGTGCGTCACTGGGTCTTTAACGTTTATACGGGACTACTTTAAAATGGAAACGAATAGTGTGTGTGTGTGTGTGTGTGCGTGTGCGTGTGCGTGTGCGTGTGCGCGCGTGCGTGCGTGCGTGCGTGCGTGCGCGCGTGTACGTGTGACCGAAATGTGTTCCACTTCATAGCGCCTAAAGCAATGAACCAATCTGAATAAAACTTGGCAGAATTGCTCTTCCTTAGGATGCCTAGATGCTGCACGCGACACGATTTTGAAGGGGCCCATTGCACAGTGAGAGTGAGAGCTCAGAGAGGCCCCCCAAAAAAAACGAGTGCATGTGGTTTCAAAACCGTTGGCGTTAGACCGTACTACGACATAAAATGTTTTCGTGATCAGCACGCGAAGGGGGTTTATGCGCTCAGGGGGAGTATTATGTGTGTGTGGATGTTGCCTGTACTGGGACTACGTTTATATGGCGTTGCCATCTAATGTTAACCAATGATACGCGTAAAAGCCATTTGAGTAATCAGAGCAGCCCCGGGGCAGTGAGTGGATGCCTCGTGCCTACATACGGGGAGCTGGACGACCCCGACCCCTCCACGAGTCTCTCCCCGTGGGGATACCGGGGATGGGTGTGTGTGTGTGTGGTGTCTTTCGTAAAAATAGCCCCCCCCCCCCCCCCCCCACACACCTTCTGGAAGTTCTGTGCTTGTAACTTCCTCTAATCTGCCACTCTCTTTGACTCCTGCCTTTTCCCTTTTTGCTTTCTATCATCTACTATGTTGTCAGACTTATTGGCCCCATTCTCCTGCTTTTTTTTTTCTTCTCCAAAACAAAAAGCTCTTCCTAATAACTTTCTCCTATTTGAGCTCCTCCGAAATCGGAATGTGTTGGCTGTGCGCAGCGGGGAGACCAGTGAAAACTGAAAACCGGACACATACGTACTTTACCCATTATGGTCTTTTGACCTGGGAACGCAGAAGAAGAAGAAGAAGAAGGAAGAGAAGAAGAAGAAGAAGAACAAAATCTGTTTAACGTCCTCCGGTCTGACACATATGGGACATTGGTGGATATAAAGATGGTGGGAACGATACTGGAGGCAATGCCCGGAGGCAGTGCAACACCAGGAAAGTCCCGAATTTTTAACAATACAGATATTATTGTAAAAGAAGAAGAAGAAGAAGAAGAAGAAGAAGAAGAAGAAGAAGAAGCGTTTTTGGCTCCCTGAGCGTTTTTCAAATTAAAATTTCCAGGACCACTTTTTAAAAGCAAAGTCCAAAAGTTAAAAATCAAGTAAGGTCAACCTCAATGGGACACTCTATATACAAAAAAGTTTATAATCACATTAATCTTTATTTCCATAATGAAACGTTAAAAGAGCTGCACAAGAAGAAGAAGAAGCCTGATGTCCTTTTGCAGCCTTTCTATCCACCCACGTCTGGCGCAAACACTGGAGCTGGAAGCCAGAACCTTCGATTTCTGACGAGTTTTCTTCAGGGTTCGGTAAAGGCTGTATTGTCCTCATCATGGAATGGAACGAAGCAGACGGTGAAAGGACTGGAGGAGAGAAAGAAAAAAAACCCCACCCAAAGATGACAGATAAAGAGCCATACAAACTGTTCTCTTAGTTACTGAAGAAAGCCAAGGGAGACCTTTTTTTTTTACTCTTGTATTTTTTGTTGTAAATGCATTGTGTTAAACAATTCCCTGTATAAATATTGAAATACTGAGAAATTAAATATTTTACAAAAATGTTATTAGAGGTGGCCCTTTTTCACTATACCAATTTTGGTTAAAATCCATCCGTTATCTTTGAAATAATTAGCGTATTTGCCATATATTCAAATCCGATTCGCAAAGATTACCTTGATACGGCTTGACGTTTGATTAATCTCCACACCATGGTCCATAGTTTAGTTAGAATACATCTGCATTGTTACTAATTCGGGACTTTCCTGGTGTTGCACTGCCTCCGGGCATTGCCTCCAGGATCGTTCCCACCATCTTTATATCCACTTATGTCCTCCCTTATGTTGTGTCTGTTCCAGACCGGAGGACGTTAAACAGATTTTCTTCGGTCCATAATTTATCTAGAATACATCTGTATTGTTACTAATTCGGGACTTTCCTGGTGTTGCACTGCCTCCGGGCATTGCCTCCAGGATCGTTCCCACCATCTTTATATCCACTAACGTCCCATTATGTGTCTGTTTCAGACCGGAGGACGTTAAACAGATTTTCACTCACGGTCCACAAGTTCACTACTTAAGGAACCATTCTGACAAGTTTTTTGTTTGTTTTGTTCTTCACATCTGTATTGTTAAAATTTCGGGACTTTCCTGGTGTTGCACTGCCTCCGGACATTGCCTCCAGGATCGTTTCCACCGTCTTTATAATCTACTAATGTGACATATGTGTCTGTTCCATAGCGGAGGACGTTAAACAGATTTTCACTTACGGTCCACAGGTTTACTACTTAATTAACCATTATGACAATGGTTTTTTTTTTATATCTGTATAAATAGTAATGTACTAATGTCCCATAATGGTCTAATGACCGGGAAGACGTCAAACACTAAATTCATCAAGTTAAAAAAAAGATTGGTTCAGTGGTTTGTGCGCTGGGAAAGTGGAACAGGGCCTGTATTCACGTTGAGATAGCATGAGACTTAGCATGATGCTAACTTAGAAGCTCTTCCAATGTCCTATAGGATTTAATAGGACTTTTGGAAGAGCTTCTAAGTTAGCATCATGCTAAGTCTCATGCTATCTCAACGTGAATACAGGCCCTGGTTTTCTTCACAGACGGACTTAGAAACGCACAAGACCCTCGTCCCGTTCTAACGCACCCCCATCCTCACAGAACTGGGAGTACACAAAGACCAGCTAAAAGAGGAGAGACGATTATTGCGCGTGGAGATCGATAGAAGGGAGAGTCAGAAGAAGAGCAAGAGCACATCGATGAGGAGGAAGAAGCAGAGAGATAAAAGAAGAGATTAGATGGAAGAGGAGAACGTTGGTAGAGTGGTTCAATTAATGATCATTTAGTGGGTCTGCGTCAGTTCTCGCCATTAACCCCTTGGCTGCCACCAGCGTATCAGGTACTGACCTGATCACATCATTGATGATGTCATC
>CM065696.1:44112642-44115142 GCA_017654935.2 Phymorhynchus buccinoides | reverse complement strand
TTCAGCCACCGAGCAATCAGTGGTCGTCGATAATTGGGGATACAGTGGAACCTCCCTTATAAGACTCCCTCCCACATAGGACCTGCTTCTCTGAGACATTGCCCTCTTTGTAAGTATTAAAATCACCTCCCTTATAGACACTTGCCTACTTCTCTGAGACAGTAAGTATTAAATTACCTCCCTTATACAACTCCCTCCCACATAGGACCTGCTTCTCTGAGACATTGCCCTTCTTTGTAAGTATTAAAATTACCTCCCTTATAAGACCCCTCCCTTATAAGACCTTACTCTGGATGATTTTTGAAGGTCTTTTAAGGGAGGTAATTTTAATACTTACAAAGAAGGGCAATGTCTCAGAGAAGCAGGTCCTATGTGGGAGGGAGTCTTGTAATGGGAGGTCTTATAAGGGAGGTTCCACTGTAGTACTAATAGTTCTTGAAGCCGAGTTCTATTCCCTATACCATAATAAAATCCAATGTGTTTCCGTGTGTTTGTTTGTTCGCCCGCCCTGCAACTCACGAACGGGTGGACAGAATCGCTTCACATTTTGCGTGCAGGTGTATCGTTGCACACAGAATGATGGTCCCATACGAAAATTGTGACAGTGCTGACCTTTGACCTTGAAGTTTGACCTTGAAAACCTAAATCTCTTACTGAGGCCATATATTTTACATCATTGGACTTACAATGTTCAAACTTGGCATGGAGGTGCATCGGCTAAGGGTAATTCCTAATATTGGGTACCGATGAAGGTCAAGGTCAAGGTCAAGGACGTAGGACTTGGGGGTGTCACATTGGTGTTTTGGGCCATATATCTTTCACATTTTTGTAGTTACAGGCTTCAAAGTTGGCAGGTTGGTGGAGGGGCTCAAAGTCACGTGGTGCAAAGGATTGACTATTTTAATGACCTCGACCTTGACCTTTAAAAAAACCCTTCTCTGTTTCAGCAGTGGCAACAGTTAGGACACCCACGCTACCATACATATTCTTGACCAGCGTGACCTAAGGGACCGTGACCGTGACCTTGACCTTTGACCTTGAGGCTGTTATATGAAAACGGGCTGTATTAGCTTAAGCAACCCATACAAAACCTATTTCTTCATCATCATGACCCAAGGAAGGTATCACTACCAGGGAACATTTTAAACCTCCAGAGGAAACCTCCGCCAGGAAAGAACTCCCGCGAAGCGAAGCGAGCTTCGCGGGGCGTAACTTATAGCTAGCATTATTGGTGACCTCTTTATAACCCAGTGGGGTCAGACCTGGTTTGAAGAAACCTTGCTGGTGAGTATCGATCAGTAGCAGTAAATAGCAAAAGAGGTTTCTTCTTTTTCTATTTTTTAATCTGGTGTAATGTCTTCTGACAGTTCAGAGAATGAAAGTTAGAATGAGGGAGAGAGAGCGTGGGGGGAGAGAGGGGGGTGGAGAGAGAGAGAGCAAGCGAGAGAGAGAGAGAGGGGGGGAGAGAGCGAGAGAGAGGGAGACAGAGACAAAAACAAAGATATAGAGAAAGACACAGAGAGAGAAGAGAGAGAGAGAGAGAGAGAGAGAGAGAGAGAGAGGAGAGAGAGAGAGACGAGAGAGAGAGAGAGAGAGAGAGACAGAAAACTTGAAAACTTGAAAAACTTTAACTTTATTTTTCAAGATAAAGATTTTAGGCTACGCCTAGTCTTCCAATCTTCCGCTTGCTCTCTCTCCACACGCTCTCTCTCCCTCATTCTAAGAGAGAGAGAGAGAGAGAGAGAGAGAGAGAGAGAGAGAGAGAGAGAGAGAGAGAGAGAGAGAGACAGAGAGAGAGAGAGAGAGAGAGAGAGAGACAGAGACAGAGACAGAGACAAAGAGAGAGGCAGAAACATAGAGATATAAAAAGAAACGGATTGGAGGAGAAGGGTAAAAAAAAAAAAGGTTCAGGGAAGTTGGGGGATGGGGAGGGGGAGGGGGAGGGCTTACTAAGTAATACATATTACATTCTCTGAATCTGTTAGACCAGATTAGGCTCAACTGAACTTCGCCAAACTAATCAAGCTGACTCGCAAGCAGCGCAGTATGTCACTTGGTGGGTTGCCCTTTGATGTCTTGCACGCTCGTTGATATGTATGGTTCTTCTTTGGTGCCAGAATGCTGATGATGAGGGGGGACAAAAATCAAACTGGGGCAAAATAAATGTGTAATCTTCTGAACGGTAATTCGTTTTCATGTTCGCTACGATAATTAACCTGACAGATCTGAGGGGGCGAAGAAGCAAAACAAAAAGCTCAGCATAATATGTCAACATTTCGATTGATTAATCTTTGTCAAGACTTCCAGAATCAATCACACTCCCATTACTTAAAGTTATACAAACCAAATCACACCAACAGCGAACAAACAGCAGGAAAACAAACGACCGAATTAACATTTTTTTCTCCTATCAAATTATTCTTAAAAGTAATATCATTAATTTCGTCATTATCAGGCGTCATAATCAGGCGAGAATTAAGTCATAATCAGGCTTTTGTGT
>CM065696.1:44062642-44082642 GCA_017654935.2 Phymorhynchus buccinoides | reverse complement strand
AGATCGGCAAAGGACAACAACCAAAACAAACAAACAAAAAAATGAAACATACACGAACGAATGTATACTCCTTTGCGATCGTAGATCGGCAAAGGACAACAACCAAAACAAAACAAACAAAAAAAGAAACATACACGAACGAATGCAGACTCCTTTGCGATCGTAGATCGCAATGGATCAGAGAATGAACGATGATTGAGGAGAGAAACAGAAGAAAGATACCGGAGACACGAATGAGTGCAGACTCCTTTGCGATCGTAGATAGGCAAAGGACAACAACCAAACAAACAAACAAAAAAAGAAACATACACGAACGAATGCAGACTCCTTTGCGATCGTAGATCGGCAAAGGACAACAACCAAACAAACAAACAAAAAAAAGAAACATACACGAACGAATGAGCAGACTCCTTTGCGATCGTTAGATCGGCAAAGGACAATATGGAAGAGGCATGAGAAGGAAAGGGGTGTGTTATCAATCTCTCTCTCTCAGACTTCTCTCTCTATCGTTAGAAGAGAAAAAGAGAGACAGGAATAGAGATCAAGAGAAATTTATATGTAGACTCCTTTGACAGTCGATCGGCTCTCTCTACAAAACCAGAGTCTCTCTCTCTCTTGTCTCTGCAAAGGGACAAAAACACTCTCTCTCTCTCTCTCTCTCTCTTCTCGGCAAATGACAATCTCTCTCTCTCTCTCTCTCCCCCCCCTCTCCCTCTCTCTCCCATCTATCTCTCCCTCCCTCCCTACCTCCCTCCCTCCCTCTGGCTTGGAGTCTCTCTCCCTACTCTAGCTCTATCTCTCTCTCTCTCTCTCTCTCCTCTCTCTCTCTCTCTCTCCCTCCTCCCTCCCTCCCTCCCCTCCCTCCCTCCCTCACCTCCCTCCCTCCCTCCCTCCCTCCCTCCCTCCCTCTCTCTCTCTCTCTCTCTCTCCCTCTCTCTCTCTCTCTCTCCTCCCTCCCTCCCTCTCTCTCTCTCTCTCCTCCCTCCCTCCCTCTCCCCTCCCTCATCTCCCTCCCTCCCTCCCTCTCAGTCCCCCTCTCTCTCCTCCACTCCCTATCTCTCCCCTCCCTCCCCTCCCTCCCTCCCTCGCTCTCTCTCTACTCCCTCTCCTCTCTCTCCATCTCTCTCTCTCTCTCTCTCTCTCTCTCTCTGGAGAAGTATGTTACTTATCCAGTTATCCTCATTAAACATTTTCGAGTAGTTCTCCCTCCTCTCCTCTCTCCTCCCTCTCTCCTCTCTCTCTCTCCCTCTCTCCCTCTCTCTCTCATCTTTTCTCTCCCGCGATCAATATCCAGTGCCTCCAGGTCCCAGTCACTCCCTATCGTATCGAGGACTATGAGGCTCTATCTCTCTCTCTCGTCTCTCCTCTCTCTCTCTCTCTCTCTCTCTTCATGCGAGAAGTATGTCACTTATTCAGTTATCCCTCATTAAACATTTCGAACAGTTCTCTCTCTCTCGGAAGATCTCCTCAGAGGCTCTCTCCGTATCTCTCTCTCAACTCTCTTCTTCCAGCATTCTGCTCTCTCTATCTCGCTCACGCGATCAATGGCAGAGGAGAGCTAAGGTCTCAGTCCACATGAGGATACATGTAAAACTGACAGTGCGGCGCAGGCATCCTGCCGTTCCCCACAGCTTGCTGAGATTGGCACCTCCTGCAGCCAGATCTGACCCTCCGCACCGCCAACAAAGGGACAGTCCTGGAGGACATGGACATGAACTGTCTGTTGGCACCTCCTGCAGTCTCCAGCCAGATCTGCTCCCTCCGTACCGCCAACAAGGGACAGTCCTGGAGGACATGGTGAACTGTCTGTTGGCACCTCCTGCAGCCAGATCTGCTCCCTCCGCCCTGAGCACCGCACAACAAGGGACAGTCCTGGAGGACATGGTGAAACTGTCTTGTTGGCACCTCCTGCAGCCAGATCTGCTCCCTCCGCACCGCCAACAAGGGACAGTCCTGTAGGACATGGTGAACTGTCTGTTCCGCCCCACAGTCACAGGAGCTGATGGGGTGACGCCAATACGCTTCAGGCGGGCACGTAAGCCACAGTGGCCCGTCCTCAGTCTGAAGATGGTAGTCTGCCCGCTGCGTTGGAGATGGTTGATGGGGTCGGCGACTGGGTCATAATCACCCTTTGTCCTCCTCCATTCTGCTTGGAGTCAAAACGGACTATCCTTAGATAGACCATTGACGTATTATTGGATTTATTACAAAAACTAATAACTAATGAAACTGACTGCAGAAATATAAAAAAGGGGTTTTGCGTTTTGATATTTCAGCAGTCTTTTTTTGCTATACAAAATGAATGAGATTAATTTTTCGTAATAAGTTCAATAATATGTCAATGGACTATCTAAAGATAGTCCGTTTTGACTCCAAGCCATCGCAAGTGTCTCCGACGCTAACAGGCTTGCTGCACGCACTCTGACTTGTACTTAGCTTTTAAATAATAGTGGCCTGAACCCTGGAGAATAAATCTAAACGTTTAGTAAGGGCTTTAAGATCAGACCTGGTATTGCAGTACCTCCAGGATCTGCTCAGAGCTTTGAATGATGGTTGGTTGATGGTTCGTCCCATACGTGCTGCTTTGCATTGGAGTGGACGCAAAACGTTTGTTTTTGTTTGTTTGTTTCTTCATTTTTGTTTAGGTGTGTTTCTTCTTGGTCTGTCCCAAGGATATCTCCTGAACCGCTTGACAGAATCGCTTCAAATTGTATGTGCTGGTGTGTCACCAAGAGATCGAGGAAGGCATCCGAGCATACATTGTTGCTGTCGTGACCTTGACCTTGACCTTGACATATGATATGACCTTGAAAACCGAAAATCTACTTCTACACCGTTGGACTTTTTGGAGTCTTCAAACTTGTTTTAATTAAATTCTTCAATCATCCAACCCACGTTCCTATTGCGTTGCTAGTGGATGTTTGATCCGATTGACTAGACCATGGATATCAAGGTCATTCATGTATCGAAAGCGTGCTCGCACGCACATTTAAAGATCCACCAGATCACGTGTCAAAATCACGGGTTTCGAAAGCGTGCTCGCGCGCACATTTAAAGATCCACCAGATCACGTGTCAAAATCACGGGTTTCACGTGTTTTCCCTCTTATAACTGGAAATAAATCTTGTTTTGACCAAGTCTGACTCCCATATCAATGGCCCCAAATTCAAACCCGAAACATCAGTTTAAAGAGCTAGCCTCAATTTGAAGTTGGGGAAATGTGTATGTGGGTCACATCGACGCAGAAAAACCCCAGGAAAAAAAACCCCCAGGGACTTAATCGTGGTGCGTCACTGGGTTTTTAAGCCTAATATCTTCATGCTCGCCTATGCAGAGAGGGGGGCTGGGGTCAGAGAGAGAGAGAGAGAGAGAGAGGGAGAGAGAGACGAGAGGAGAGAGAAGGGAGAGAGAGAGAGAAACGGAGAGGGGGGGAGGTAGAGAGAGAGAGGGGGGAGAGGGGGGGGTAGAGGGGGGGGAAAAGGGGGAGGGGGGGACCTGAAAAGGGGGAGGGGGGACTGCATGACTCGAAGTGATAAATTAGCATTAAGTATATAGGGATAAGAAACACTCATCAGATCGATGCGAAGGTTAGCTTCCCGATCTAACTTTTGCGTTCTTTCACTAAAGATTATCTTTGCACCCGCGCCCATGAGTGTGCGTGTGTGAATAGTTGAGAGAACAAGAACAAACAGAAAAAAGAACGGTTGTTTGATTTCTATGAAGGAGATAGAGATAAAGAGAGATGGGCGAGAGAGAGTGAGAGAGAGGAGAGAGAGAGAGAGAGAGAGAGAGAGGTAGAGTGAGAGAGAGGAGAGAGAGAAGACAGACAGAGAGACAGAGATACAGAGAGAGAGAGAGAGAGAGAGATAATTGAGTGTCAAAAAAGTGATAGACGGAACAGATCGATCGATGAGAGAGACAGACAGAGAGAGAATCGACCGAGAGAGACAGAAGAGAGAAAGACAGAGACAGAGAGAGAGAGAGAGAGAGGACAGAGAGAGACATAATTAGAGAGAGAGAGAGACATACAGAGAGAGAGAGAGACTGAGAGAGAGGGGACCGAGAGAGAGAGATGAGACAGAGAGAGGACGGAGAGAGAGACAGAGAGAGAGAGAGAGAGAGAGAGAGAGAGAGAGAGAGAGAGAAGAGAGAGAGAGAGAACAATGAACAATGAACGAATTTATTGCCGTTAAAGATCCACCAGATCACGTGTTAAAAAAATCACGGGTTTCACGGGTGTTTTCCCCCCGTCTTATAACTGGAAAAAAAAACAACACAATCTTGTTTTGATCAGGTCTTGACTCTCATATAAATGGCCCCAAATTTTAACCGACATCAGTTTAAAGAGCAGCCTCAATTTGAATATGGGGAAATTCTGCATGTGGGTCACAGCAGCCCAGAAAAAAACAAGCGCGAAATCGCAATAGTTTGTGGCACGCGGTCTATTTTTTACCACTCCAATCATGAGTCACCTCCCCTGGCTTTTCAATAATTTTAATCTGTAAACCAGAGGGACGGACGGTATTCATGTTGAGATAGCATGAGACTTAGCATGATGCTAACTTAGAAGCTCTTCCAAAAGTCCTATTAAATCCTATAGGACATTGGAAAGAGCTTCTGTAGTTAGCATCATGCTAAGTCTCATGCTATCTCAACGTGAATACCGTCCCAGAATGTTATCTCTGCCACCATTTCGTAACTTTTTATATCTTTTGGAAAACATTTTAAAACTATTTAATCCTACTTATACTCATCGAAAGAAGCACCGGCATACTCGTCGTGTCTGTTGTAGTGTATGTCTGTATTACGTATGTTTATTATTTTGTACGCTTTTAAAATACATCATTTTAAAGAGCGGCCTCAATTTGAAGTGTAGCCTCGATTTGAAGATATGTGCCTTCCCAGGTCGAGAGGACGTAAAGCTCAAATTTACGATACGCCTCGATTTGAAGTGCGACAATTTTGTCAAAATGTGCGACAATTTTTGGACCGACCGACAACCGACAAAGTGAGTTATATAGTTTGTGGCTTGAGCCACAAACAAAAACAAGGGGACTTAATCGTGGTGCGTCACTGGGTCTTTAAAGACCCCGCACGTCACGTGTCAAACTCACGGTTTTCACGTGTTTTCCCTCTTATAACTAGTAAGAAAATCTTAAGCAATCATTCTCTAGTATAAGAGGGAATGTGTGACACGTGACGTGGGGGGTCTTTAAGCTTACAGCTTCTTACAGCAAGAAAACGACGCGAATACAAACAATGCCTTCCAAATGTCGATGTACAATCACAAACGCGACGTTTTATCAGTCCGTCATGGAAACCACAACAACATTTCTGTTCTTTTCCTTTTTCTTGTTTTTCACGAAAGTCACTTTACTGCCATGTTTATTCTATATCAACTGTATCACTGAGAACAGCAGCATCACCTGTCGATAACGGTTCTCTAGATAACCGCGCGCGAATAACGCTTACGGCAAACGGGGCCTAAGAAACACTTTAGAAAACGTTTGCGGAAGAATATTACAAGCTCTTGTCTGATTGGTCAAACAAAATTTTCTTATTAAACAAACTTTAATGGACCAATCAACAACAAGAAACGCATTCACCCCCTACTAGTTCCGGATAGTTCGCCGCTTGCTCGGTGTTTGGCAAGAACAAAACGCCACGCGAACTATCGGCAAACGAAGGGTGTTTCTTACACCGTTTTTGCCGATTTGAGCGAGCGCAACGTAACGTTAGCCCTTGTGAAACGGCCCCCAGGTCAGATTTGAAAGCAGCGGCTGTCATCCAAGAAAAAAAGTTTATGAGTGAGTGGCAAAGTCCCCGGGGTCAGCGTTGCACGTGCCTGCGCGTGTGACATGTTCTTTTGCAGCCACAAGTTTCCCACTACGAAGCATGGCGATATATGAGAGAGAGAGAGGAGAAGAGACGCTGAGAGAGAAGAGAGAGACGAGAGAGAGAGAGAGTCTCGAACCTCGAAAATTTTTAATGAATAAGGCCTCACTGAGCGGAAAGAGAGAGAGATTGAGAGAGAGAGAGAGTCGCGAGACGAAAACGAGTCGAATTCGAAGAGAGAAGAGGCCTCACTGCCCGAAAGAGAGAGAGAGAGAGAGAGAGAGAGAGAGAGAGAGAGAGAGAGGAGAAAGAGAGAGAGAGAGACAGAGAGACGAGAGGAGAGGAGAGAGAGAGAGAGAGAGAGGCGAACGAACGAGGGAGAGTGAGAGGCTGCTGGAGTGGGGAAGAGAGAGAGAGAGAGAGAGAGCAGTGAGAAGAGAGATGACTTGTAGAAGAGAAGAAGGAATGGGAAAGAAGAGAGAGATGGAGAATGAGGACAAGAGCGCTGAGAGAAACAGAGGAAAGAGGCTGAGACAGAGGTTTAAGAGTGAAAGATGAGCGAGAGCCTGAGAGAGACAGAGGGGAGAAGCGCTTAGAGGTAGAGACTAGAATAACACTAGAGAATTCAGAGAGAAGAGGGAAGAGAGAGAAAGAGAGAAAGAGACAGAGAGAGCATGAGAATCAAGTTATACAAGACTAAGAGAGGGAAGAGAGAGAGAGAGAGAGAGAGGGAAAGAGGTACAATGAATGATTTAAGAGAGACGAGACAGATGGTAAGATTAGAGGAGAGATGGAGAGAGATTGTATTAGATAGACGGTGAGAGAGACTCATTCAGATCCGTAGACAGAGATGCAGATTTATGCTTTTATACCAGGGATAGGATGGGGGAGGGGATAAACTTATGACATTCAAGATGAAACCATAGACACAAATTACAGAGGGGGGTGGAAAAGAGAGAGAGAGAGGGAGACGAAGAGAGAGACAGAGAGAGAGATGGAGATGGAGAGAGAGAAAGAGAGAGATAGAGAGAGAGATGAGAGAGAGAGGAGAGAGAGGAAGAGCCAGAGAGAGAGAGGGAGAGAGGGGAGAGAGAAACAGAGAAGAGAGAAAGAGAGAGAGAGGAGAGAGAAGAAAGAGAGAAAGAGAGAGAGAGAGGACGAGAGAATCTGCTGAGAGAGAGAGCGAGGTTTGAGAAGAGAGAGACAGAGAGAGACAGAAGAAAGAGACAGAGAAGAGAGAAAGAGAGGACAGAGAGAGAAGGGAGAGGGAGAGACGATAGAAGAGGAATAACGACAAAAACAAATGCTCTTAGAATAAGAAATCACGAAACGTCGCGCATAATTGAATGAGAAATGCTATAACACAAACAACAAACAAACAAACAAACAAAGAAAGATAATGTTTCCCTCGTGAAAGATGGGCATAACGGCTGGCATTTACTTAACCTGTGGTGCTAAAGACCCACCAGGTCACGTGTCAAAATCACGGGTAGGCGACCAAATAGGATTTGGACGCCCTCTGCGGTCTTTCGACCATGTGGGGCATTTTTTTAAATACAAAGATGGTGGGAACAATACTGGAGGCAATGCTCGGAGGCAGTGCAACACCAGTAAAGTCCCGATTTTTTTTTTTTGAACAATACAGATGTGTGTAGCAGGTAACCACGCACTCGGTTAAACCTCATCGGCTATGGTACCGCCACGAGTTAGTTTTATAATGAAATATGTATAAACACAAAGTGTCAAAATCACGGGTTTTCACGTATTTTCCCTCTTACAACTGGTAAGAAATACTTGTTTTGACCAGGTTTTGACTCCCACACAAATGTCCCCAAGTTGAAAACGAAACATCAATTTTAAAGACCCACCAGGTCACGTGTCAAAATCACGGGTTTCACGTGTCTTCCCTCTTATAGCGGGTACGAAATCTTGTTTTGACCAGGTTTGACTCCCACACAAATGTCCCCAAGTTAAAAACGAAACATCATTTTAAAGATCCACCAGATCACGTGTCAAAATCACGGGTTTCACGTGTTTTCCCTCTTACAACTGGAAATAAATCTTGTTTTGACCAAGTCTGACTCCCATATAAATGTCCCCAAATTGAAAACGAAACATCATTTTAAAGAGCAGCCTCAATTTGAAGTTGGGGAAATTCGTATGTGGGTCACAGCAACCCAGAAAAAAACCAAGGGACTTAATCGTGGTGCGTCAGCGTGTCTTTAAAGAGCAGCCTCAATTTGAAGTTGGGGGAATTTGCATGTGGGTCACAGCTACCCCGAAAAAAAACCCAAGGGACTTAATCGTGGTGCGTCAGTGTGTCTTTAAAGCAAAACGAAAACAAAACAAAACAACAACCCCAAAAAGCGGGAAAGCCAAATTCTGGAACTTCATGCAAGATTCATGGGCATGCTTTTAAGGATACAAAGATAAAACCCAAGATCTCTACCAGGAGCATTCGTAGAAATGGACACTTTGAATACTCGGAGGAATAAGCACACAAAAATGTGTGCGATTGCCCTATTTCACCCAAAACTGCATAATTATACAAGTGTACGCGCATGGTATACACATAGCCTAATAGTGTGATACACGCATATGCATGCGAGTACATACGTGCATGTGCGTGCACGCGCGCGCGCACACACACACAGACAGACAAACACACACTCTCTCTCTCTCGCTCTTACTCTCTCTCTCTCTCACTCTCTCTCTCTCTCTTACACTCTCTCTCTCACTCTCTCTCTCTCTCTCTCTCTCTCTCTCTCTCTCTCTCTCTCTCTCTTACACTCTCTCTCACTCTCGCTCTCTCTCTCTCTCGCTCTTACTCTCTCTCACTCTCTCTCTCTCTTACACACTCTCTCTCTCTCACTCTCGCTCTCTCACACTTTCTCTCACTCTCGCTCTCTCACTCTCTCGCACTCTCTCACTCTCACTCCCACCCACTCTCTCTCTCTCTCTCTCTCTCTCTCTCTCTCTCTCTCTCTCTCTCTCTCTCTCTCTCTCTCTCTCTCTCTCTCTCTCTCTCTCTCTACTGTGGTCCAAGGCCGAAGCGCAAATAAAAACCATTCAGAGTTCAGTGTTCTCTGTCTGTCTGTCTGTCTGTCTGTCTGTCTGTCTGTCTGTCTGTCTGTCTGTCTGTCTGTGCTGTCTGTCTGTCTGTCTGTCTGTCTGTCTGTCTGTCTGTCTGTCTGTCTCTCTGTCTGTCTCTCTCTCTCTCTCTCTCTCTCTCTCTCTCTCTCTCTCTCTCTCTCTCTCTCTCTCTCTCTTTGTACTGTGGTCCAAGGCCGAAGCGCAAATAAAAAAGCATTCAGTGTTCAGTGTTTTTTCTCTCTCTCTCTCTCTCTCTCTCTCTCTCTCTCTCTCTCTCTCTCTCTCTCTCTCTCTCTCTCTCTCTCTCCCTCTCTCTCTCTCGGTAAATGTTAAGAAACAATCCAGCTTATTATTTTTAAAAGGCAGGTACTTGGGTGGCATATTACCGCACTTGCATTTGCTGTGCTAATCAATTCTTTTTCTCTTTCTCTCTCTGCATGTCTTTCCCCCACTCTCTCTCTCTCTCTCTCTCTCTCTCTCTCTCTCTCTCTCTCTCTCTCTCTCTCTCTCTCTCTCTCTCTCTCTCTCTCTCTCTCTCTCATCTCTCTCTCTCCCCTCCCCCCCTCCACTCTCTCTTTTCTTTCAATGGTAAAGACCCACCAGATCACGTGTCAAAACCACGGGTTTCACGTGTTTTCCCTCTTATGGCTGGTAAGAAATCTTGTTTTGACCAGGTTTGGCTCCCATTCAAATGCCCCCAAATAGAAAACGAAGCATCATTTTAAAGAGCAGCCTCAACTAGAAGTTGGGGGCATGTGTATGTGGGTCACAGCTACCCAGAAAAAACCCCAAGGGACGTAATGAATTTTCGTTTGCCTTACAAACGGTTTTCCGCATTGTTGCATTTTGGTTGTGATAAAATATTTCCCATTCACTGTCCAAACTTCACACACAATCATTAACCCTCAATCTTCTGCCGATTGCTAGGAAACCAGGTGGTACCAATTGCATGACAGGCACTATATCGATAAGTCTCCCCTATCTCAATGTTTAGCGTTGGGTTTCCCAATTTCCTTTTTACTAAGCAATGAAAAAAACATTGCGCAAAGTTATGGTCTTTTCTTCTAATGCACGGGACATAGTCCCTACCTTTTCTGGGGGTCATTCCATCCAAGCGGCTCTGGTCGCGTTCACTCCAACGCGTTAGCTATGCTACAGTATTGTACACAATAATATTTATTTCGCGGAATAATCAGTAAGAGTCCCCTACATAAGCAAATAATATACACCTATCAAAAATTGAGATACATAAGCAAATAATATACACATATTAAAAATTGAGATACATAAGCAAATAATATGCACATTAAAAATTGAGATACATAAGCAAATACTATACACCTGTTCAAAATTGAGATACATAAGCAAATAAAATAAACCTGTTAAAAATTGAGATACATAAGCAAATAATATATACATATTAAAATTTAAGATACATAAGCAAATAATATACACCTATTAAAAATTGAGATACATAAGCAAATAATATACACATATTAAAAATTGAGATACATAATCAAATAATATACACCTATTAAAAATTGAGATACATAAGCAAATAATATACACATGCAAATAATATACACCTATTAAAATTTGAGATACATAAGCAAAATAATATATACATGCTTGTGTCTACCCTCTTGTCTATAATGGCAGCTTTCGTTGTAGGGGAAGACGGGGTAAAAAGCGCATGCGCGGGTAAGAAGCCCACCCCAATTATCTCATGAAATAAAGAAAATTTCAGTCAAATTTGCCCATGAGACGAATGCTAGACATTAACGCTCGTCTCATGGGCAAAATGAGACTGAAATTTGCTTCATGGCATGAGATAATTGGGGTGGGCTTCTTACCCGCCCATGCGCTTTTTACCCCGTCTTCCCCTATCCACAAAACCGAGCATCGCCTCAAGATGCCTCATTAAAGAAAATGAAGCGAATCGAACCTGTTGTCCATAACGTTGGTAGAGGTCTGCAGGCTCCTATTTATGCGCTGAACGTTCGTGGAAGATAATGACTATCTTATATATATATATGTAAATCGAGAGGTTTTTGTAATGACTACTACCTCACGTGTTCACAGCACGCGCTGTGACCCCCCCAAATCAGATTATGATGATGACTGACAGCTAGCACGACCTCGCCGTGGGCTTTGCCTATTATTTCACGTCATTCTGACTCTAACCTTTTGACCATCTCATCTCTCCCTCTCTGTGCGTCTCTCTGTCTCTCCGTCTCTGTCTCTGTCTCTCCATCTCTCTGTCTCTCTGTCTCTGTCTCTTCTCTCTCTCTCTCTCTCTCTCTCTCTCTCTCTCTCTCTCTCTCTCTCTCTCTCTCTCTCTCTCTCTCTCCCTCTCGCTCTCTTTTATTCACTTCATATGTTATTATTTTAGAGGACCTGATGAAAAGAAGCAGTTATTAATGCTTACTCAGTTTATCCTCATCAAATATGTTGAGTTCGAGTTCTCTCTCTCTCTCTCTCTCCCTCTCTCTCTCTCTCTCTCTCTCTCTCTCTCTCTCTGAGCCCTCGTCACTACGTTCACAGAATCCGCCACAATGATGCCAGTTTAAGCAGTTAACCCGATCACCGAGGACAGTCATTGGTATTCATCCATCACGGACTTGTACAAATGGATAGACTACCTTTGGGGTCAAGGTCACCGAAGTGAGCCTTCAAGGCCGAATTGCGACTATAGTCTGATTCTTCACTTCCGGTTGTTTTTTGTCAGCATACAAGTCCGTGGTATGAATGAAAATCTGATTAACGTCCTCCGGTCTGGAACAAACACATATGGGACATTACTAGATCTATATAAAGATGGAGGGAACGATCCTGGAGGCAATGCCCGGAGGCAGTGCAACACCAGTAAAGTCCCGAATGTTTAACAATACAGATGTTGGTAAGTATAATCCGTGGTATCCAGTTTGTGTGGCTTTTCAGTCTGGAGACTAGTGCCTACATGCGAACTGTCTTTCCAAGGACGCATGTCGTGAGCGTTTCTTAAAAGCGCTGGATCTCTCGCGAAGCAAACATTAAAGCTTACTGTTCCCTTTAAGCAAGAGCGGTTAACAGAACGTTGCCGAGTTTCCAAGTCCCCGGATTTCACACGAGGTAGGCGAACGCAAGCTTACAGGTAGGAGAATGAAACAAAACATAAATTGCGAACACAAACACGTGCAGTGTTTCTTAGAAGCCAAATGATCTTCCCTTGCAAGCGGAATGGTGAGAGAGGTTTAGAGACCCACCAAGTCACGTGTCAAAATCACGGGTTTGAATGAATTCATATTAATTTTAACGTCCTCCTGGTCCAACGAACGCATGTGTGTTTCACATGTTTTCCCTCATAGCTGGAAAGAAAACTTGTGTTTGACCAAGTTTGACTCCCATACAAATGTCCCCAAATTGAAAACGAAACATCATTTCAAAGAGCAGCTTCAATTTGAAGTTGGGGACATTTGTATGTGTGTCACAGCTACCCAGAAAAAACCCCAATGGACTTAATCGTGGTGCGTCAGTGTGTCTTTAAAACCCCCCACCGCGTTCTACCCATGAAGCAAACACGATTTCTGGCATTCTGTCGTCCATGAAACGCCTCACGTGGTTTCAGTCTTGGAAATATAGAAGAAAGAAATGACCTTGGGGCCCCCTTGAGAGATATCAGTATGTTGCTTTACCATTGTATTGTTAAAAATTCGGGATTTTACTGGTGTTGCAATGCCTCCGGGCATTGCCTCCAGTATTGTTACCACCATCTTTACATCTTCTAATGTCCCATATGTGTCTGTTCCAGACCGGAGGACGTTAAACAGATTTACTTGGGGCCCTCAACACGGGCTCTATTCGCCATCCAAATTACTAAGCCTGTAGCTTCTGCACTAAATTGGGGCATGGAGGCCCTATCAGGGGGCACAACCTGCAGACTAAATTGATTCCCCGAGTGATTAAAGACCCACCAGATCACGTGTCAAAACCACGGGTTTCACGTGTTTTCCCTCTTATAGCTGGAAAGAAAACTTGTGTTTGACCAGGTCTGACTCCCATATCAATGCCCCCAAATTCAAACCGAAACATCATGTTAAAGAGCAGCCTCGATTTTGAAGTTGGGGACATTTGTATGTGGGTCACAGCTACCCAGACAAAAAAACAACCAAGGGGCTTAATCGTGGTGCGTCAGTGTGTCTTTAAGGACAATAAACAGATTTTCTTATCGATGGAGTTGTCATCGAGAGTGGGGAGATTTTGAATGAAGAACAGGATGGGGGGAGGAGGGGGGGGGGGGGGGGGGGTGTCGATTATCACGTGCTGTAGCAGTGCCATATTGACTAAAATCACTTACACGATTGTCATAATTTCACTTCATATGATATACCATAGGGTCCATTTTTAGTGCATTTAAAAGGCTGGCAAATAAGCATCACCCGCACTTCATTTTTAACCCCTTGACTGCCACCAACGTATTACGTACTGACCTGATGACATCACCGATGATGTCATCAGATGAAGAGGAATAACCCTGATATGCTGGCTTTTGCTCTGACATAATCAAGAGAGTAATATCCCCAGACCATTTTCTCAGATTGGCTCTATCAGTCGTCTTTTTCATGTCATTATATTTTTTCTTTAATTATCTCTCGCAGTCAAGGGGTTAAAGGGGCACCTGACGGATTAGGTTTTGCACAAAAAAACCGTCAAGATCACCAGGAAAACACATTTTACAGAGATCGCAACACTCACTTTGGTCTGGTTTCCTAGAAATCAAACCGTCAAATCGGCGATTCCTCCTTGGCGGAGGTGCTGGAAGTCATATTCTTTCAGTGAAAGAGAAAGCGTGTGCCTTCTCTTTTCTAATGGCCGCCTGAGTCGCTTAGACAAAAATCACGACAATTCCACAATACAAGCCTTTTCTTTTTATTTACAGTTTACCAAAAGGAGTTTCACTCACAACAAAGGAATTAGCTCCATTTTTGTTTACTGCGCTACAAAGAAGAAAAGGCTTCAACCACAATGAGTGGTCTCCACCCACCCCGTCCAAAATGGCTTCTCTCTCCGGCAGCTCCGCCAAGGAGGAATCGCCGTTTTGACGGTTTGATGTCTAGGAAACCAGAGCAAAGTGAGTGTTCCGATCCTTGAAAAGGCTGTCTTTCTGGTCTGGTGATCTCGACGTGTTTCTTGCAAAAACGCATCCGTCAGGGTGTCCGTTTAATCACCTATTCTAATGAGACTTCATATCGTTTTGTTCTTGCTAACTCGGCAGACGTTTGAAGTCACTGGTTGTAGTATATACTAGAATTGAGAACCGGTTCAAAATTCCGAATCGGTTTTAAACCGGTTTTCCATATTCTAACCGGCTTTACCGAATCGTTTTTTTTAAACTAGTACTCGCATCACTAGTTTCACATATGCAAACACATATTTATTTGTCAGAATATTCACACACACGCACGCACGCGCACACATACATATACACACACACAATAAAGAAACTTATGACTTATGACACACACACACACACACACACACTCAACTCAACACTCAGTCAAAGTCAAAGCCATACACCACCACAAACCAGAAACAGCTATTCTTGGCTAACAAACACCCAATCTGCGCTGAGAATCAGTGTTGTTTGTCGAAAATAATGCGTTATTCTAAGATAAACTTACTTTCAGTTTGCAGTTAAAAAAACCCGGTTCACAGCAACTCGAACCGGTTTTTCGAACCGCGAAAGTTTAGCACCGGTTTTTCGGTTCAAACCGGTTTTCCACCCCACCTCTAGTATATACGTTTTTTGTTTTACTATGTACACCTTTACTTAGCGATTGCTTTGCTGTTCAACGAGAAGAAAGAACCGCATTTGAAAGGGATGGACTGAAAAGATTGTAATAATGGCTGATGAAAACGTTGAAACTTTGAGAAAAACAACACATAAAAAACCCTCCAATACAAGAATCAATTGAAGAGAAAGTAATAATGGCTGATGAAAACGTTGAAACTTTGGGGGGGGGGGGGGGGGGGAATGGATTGAAGAGAAAGTAAACATGTATGAAAACGTGAAACTAAATGGGATGGGGGGCTGGGGGGGGGGGGGGGGGGGGGGGGGGACACAAAAAAACCCTCCAAGAATGGATTGAAGAGAAAGTAATAATGGCTGATGAAAACGTTGAAACTGGCGGTGGGGGGGGGGGGGGGGGGGGACACCAAAAAACCCTCCAAGAATGGATTGAAGAGAAAGTAATAATGGCTGATGAAAACGTTGAAACTTGGGGGGGGGGGGGGGCGGGGACACAAAAAAAACCCTCCAATACAAGAATCAATTGAAGAGAAAGTAATAATGGCTGATGAAAACGTTGAAACTTGGGGGGGGGGGGGGGGTGGGGGGGGGACACAAAAAACCCTCCAAGAATGGATTGAAGAGAAAAGTAATAATGGCTGATGAAAACGTGAAAACTTGGGGGGGAGGGGGGGGGGGGGGGGGGGGGGGGGGGGGGGGACACAAAAAACCCTCCAAGAATCAATTGAAGAGAAAGTAATAATGGCCGATGAAAACGTTGAAACTTTTTTTTTTTTAAACACCCAAAACAACAACCTCGGCAAATGTTAAATAAAGCCCCCACCTCTGCCCCTTCCATTCATTTCAGTCGGTTTCAGTTTAGGGTTAGGGTTAGGAATAGGGTTTCGGATAGGGTTAGGGTCAGCTCAGTCATCAACTTTTATGTTTTGTGTATTTGACACTAAACTGACCCTAAGCCTTATCCCTAATCCTATCCCAAAACCCTATTCCTAACCCTAACCCTAACATAAAACCGTCTAATCCACACACACAAAATTGATGGTATGTTATGATATTGACACTTAACTGACCCTACACCTATCCCTAACCCTAACCCAAACCCTATTCCTAACCCTAACCCTAACTGAAACCGTCTGAAATGAATGGAAAGGACAGAGGAGGGGTCTTTTCTTAACAGTCGCCAGACCTTCAATACAACAAGAGGCAAAGCCTTCAAGGCTCACTCTAACAGGAACATGTGGGACAACAAAGAAAGATTGAGGGGGTTGTCTAAAGTACAAGATTGCCAATAAAATTTAAAAGTACAAATGAAACTATCGTTAATGGATACAACTAAAAAATAAATAAAAAAGTGCCCGTGCTGATAATCGGACCCGGAACCATTGGCATGATAGACAGACACTCTACCATTGAGCTATCGAGGCTTTCAGTGTTGATGAGTTTCTAAACTCATGTTGCCTGTTGAATACTCTCTCTAACCCACTAATCTAAAATGTTATCTGTTTGTTATCTGCTTACAGTCTTGTTTCAAGTATTTAGTTATTCAAATCATTATTGTTTGAAACCTTGCATAGACATCTATATGTGTGCAAAGTTTGAACAATGTATGCCTTCTATTTCCCGAGAAAATGCCACCGTTAAAGCTTGGAGATTAGACCAGGACGCAATGCACGCACACGCACGCGCACGCACACGCACACACACACACACGCACACACACACACACACACACACACACACACACACACACACAACACATACACACAACCGAACAACTATCATACTATAGACTCGCTTCGTTTTATCTTCGTTAACACGAGTGAGCCAAAAATGGACAGAAGAGAATTAACAACGGCTGATAAAAAAAAACCACGTTAAAAGTTTCAACAACAAAAAGAAAGAAAGAAAAACCAAACAAACTCCAATACAATACAGCACCACCATTGGACAACGTCATTGTTAGTAGTAGTAACCATGGTGCCCAAATGAGTCATCTAAGAAATGACAACCCCACGTTGGGGGGTCAGTTTTTCGTGCCAACAATATTGGACAACTCTTCCTCCAAGTCCCATGATCAAGTAAAGCAGAATCTTCTTGTGCCAAGACACTCGTCGTACCACCAAGGATTTGGATGCTAAAGTTAACGCAGAGTTCTGAGCCAAGAGCTAACGACATTAGCTGGAACTAGCCATGCTGGTTCCATTGTACGAGAGATGGGTTCTGAGTGACGTCCCTTGGCAGAACTCTTCCAGCTTGGCAGAATGACGTCCCCTTAGATGAGCTAATTTGCATATCCGTTGTGTCTTGCTACTAGTTTCGGATACAGCTTGTTTATAACAATGATATATACAATACCCTTTATTGGTAACGCAGTTTAATAGCTGGGTGAGAAAAACTTAACGAATGTTATTGATTCTTCTTCTTCTTCGATCGCTCAGACAGTTTCCTGTCAAATATGAGCGCAAATGCGTCATGCTGCCGTTACGCGCCTAACTAAGAAATAGCGTTAGGCCCAGCAAGTCCGACTTCCGCTTGAGGAAATGTTTTTGAAAGTGTTTCGTGGAAAAAAGGCAGGAGAATGGACCGGTAAGGCAGAAAGATAGTAGATGACAGTAAGCAAAGGGAAAAGACAGAGTCGAAGAGAGTGACAGATTAGAGGAGGCTACAAGCACAGAACTTCCAGAAGGTGGGGGAACTATTTGTACAAAAGACCCCCGGTATCCCCACGGGGAGTATTTTATCGATTGATTCTGATTGTTCCAAAGGCATTCACAACCTTTTTTATTGTGGGGGAGAGAGAGTTTATTGGATGCTTCATTCGCGCGCATGCGCACGCACGCACGCACGCACGCACACTCACGCGCAATAAACATAATAATGTATGCGCGGATGTCTTCCTCTCATGGTGACACACCACCACACAAACATTTGAAGCGATTCGGTCAAGCGGTTCGGGAGATATCATTGGGACAGACAGAAGGGAAAAAAACAAAAGAAAAAACCCAAACATATACGAACGAAAACATACTCCTTTGCGATCGTAGATCGGCAAAGGACAATTAAAAAAAAAATATTATATATATATATAAAATAACTATTGGAAAATAATTATAGAAACAACAGTAGGCCATAGATCATCACACTCAGTACCATCAGAGAGCTATGCTTCTCATGCAAGTCTAAGCCTGTAGACAAATGCATGTTTGAACGAAGAAAAATACTTCTCTGTGACCTTTACAATCACCTCTGAAGGGGTAGGCCTGCATATTTCAGCCAAATATCGATTTAAAAAAAACAACCAATTCCAATTGTTTGTTGCATCGTGGATGCTATATTTAGACTTAATGGAGTGTCCATGGTGGCATGAAATCACACTTTGACAATTCAGTCAAAGCATCCTCTGAAATGTAATCGATTTTCTCTTCTTTTACTTTTGCATCTCTGTCTTTGTCTTTGTCTCTGTCTCTGTCTCTGTCTCAGTCTCTCTCTCTCTCAATTGATCTCTCCATTCTCTCTATACCGTCTCTCTCTCTCTCATCTCTCTCTCTCTCTCTCTCCTCTTCTCTCTCTCTTTATTTTAGTGTGGATGTTGTCAATTATTTGCTGCATGTTCTTAATGTTCATTGTGTTCGCTCCATGGAAGGGGCTATGGCCTAATATCCATTACATTTCCGAGTTCCGAGTTCTCTCTCTCTCTCTCTCTCTCTCTCTCTCTCGGATCTCTCTCTCTCGCTCTCTCTCTCACTCCCTCTCCCTTTCTCTTCTCTCCTCTCTCTCTCTCTCTCTCTCTCTCTCTCTCTCTCTCTCTCTCTCTCTCTCTCTCTCGCTCTCTCTCCTTTATTTAGTGTGGATGTTGTCAATTATTTGTTGCATGTTCTTAATGTTCATTGTGTTCGCTCCATGGAAGGGGCTATGGCCTAATATACCATTAAATTTCCGAGTTCCGAGTCCTCTCTCTCTCTCTCTCTCTCTATCTCTCTCTTACTCTCTCTCTTCTCTCTCTCCATCTCTCTCTCTCTGTCTCCTATCTATCTCTCTCTCTCTCTCTCTCCTCTCTCCTCGTCTCTCTCTCTCTCTCTATCTCTTCTCCCCCTCCCTCTCTCTCTCTCCTTATTTAGTGTGGATGTTGTCAATTACTTGCTGCATGTTTCTTAATGTTCATTGTGTTCGCTCCATGGAAGGGGCTATGGCCTAATATCCATTACATTTCCGCGATTCTCTCTCCTCTCTCTCTCTCTCTCTCCTCTTCTCTCGGTCTCTCTCACAAATCTCTCTCTCTCCTCTCTCTCTCCCTCTGTCTCTCTCTCTCTCTTCCCTTTCCCCCTCTCTCTCTCTTCTCTCTATCATCGCCTACAGGAATGCATCGACCTAGGCAACATTAGCCTTTTCTTTGATGGGACAATCGATTATTACTCCTGCCAATCATTGAGATGGGGGGCGTCAGGACTGTCAGGACTGTCAGGACTGTCAGGGCCACTCGTGTCTATTTCAGACCTGTTTACCCCCTACACAAGTCTTGAGTAGTCTGGATAGCTGAAATGAGTAGCTTGGGCTCAAAATGTGTAGTTTTATTCATTAAAACCATCAAACAATGTTAACTGAGTGAGTATTAGAGCATTTTGAAGAGTAGTAGAGGTCCAAATTGAGTAGAATACTACTCGAAAAGAGTAGAGTCAACAGGTCTGCTATTAGCTGTGTCTGTCGCAATTGTTTACCTTAACATAAGTAAACTCTCTGTCTCTCTCTCTCTCTCTCTCTCTCTCTCTCTCTCTGTCTCTCTGTCTCTCTCTCTCTGTGTGTCTCTGTCTCTCTCTCTCTCTCCCCCACTACTCTCTCTCTCTCTCTCTCTCTCTCTCTCTCTCTCTCTCTCTCTCTCTCTCTCTCTCTCTCTCTCTCTCTCTCTCTCTCTCTCTCTCTGTGCGTGTGTTGGATGTGATTGTTTACGTTAGCATAAGTAAACTCTCTCTCTCTCTCTCTCTCTCTCTCTCTCTCTCTCTCTCTCTCTCTCTCTCTCTCTCTACTCTCTCTCTCTCTCTCTCTCTCTCTCACTGTGCGTGTGTGCATGCGTTGTATGTATTGTCTGTCTCTCTCTCTCTCCGTCTCTGTCTCTTTATTTATCTCTCTGTCTCTCTCTGTCTGTCCTGTCTCTCTGTCTCTGTGTCTGTCTGTGTGTCTGTCTGTCTATCTCTGTCTGTCCCTTGTCTCTCTCTGTCTCTCTGTCTCTCTGTCTCTGTCTCTCTCTGTCTCTCTCTCTCTCTCTCTCTCTCTCTCTCTCTCTCTCTCT
>CM065696.1:44055142-44060142 GCA_017654935.2 Phymorhynchus buccinoides | reverse complement strand
ATGCAAAATGTTAGAGCTTCAAATATCCCTCCGTTCAAACGTTATCGTGTTCAGACTGATAGGTAGTCAGGAACGAACAAAAATCTCTGAAAATATTTACCAGCTTCGCCCGCGGGTGGTGATTAAGCGTGATTGGATAAAACGGGATACACAGCTCTGTTGCACTGCCTCCGGGCATTGCCTCCAGGATCGTTCCCACCATCCTTATATCTACTAATGTCCCATATGTGTCTGTTCCAGACCGGAGGACGTTAAACCGATTTTCATTCTGTTGCACACAGGCTTTGCATGAATCATGCAAACTCAGCTCTGGTCCACCCTCCCTCTGCTCGCTTTCCCAAGCTATCCTACTGCGTTTTTAATGACGTTTCGTCATGAACGATCACCACCATCCTCACATCTAGCGTGACTGGGATACAGACGTTTCGTACCCTGTGCTTCGACGTTTCTTAGACGTTTCGTCTGGTCGTTTCGTACCTCATGACCGTTTCGTCTTAGTCACTTCGTACACAAGCAAAAAATAGCTGAAACTTGGGATACTTTCTCCTGTGTAAGCGCCTGTGTTTGTTTCTTTTTGGTCGTATAATTCTGTAAGAGTTTGTGCATTTAGACAACTGAGAATAATGTACGAAACGACCAATCCAGGGTACGAAACGTGTTTGTACGAAACGTCCAGGGTACGAAACGTCTGTATTCCAGCGTGACTGCCTTGCTCACCAAACTGGAGTGGCCCACACTGCAAAAGGCGTCGATCTAGTCGCCAGCCCGACCTTCTTCCAATTACGGGACAGGCCATATCGCAGGGCGTTTGAAGTCCAACTGACTGGTCACATTAGGCAGGCGGCATTAAAAACAGGATTTTAAAACAGTGCAGTACTGCACTAAAAGTCTTGCGCTAAAACTATTTACATTTCTGCATGGATTTGTAGCAGAAAGAGGCCCGGTGGCTGGTGGTGATGCCACCGAGGCCGGCCCTGAAAAGTTCTGGACTGATGGTGTCTGTCATGGCTGTAGGGAGCGAGTTCCATTCTCTCAGCGTGCGAGGGAAGAAGAAATAGGTATTATTAGGTATTAGGTACTTTATAGTCACAGAGGCGCCTCTGTGAAATTCGGGTTGCTCCCACCTGGAGAACGCGTCGCTGCCAGAGGCGCGCCACCCAATTAAAAAAAAAAGAATTTGCATGCGATTTTTGCCACTGACGAGGGAGGTGTGTGTGTAAATTTTGACCAAATGACAACTTTTTCGTTGCCACAGGGTTTAACGTATGCTAAGTGCATGGGCACACGGGACCTCGGTTTATCGTCTCATCCGAAAGACTCCACGTTCAGACCGTTAAGGCCTAGTGCAGAATGAGAGGAAAAAATCCCCTGTACCCAGGTTCGAACTCGGGTTTACTTGACAAAACCCGAGAGCGAACGCGAAACCCACTGTGCCACTCTACACCACTCATAGTAGAGGACCGGGTGTGCTGTCCTTTCTTGAAAGAATCTCTGTGTCCGTCTTGTTCTAGGGTCACCTTCTACGACAAAATCCTCACGAATGTCAGGCAGGGAGATCTGTAGCTCTTAGCTTCGTTCTCTTCCTTTCACTATGGACGCACTCGACAAGCAAGCCAACGATTCTTAATCAGAATGTGTTACAACCGCAGAAGGGGGGAACAGAGACTTGAGAGAGGTCTGCTGTGCAACCGGAAGTTAAAAAGCGCACCGAGCCTCGTTCTGAGTATAACCATTGACCCTTTTCCCTCAGAAGGGTGAAAGGTCAGGAAAGTTGTCAATAGAGCGACTGAGACGAGGTCACGGCGAGCAGTTCAGCAGGATCCCCTGCCGCACCCAGCAGCGCAGCGCCTCCTTCTCCCTTCTCCACCTCCCCAGAACCACCCCCACCCCCTTCCCCCCGTGCCATCAGAGAATGGAACGCCCTACACCCAGAAACCATCCAGGCACCTTCTGGCAGAGCACTAAAACAACATCAGACCCAGGGGAAGGTAGTAGTTGGGCCGGCATCCTTGGTACAGCAGAACGGTCCTTGTCTGGCCGGTTGTCTGGCTGTCTACCCCCACCCTCTCCCCCTCTCTCTCTAGTAGTAGTAGTAGTAGTAGTGGTGGTGGTTGTGGTGTGTTGGCGATGGTGGTGATTGTGGTGATGGTGGTATTAGCAATAATGGTAGTAGGAGTAGTAGTAATGGTAGTACTAGTAGAAGACGTATATTGCAGTGAAAGAGGTGTTTTTCATTTATTTATTTGTTTGTTTGTTATTCGGTCGGTTAGTTTTCTGTTCTGCTTGGGGTGGGTTTTTTTATTGCTGATGTTGATGCTCTGCCTACCATGTCGTTGCTATATTAGTGCTGTTGTTTATGTTGGTGATGTTCCTGTGTCTCAATGTTCATTTATAGTATTAATATTAGTTATGTATTGCATGCTTAGAACCAAGGACAGAATGGAAGACTAGGCCCAGCCTAAATTCTTATCCATTGTAAAATAAAGTATCTGAAGTCTGAACTCTCTCTCTCTCTCTCTCTCTCTCTCTCTCTCTCTCTCATCTCTCTCTCTCTCTCTCCTCCTCTCTCTCTCTCTCTCTCTCTCTCTCTCTCTCTCTCTCTCTCTCTCTCTCTCTCTTATGAAAAATGGCTACTGTATGCCCGATACTTTTACCGTTGTAAAATAAAGGTTCAATTCAATTCAATTCAATCAATTTTCTCTCATCTCTCTCTCTCTCGTCTCTCTCTCTCTCTCACTCGCTCTCTCTCCTCTCTCTTTCTCTCTCTCTCTCGTCTCTCTCTCTCATCTCTCATCTCTCTCTATCTCTCTCTCTCTCTCTCTCTCCTTCGACCTCTTTGCCCCTTTTCGCTTGCAATAATGGTCAAAAATTGACTTTGGCGACTAAATGGAAGAAGAAGAAGAAGAAGAAGAAGAAGAAGGAAGAAGAAGCAGAAGAAGAAGGAAGAAGGAGAAGGAGAAGGAGAAGGATGAAGGAGAGGAGAAGAGGAAGAGGAAGAGGAAGAAGAGAAGAAAGAGGAAGAGGAAGAGGAAGAAGGAGAAGGAGAGAGGGGAGAGGAAGACGGAAGAGGAAGAAGGAAGGAGAAGAGGAGAAGGAGAAGGAGAAGGAGGAGAAGAAGAAGGAGAAGGAGAAGGAGAAAGAAGAAGAAGAAGAAGAAGAAGAAGAAGAGAGAAGGAGAAGAAGAAGAAGAAGGAGAAGGAGAAGGAGAAGGAAGAAGAAGGAAGAAGAAGAAGTAGAGGAAGAAGAGAGAAGAAGAAGAAGAAGAATGAGAAGAAGAAGAAGAGAAGAAGAAGAAGAAGAGAAGAAGAAGAAGAGTGAGAGAAGAAGAAGAAGAAGAAGGAGAGGAAGAAGAAGAAGAGAGAAGAAGAAGAAGAAGTAAAGAAATGAAGAAGAAGAAGAAGAAGAAGGAAGACAGAGAAGAAGAAGAAGAAGAATAAGAAGAAGAAGAAAGAAGAAGAAGAAGAACAACAACAACAACACAACAACAACCGCAACAACAACAACACAACAACACAACAACAACAAGAACAAGAAGAAGGAGAAGGAGAAGAAGAAGAAGAAGAAGAAGAAGAAGAAGAAGAAGAAAAAGAATTGCGCAGATTTACCACCCCCACCCCACTGTATTCATTTGCGCGGTTAGTCAATTGCGCAGATCTTGCATCACCCTTCGCAACCTTCCCTTGCCCCAGAAAGGGTAAATAGGGCTCTCTTATCAACGCACATTTCCAAATCGATTAAAAGGTCTTCCACGTCATTTTCTTTTCACTCTGCCTCTTCTTCGATCGCCCAGACAGTTTCCTGTCAATTATGAGCGCAGATGCGTCATGCCGTCGTTATGCTCACGCTGTTAATGTCCATCATTTCAACATAGGTTTTTTGTTTAGTTTTTTTATATATGGCCTAAATACACATCATTATATGTCTGAAGGAGAAGATAATCTATTGAACAAAAATGTGTTTTTTTCTCTCATTAAATTTTCTCCCTTAGGGTCTTCGTTATGTGGCCGCAGGGCAGAGGCTCGGGGTACGGGCCCGTATCTCACATTCTCCAGGCTACGGGTACGGCGCTCAATCACGGGACGCATAAACTGTACGGAAACGTCTTCAATAACTACTAACATTAACTCTGACATGTTCCTAACCCTATCCCTAACCCCATTCCTTTACCAAGATGCGTTAAATACACGAAATAAGAAAATGCATTTTGTTGACGAATAATTCGACTAGGAAGAGTTACTATCCCCGAACATGGTCTGAGTGTTGCAAGAATGCCGTACCTCTAGCCACTGTGAATTACGTATCATAATCTTGAAAATGTTGAAAGAGGGATACTCAAGCTCTCTCTGTTGTTTTATTTCTTCTCAGGCCTTGAGCCTTTCTTCCGGCAAAAGTGATCTCGAACCTCCCCGATTCCGTGGCATAATAATCAAAGTGTTGATTGTGGCCACGTACAGTCAAGAAGAAGAAGAAGAAGAAGAACAACAACAACAACAAAACTGACCTGATTTTGTTGTGCTCGTGATTTTCTTCCATCATAACGTGTCGATTTCAATGCTGTTTGCTTCAGTTTAAGTCAGTTGGTTTCCTTTTAAACCGTTGTAGCCTTCATTCAAGCTTTCACACCGTTTTTAGCCGCCGAAGCCACCACCGATCAAGGCTTCACCAACGACGACACCTCAACCTGGACCTTCAGCACCGATGATGACCACCGGACAAACGCCAAAGACACCAACACCACGACTCCCTCTCTACCCATCATACTAAGCCAAGACTTTAAACCAGAAGCCTAACCTAAGCGCAGAAACCTTTTTCCAAGTTAATCTTCAGAATCTTCAGTATGATGAAGGTGGAAGATCAAACGAAGAAGAAGAAGAAGAAGAAGACCACCACCACGACACCCAGCGTCCTCCACGAATTCATCCCCAGACCCTCTTCCTCATGACCATCAACCGCTTTGCGGCCATCTCCACATCGACCCAGCACCAGAACAACTTGTCCCT
>CM065696.1:44040142-44042642 GCA_017654935.2 Phymorhynchus buccinoides | reverse complement strand
CTACAATTTACTTCTTCTACTACCATTACTACTACTAGTGTAAGACAAGGCAAAAAGCCCATGGGCGGGTAAGAAGCCCATGTCAATTATCCCACAAAACAAAGCAAATCTTGGTCACATTTTGAGAGAGAGAGAGAGAGAGAGAGAGAGAGAGAGAGAGAGAGAGAGAGAGAGAGAGAGAGAGAGAGAGAGAGAGAGAGAGAGAGAGAGAGAGAGAGAGAGAGAGAGAGAGAGAGAGAGAGACAGAGAGAGACAGAGAGACAGAGAAACAGAGAGACAGAAACAGAGACAGACAGATAGAGAGACAGAGAGATTATGAAAAAATATGTGTTGACAGACAGACAAACAGACAGACAGACAGACAGAGGGGTGATTATGCGTCAGCTAAAAAAAAAAAGTAAAGTTGTCAGTGTTTCACGTGTTCATATAGTAGATAGGTGATTCATGTTCAATAGAATGCTCAAGTAATCCTCTCTCAGTTGGAGCGGTTACATTTGTGTAGTCAGTCAGTCAGTCAGTCATCAGTCAGTCAGTCAGTCAGTCAAAGAGTCCAGTATTTGAACACTTCAGTCAGGGCCTGCCAAGAGCAACAGCAGAAATGTTGGAATCTTCTACAAAATCGCGTGTCATCTATTGTTCCAAAGAACCGAGAAACTACAGGAAGTTCTCTTTCTTCCCAAGAGCCGTGTGCGAATGGAACAGTCTTCCACCTGAGGCAATTTCATCAGCCTCGGTGGAGGTCTTCATAACCCAGATCTGACGGCAATATGAACATTTCTTCCCCTCACAACACTATCTGAACCATCTTAGACGGAAAAAGTGCTGTCTCTATAGGGGATTTGAAGAATGAAAATATCACTGTTTCCGTCAAAAAATTCACCAATATTTTGTGTCCCGGATAGTACACTTGACACTTGGAGCGCAAGTGAAGTTATAGTGCGCGTGCACTACAACTGCACTTGTCGCATGTGAAGTTATGGTGCGCGTGCACTACAACTGCACTTGTACCGTTTTGGGTTGAGGGGAAGAAATGTTAATATTGCCGATCTGACACCCCCCCATCATGCCCCTGTTTCCCTGAGCTCCAGCCCCCCCCCCCCCCCCCCCCCGCTGGCCCCTGCCCCTCTCTCTACACCCTCTACCCTACCCCCGCTGAGCTGATCATCTGGGCAGCTGTTCCTTTCCTACAGTACTTGTGTTTTTAGATGATACCGGAAACCCCTGTTTGCATACATCATAGTCGTCAACAAGCTGACGGAGGATGTTAAAGCGAAGAAGAAGAAGAACATTTGCAATGTGTGATGCAAAGTCCGCCATTACTGTTTGGGCATTTGCAGCTGAACAAAGACGGAAAGTGTGAACTTCAAAATCATGTTGGGTGTCAAAAAAGCACTTCTGGCTGGCGACTGTGGGAACCAATTTAAATATAAGTAAGTCTCTCTCTCTCTCTCTCTCTCTCTCTCTCTCTCTCTCTGTCTCTGTCTCTGTCTGTCTCTGTCTCTGTCTGTCTCTGTCTCTCTCTCTCTCTCTCTCTCTCTCTCTCTCTCTCTCTCTCTCTCTCTCTCTCTCTCTCGTTCACCCGTTCACCCGTTACATATATATTAAGTGGAGAGAGAGAGAGAGAGAGAGAGAGAGAGAGAGAGAGAGAGAGAGAGAGAGAGAGAGAGAGAGAGAGAGAGAGAGAGAGAGAGAAGAGAGAGAGAGAGAGAAGAGAGAGAGAGAGAGAGAGAGAGAGAGAGAGAGAGAGAGAGAGAGAGAGAGAGAGAGGAGGGGGCACTGAACCAGAATGGTGTAAGCACAGAACTTCCAGAAGGTGGGAGGAACTACAGTAGCTGTACTGAAAGACCCCTCGATATCCCCACGGGGGCAGAAAGGGGTCAAAGGTCGGATTGCACTGGGGGCTGTGGAAAGGAACAGAGGTTTACTTTCTTAACAAAGGGAAGTCATTCGTATTTGTGGGGGGAAAAAACGAAAGCATTTTTTTGTTTGTCTCCCTTCATTCTCGTCAACAATCAACATTGCTGGTCCCAAATCGTGCACTGTAGTTGATTTTCTTTTGGTGGAGTCTTCGTTTTTGAAAACCCCCACCTTTTCCTGCTTTGTGTGATTTATACCGTTCCTCTTAGAAACACATTTCTCAAAGAGTCTGCTAAGTTTCCAATCCATGTTATTCTTACAGCCACTAATGTTTCATACTTAGAGGTGGGGGGAAAAACCGGTTTGAACCGAAAAACCGGTGCTAAACTGTCGCGGTTCGAAAAACCGGTTCGAGTTGCTGTGAACCGGTTTTTTAACTGCAAACTGAAAGTAAGTTTTTCTTAGAATATTGCATTCTTTAAAAGACAAAAACCCACTGATTCTCAGCGCAGATTGGGTGTTTGTAAACCAAGAGTAGCTGTTTCTAGTTTGTGGTGGTGTATGGCTTTGACTTTGACTGAATATTGAGTTGTGTGTGTGTGTGTGTGTGTGTCATAAGTCATAAGTTTCTTTATTGTGTGTG
>CM065696.1:44032642-44035142 GCA_017654935.2 Phymorhynchus buccinoides | reverse complement strand
CCAGGGCCACGTTCAGAGGCACGTCCTCTGCCTTCAACCCGTTCAGGCGGGTCAGGAAATTCGGGTCAGCGATCAGTCTTTTGGTGAATCTGAATTCCTGCACCAACGAACGAACGTACGTCAGTTGACTTAGGGGAAGACGGGGTAAAAAGCGCATGGGCGGGTAAGAAGCCCAGCCCAATTATCTCATGAAATGAAGCAAATTTCAGTCTCATTTTGCCCATGAGACGAGCGTTAATGTCTAACATTCGTCTCATGGGCAAATTTGACTGAAATTTTCTTTATTTCATGAGATACCGCCCATGCGCTTTTTACCCCGTCTTCCCCTAGCTTTCTTATAATTACGGGCTCACCTGAACAAGAAAAGGTACCTAACTCACGTACTTTACCTGAAGTACAATTCAGGTTCTCTCCAAATTTTAACGGATGATAATATAATTTTTGAGGATGAACTTGAGGTCTGTATTGTTGTGGCAACTACTTTCACTTTGCTAGGCGAATAGGTGCCGTCAATAACTTTGGTAAAAGGGAGTTAATTAAGAGAAGTTCCTTCCCCTTATTCATTTCACGATAATATAATTCTTCGAAGAAAAAAAAATCCATTAAAATCTTTTCATCAATAAAAATAATAAAATAGCTATCCCGCTAAATCACAAACTAGCAGTTACATTAACGCTAAAATATGTTTTTTAAATACTTGGTGGAAGGGAAAAGGAACCATTCACACGCTTTAAAGCGTTGACAAAGATTTTGTTTAAAAAAACACACCAAAAAAACCCTTTACATAAATTTTGCAGAGAAGAGCGAGAGAAAGGGTTGCATCCAGCAGGGAATTTGGAGATCAATTATCTAATGCAAGGGGAAAGGTAGGTTAAGGTAAAGGTGTCCCATAGCCTATCGGCCATAGAGGAAGAGTGAACTGTTAGAGGTTCACCGTGTCAAGGGCACGGCATCATGGAAGGCGGAGCCCATCCCTCTCCTTCCGCCGCCTTTTAACCTTCCCTGAACGAATCAGGTACTCCATTCACTGCTGGGTGGACAGAGAGGGTTTTCAGGCCGGACAAAATCCGACTCCAAGCTGGACTCCCTTGCACTGAGCAACTAAGACAAATCTTTGATAAAACCTGGGGGGTTTTTTAAACTCTGATCTAGCGACCACTTACTTTATGTCAAATTGTCTGGGCCCTGCGGTTAAGATAGTTTATCAGAAACAGCACAAATCGTAATAAAACAAACAAATATTCAAGCAAAGGAACGAATGATTATAAGGTGGTGGGGCAGGACGCTCCCACCCCTCCTCCCTATGCAAGAAATCCCTTTTGTCTTCTCTTTGAAGCTACAGACATTTTTTTATTGAATGTAAGAAATCCTTTTTGTCTCTTCTCTTTGAATATTATTGAATGTAAGAAATCTTTTTTTGTCTTCTCTTTGAAGCTACAGACATTTTTTTATTGAATGTAAGAAATCCTTTTTGTCTCTTCTCTTTGAATATTATTGAATGTAAGAAATCTTTTTTTGTCTTCTCTTTGAAGCTACAGACATTTTTATTGAATGTAAGAAATCCTTTTTGTCTCTTCTCTTTGAATATTATTGAATGTAAGAAATCTTTTTTTGTCTTCTCTTTGAAGCTACAGACATTTTTATTGAATGTAAGAAATCTTTTTTGGTCTTCTCTTTGAAGCTACAGACATTTTTATTGAATGTAAGAAATCTTTTTTTGTCTTCTCTTTGAAGCTACAGACATTTTTATTGAATGTAAGAAATCATTTTTGTCTCTTCTCTTTGAAGCTACAGACATTTTTATTGAATGTAAGAAATCCTTTTTGTCTCTTCTCTTTAAACCTACAGACATTTTTATTGAATGTAAGAAATCCCTTTTTCTATTCTCTTTGAAGCTACAGACATTTTTTATTGAATGTAAGAAATCCCCTTTTTTGTGTTCTTTAAACATAGTCATTTTTATTGAATGTAAGAAATCCTTCTTTCTCTTCGCTTTGAAACTAGACATTTTTATTGAATGTAAGAAATCCATTTTGTCTCTTCTCTTTAAACCTACAGACATTTTTATTGAATGTAAGAAATCCATTTTTTCTCTTCTCTTTAAACCTACAGACATTGTGTATGAAATATAAACGAGAGAGGCCCAGCCAAACTACAACATAGCCTAACCGTTTAAATTATTACAGAATCACTTGCACGCAAAAATAAATAAATACGCACAAAAATTGTGTGGGGGGTGGGTGGGGTAGGGGGGGGGGGGGGGCTTTTGCTCCACTCTTCCCTACCTTGGTCTCCTCCTCAAAGTGTCCCAGCAGCAGAAAGGTTGTGCGTAAAGTGACGATCACTCCCTCTGGTGGCTTGGCCAGGGATTTCACTTCCGTCATGGACTTCTTGCTGACTTCCTTCATGGCGACTCGTCTTGCTTTCCTTCTCGTTGTAGCTGTTGCGGGTCTGCCGATGTTTGCTGGTTAGAAGTTTGTCCAGTTAGTGATGGGAGGCG
>CM065696.1:44022642-44027642 GCA_017654935.2 Phymorhynchus buccinoides | reverse complement strand
GCGCAGATTGGGTGTTTGTAAACCAAGAGTAGCTGTTTCTGGTTTGTGGTGGTGAGTTGACTGTGTGTGTGTGTGTCATAAGTCATAAGTTTCTTTATTGTGTGTAAGTATGTGTGCGCGTGCGAATATTCTGACAAATAAATATGTGTTTGCATAGGTGAAACTAGTGATGCGAGTACTGGTTAAAAAAACCGGTTCGGCAAAACCGGTTCGTTTTTTTGAACCGGTTCTCAACTCTAGTCACAAAGAAGGCTAATATTTGTGACAAAGATGCGTTAAATATACGAAATAAGAAAATGCTTTTGTTGACGAAAAATTCGACTAGGAAGAGTTGCTATCCCTGAACATGGTCTGAGTGTTGCTGCAACGCCGTACCCGTAGCCACTGTATATTCATAAAGGAGAAGAAATGGTGAAAGCTTAGTAAAACATATTAACCTCGATCTCATGTGGTATATTTAGGCCCTACCATACGATCTGATCATTGATATGATTATTCGATATGATATAATGGTAGGCCCCTAGGGGAAGACGGGGTAAAAAGCGCATGGGCGGGTAAGAAGCCCACCCCAATTATCTCATGAAATAAAGACAATTTCAGTCAAATTTGCCCATGAGACGAATGCTAGACATTACGAACGCTCGTCTCATGGGCAAAATGAGACTGAAATTTGCTTCATTTCATGAGATAATTGGGGTGGGCTTCTTACCCGCCCATGCGCTTTTTACCCCGTCTTCCCCTATTAAATGCTATGCCCTGCTATGATATGACATGATGAAATAGGCCTGAGCCGTTTTGATTATTAAAGGTGGACCCTGACGGATGAGTTTGTGCAAGAAACGCATTTGTGATCACCAGAAAGATAGCCTATTCAAAGATCGGAACACTCACTTTGCTCTGGTTTCCTAGAAATTAATCTGTCAAAACGGCGATTCCTCCTTGGCGGAGATGCCGGAGAGAGTAGCCATTTTGGATGGGGTGGGTGGAGGTCACTCATTGTGGTTGAAGCGTTTCATTTTTTGTAGTGCAGTAAAACAAAATTGCAGCTATATTTCCTTTGTTGTGAGCGAAACTCCTTTAGATAAAATGTATAAAATTAAAACCAAAAAAGTAAAAAGGTTTGTATTGCGAAAATTTCGTGCAAACGATTTGGCGGCCATTAGAAAAGAGACGGCACACGCCTTCTCTTTGGGTGAAATAATTTGACTTCCAGCACCTCCGCCAAGGAGGAATGGCCGATTTGACGGTTTGATTTATAGGAAACCAGAGCAAAGTGAGTGTTGCAATCTCTGTCAAGGGTGTTTTCCTGGTGATCTCGACGTGTTTCTGACAAAAGCTCATCCATCAGGGTGCCCCTTTAGCACCAACCACTGAAATGCGTAAAACAGTAAAAGCATTCTCGTCTTCTCCCCACCCCAACCCAAAAGCAGCCGAGCATGAAAAGATTTAAAAACAAAACTATAAACCGAAATAGCACACACGTGCAGACACACACGCGCGCGCGCGCCCACTAGCGCGCGCCCACACGTGCTATTTTTGTTGTTGAAAACTATCGATCCTAAATAATTAAATAATATTTAAAATTAATAAGAAGAGAAAACAAATACACGCAAATCGAGAGAGAGACAAACACAGTCAGACAGTTCAAGAAAGAGACTCGGAAAATGCACCGAGAAAGCTAAGAGCGAATAATTAGGACAAGCGTAAAACTCGTGAAATGTTTGACAAAGATGCTTTGATAAAGGTGTTATTGTGTCACGTAGTCCCATCTTAACCAATCGCGCACAAGCGTGCACGCGCCTCCTTTTAATTCCCTGTACCCCTCTAGAAGATTTTTTTCTTCTTCGTGAACTGTGCGTCTGCAAGACGACGGCCCCAATGTGGTCGTCTGCTGCGCCATATTGAATTTTTGACATTTGTACATTTGAAATGAAAGGTAAGTGGTTTGTGTATCCCTGTGTGTCTTAAGCGTCGATTAAATATTATTGTCTTTATAAGCGTTGTAGATGGACAGATGACAGTGCGAGAGCTGCCGGAATTCTGATTTTTGTTGGGTGGAAAAACGACCGGTGATAGCTGATGGTGTCACTGTTAAGGGCCTGCTACACTACATACGATTCGGAGTTGAATGCGATGCGACTGTGACGATGCGAGTCGATTCACGCGATATTCGTGTATTGGGTCATGTATAGTGAGCGAAAACAGCAGGATCATTTTTAAACGGAAATATTTCACGTAAATCATGACTCATGTGGCCCAGTCGGATCGCATCCCTATACGATTTTGCGCGTGTGTGGCACCGGCGTAAGCAATGAGAGACTTAGTGCGATTTTTCTCACGCCAGAGGGCATGACGCTCGTGTGGGGCTAATCCTCTCTATATTATTAGTTGGGGATAAAGAAAGAGAGAGAGACAGTGAGTGGTCTACCATCACTCTCTCTCTCTCTCTCTCACTACGTCCAAGTAAGAAAATCGCGTGATAATCCCCTAGTGCATTGACTGCCCTCTGGCGTGAAAAATATCGCCATAGGTTGACCATTATTGCTAAGGTTCAGTCTGGACAGTTGCAGCCTGTGCTTCGTTAGGCCTACTGTTAATTCCAGTGGCAGAAACAATGCGCGCAATAATTTGGCTAAGGTTTGGCTGGGGTGTAGTTTAGACACCCGTATTACATTTTCCCTTTGAAAGTTTTCACTGAAAAGCAACATTCTGCTGTTCTCGGGAAAAGGGATAGGGTTAGGATCAGCCTAAGGTTATGGACATTGTCATGTAACTGAAAGAACCGAGACTGAGAATGAGGAGAATCGTAAGCATGAAGGGGGGGGGGGGGTCTAAATTACAACTAGCTTTACCCGTTAATTTGACAAATTTGTTTAAAAGTTCTAAAATTCACATAATAATCGAGATTTTTTCTTTTATTTTATAAATAGGGTCAATGCTTTTCAAACATTGAGTTAAGCAATCTAAATGCTTCTAAATATATAACCGAGATATGTGGGTGGGTGTTTTTGTTCGGGATAAAACCATATTTAGCCTGGTTTTATCACCGCCAAACTTTCACAGTATCCAGATGGATGATGCCGGGTTAACATAGGGTACATTACATTTTGCAACACGCTCCGTAATTAGCGTGATTAGTCAAAGTCAAGAAAGCGATCGAAGGTCAGTGGTTCTACCCACTGCTTTTTACAACTATAAGGCAACATTTTCAACAGACAGCAGCAAGATACAATAGCCTAATGGTTAAATCGTCGCATATTGACACAAACGTTCCGGGTTCGAACTGGCGTTCCGGGTTCGAACCTGGCTCGCTCCGTCAAAATGATGATGTGGGTTTTTTTTAACAATCAACCCAACACGCAACAGTGGATTCTTAATACAGTTAACTACGCTTATATCCGCGAAGCGGGTAGTAACCGGCTAGTTTCTTAAAAATCCAAATGTAGCTTTAGAGTTTGTTCTGCTTAAGAATTGGACTTTGTTTAGATTTGTTTACAATTGATAATATTTACAATTACGCCCGCCAAGAACAATAATGTTGACTGAAAAAGCAATGGGCTATGTTATTTTCTGTTACAAATTATCGTTCTTGGCAGGCGTAATTGTGAATATCGCCCAAAATGTTCTCTTTATGTTTAGGTTCGGCTCTCGTTAACAAGGACTGGCTCAGTCCTGTGGTCACCATCACCCCACCAGAACAGGAATCGTCACTGCTGAAGACCATCAACAGTCCCCAATGGCCCAGCCCTGTCATCATCCCACCATCAACAGGAATCTTCACTGCTGATGACCCTCAACAGTCCCCAATGGCCCAGACCTGTCACCATCACCCCACTAGCAACATGAATCTTCACTGCTGAAGACCCACAACAGTCCCCAGCCCTGTCACCATCGTCCCATCATCCCCAGCCCTGTCACCATCATCGCACCATCAACAGGAATCGTCACTGCTGAAGACCCTCAACAGTCCCCAGCCCTGTCACCATCACCCCACCAGCAACAGGAATCGTCACTGCTGAAGACCCTCAACAGTCCCCAGCCCTGTCACCATCATCCTCAGGAATCGTCACTGCTGAAGACCCTCAACAGTCCCCAGCCCTGTCACCATCATCCCATCATCCTCAGGAATCGTCACTGCTGAAGACCCTCAACAGTCCCAGCCCTGTCACCATCATCCCATCATCCTCAGGAATCGTCACTGCTGAAGACCCTCAACAGTCCCCAGCCCTGTCACCATCATCCTCAGGAATCGTCACTGCTGAAGACCCTCAACAGTCCCCCCGGCCCAGTCCTGTCATCATCACCCCACCATCCTCAGGAATCGTCACTGCTGCCAGGCCGGGTCCATTTCATTGACTTCTCACCTATGAAAGGTAAGTCAACCGGGTTATATTCACATTTAGCTACAACCATGAACGCTTCAGTTGAATGGGATCAAGATTTCAAACTGTATTTTCATTTGCGAAAAATGCAATCTTTTGCGTTAAGCAGTAATGGAGAAGAAATTGAATAATTCCAGTTAGCCATTTGCAGAAAAATCCTGATTTTAGCACTTTATACAATGTGCGCGCAGATGTTATGATAAAAAAAGAGAACCAAACTATTCTTGTAGGACTGCACACATTTTTAGACCAGCTACTTTGCAAAAACACATTATGACTAGTTTGCTGCACACGTTCTCTGTTACAATTTTACAATTATTTTGTTTTATTCTTGACTGTTGCACATTTTCAATGAATTATGGTTGATGATTTTTATTTTATTTAGAAAGGACAAAACATTTCACACCATGACAACATATTAATATTTTTAGCTATCCAGACATGGCTTATTTATTAAGACAACGTACAAATTTATATTTCGATTTGATTTGCAGACACCAGTCTACAATGTAGCTGAAGTGTTTTGAAGTTTTTTGAGGTCCTAATTGTTATGTTGCCAATAATTTTCACCAGTCATTGAAACTGAAAATTTTCTGAACGCGTTTGCATTCTCCCATC
>CM065696.1:44002536-44022142 GCA_017654935.2 Phymorhynchus buccinoides | reverse complement strand
CCCTTTCCTGAGAACAGAATAATGTTGCTTCTTAGTGAAGATTTTTAAAGCGGAAATTGGATAGGGTGTGCGTAAACTACAACTTAGCCTAAGACTATTAAGATAGAAATAGGCAAGGAGAGAGGATAATATAGTAAAGTAAAGAAAGGTAACTCCCTCTGTAATTAACTCCCTTCACCAAAGATATTTACGGCACCAATTCGCCTAGCAAAGCATAAACAACAGCCCCATTGAGACAGACCAAAGTTCATGCATTATTTATATATTACATTTTCAAGACCACAAAAATTATACTTTTTTTTTCTTCCAGACCCAGCGTTATGTAGCACTTTTTAAAAATAATTTTTTGCTGTTGATCACTCAGTTTCTTGTCACATGAACGCAGATGCATCATGCTGCCATTATGCGTCTTATTAAGAAATAGGCCTGGAGAAAATCTCAGTCAGAGTTTCTAGAACAAAGTTTAGGGCATTTTACTTCCATTTAGAAAAATTTCACCAACATCCAAAATATACTTCTTCTTCTTCTACGTTCCCGGGCCACAAGGCCACAAGGGGTACATATATGTCTGTTTTCCAGCTTTCACTGGTGGCCGATTTCGGAAGACCTCAAAAGAGAAAACTATATGGAAGACTTTATGGAAACAAGTGCGAAATCGCAATAGTTTGTGGCATGCGGTCTATTTTTACCACTCCAATCATGAGTTACCTCCCCTGGCTTTTCAATAATTTTAATCTGTAAACCAGAATGTTATCTCTGCACCATTTCGTAACTTTTTATATCTTTTGGAAAACATTTAAAACTATGTATCCTACTTATACTCATCAAAAGAAGCACCGCATACTCGTCGTGTCTGTTGTAGTGTCTGTATTACATATGTTTATTATTTTGTACGCTTTTAAAATACATCATTTTAAAGAGCGGCCAGAAGTGTAGCCTCGATTTGAAGTGCGACAATTTTGTCAAAATGTGCGACAATTTTGGACCGACAGACCGACCGACAGACCGACAAAGTGAGTTATAGGTTTGTGGCTTGAGCCACAAACAAAAAAGGCAGGAGAATGGGACATAAAAAGTCAGAAAGATAGTAGATGACACGAAGCAAGGAAAAAGAGTCAAAGAGAGAGACGGGTTAGAGGAAGCTACAAGCACAGGAATTCCAGATGGTGAGGGAACTATTTGTAAGGAAGACCTCCCGGTATCCCCACGGGGGGAAGGGGGGATATAAAATAAAAATTCATATTTGTTTATTTGACCATTTTGTAATCAAATCTACAGAGACAAAGATCCAAAACTAACTTCTATTTAAGATTTTTTGGGTAAATGACGTAACTTGGATGTCAAACTTCAAATGACAGCAGTAACTTGGATGTCAAACTTCAAATGACAGCAGTATGGAAACTAGCAAAGATATTCACAGATGTTTTTCTGTGTATAAAGTAAGAACCAGGCTCCTTCTCGTGAACACAAAATCTTAATGTATGCTAAAAATTCCATGTCTTGTTTTCTCTCATGCACTATCACATATAATGATTGATTTGGTACTTTTATAGTCACAGAGGCGTCTGTGAAATTCGGGGTGCTCCCACCTGGACAGCACGTCGCAGCCAGAGGCAAGCCACCCTTTTAAAAATTTTTTATTTGCATGCGATTTTTGTGTGACTGATGAGGAAGGAAGGGTGGTGGTGCAAATTTTGACCAAATGACAACTTTTTCGTTGCCACTGGGTTTAGCGTGTGCTAAGTAAGTGCATGGGACCTCGGTTTATTGTCTCATCCGAAACACTCCACGTTCAGACCGTAAGGCCTAGTGCAGAGTGAGAGGACAAAAATCCCCTGCACCCAGGTTTGAACTCGGGGGTTTATTGTATATGAGGCGAACGCGTTACCTCTGTGCCACTCTACACCTGATTGATGATTGTTGTTGTCATACCCTGGCTAAAAGACTCCAGGGATCATCCCAACAGCTGAAGCCCTTGAACACTATGGTACAAATGATGAGAACATTTACGTGTGCGACCGTTTTTGATTACTCCGCCACGTGGGCAGCCACATTCCGACTACAGATGATGCTTTGTTTGTCACACTTTGGTTCTGACCCACGCACTGCTAGGTGATTGGTGATTGGTATCGTAATCAACTTTGGTGGAGGGGAGTTAATTAGAAAGAGAGTATTCACCCTTTGTTCAATAATTTTGGATGATGGCTACCTGAAGTATCCAGCGGAGGCCACATCCACAGCGAGGTCCTGGGGCCGGACCCCGGTCTTGCCACTTTGGTGGAGGGGAGTTAATTAGAAAGAGAGTATTCACCCTTTGTTCAATTTCGGATGATGCGCTACCTGAAGTATCCTGCGGAGGCCACATCCACAGCAAGGTCCTGGGGCCGGACCCCGGTCTTGCCACTTTGGTGGAGGGGAGTTAATTAGAAAGAGAGTATTCACCCTTTGTTCAATTTCGGGTGATGGTTACCTGAAGTATCCAACGGAGGCCACATCCACAGCGAGGTCCTGGGGCCGGACCCCGGTCTTGCCGTGGTGGATCCACTTGATGGTGGCGTTCCCCCACATGGTGGTCAGCGCCAGGGGCAGGGGCAAGTTGTCGTTGCGGTCTCTGATCTGCACAATGTTGGACCGGTCCGTGCCTGAAACACCACGCGCCATCACGTGAGCAGGATTCATGGTTGATTTGTTATCATGCACAGAATAAATCCCTGAATAAACCTGCGTGGGTGCTCCTAGGAAATTTCAAAAAATCCTGCAAGGGGGCGGCCCTCACGGAGTGCAGGAGCAGCGCACACACACACACATTTACTGCTCTTTTTTCGGTTCTAGGACAACTACCCCCCCAGACAAGTACCCCCCTGAAAACATAAATAGTGTAATAAAAAAAAAGTGACTTTCTTTTAACTTGTTTATTATATTTTATTTTGATTTCTATATACAAGGCAATTATATTCCCAGAATGTTTTATCAGTTGATGTGAGTGTGTGCTTATTCCCTCTCTCAAATGTCCCCCCGACCTTTTAACACTTTTTTTCTGGTTTGTGTCAGTGTGTGTGTGTGCGTGTGCGTGCGCATGTGTGTACATGTTTTACATCGACAGTAGGCCTAATGCTCGTGTGCTCAATGATGATCGTGTATGAACCAGTACGGAATAAACACAATGTGTCATATTGCACAGATACTATCACTTATTTTGTAAGATAATTAGTTTGTTGTGGTGTATGTCAGTGTAAGTAAGTGGACCGCATGGTTTTCATTTTGTTATCGCATAGACAATTTCTTTAATAATAATGTCTAAAAAATAATGTGTGGGGGGTACTTGTCCAGGGGGTAGATGTCCTAGGGTGGTAGTTGTCCGGGGGGTACTTGTCCTGATACCCTTTTTTCACCCCTCTAGACTACTACAAGTGCTACGTAGTACATTCCTTTGAATATAGCAAATGCTTATATAGGCCATTTTTTACTGTACAAGTTTGTGTGTGTATGTTAAGAAAATCGTTGCTTCTCAAATTCTCATAATCCGGCGACGCCGGCTCTAGGCAATAAAAAAAAATCCTGCAATTCAGGACATCCTGAAAGAAGAAGCACCCCATCCATGAACCTGTTTCTGTTACAACTGCATGAGAAAGGAAAAGCTGCTTCTTTGTGGGTTGTTTTATAGATAATATTGGAGCATGAAAGCACACACTTCTTTGTTTCTGAGAGTTTCTATATTCGATGGCTTGGAGTCAAAACGGACTATCTTTAGATTGTCCATTGACGTAATTATTGAATTTATTACAAAAACTAATAACTTGTATCAAACAATGACTGCAGAAATATAAAAAGGGGGTTTTGCTTTTTATATTTCAGCAGTGTTTTTTAAATACAATTTATTAGTTTTCGTAATAAGTTCAATAATATGTCAATGGACTATCTAAAGATAGTCTGCTTTGACTCCAAGCCATCGATATGTGGTGGAATAGAAACACTAGATTTGATAAAATCAGTGCTTTTGTCATGGCATTATAGCTTCTTCTTCTTCTTCTTCATTCACTCAGTTTCCTGTCATATGAGCGCAGATGAGTCATGCTGCTGTTATGCGCCTAACTAAGAAATAGGCGAAAAAACAAGGTGAAGGGAAAAGTACCTGAGAGGGGGGGCAACCGACGTTTCGTGTCATAAACACAGGTACTTTTCCCTTCACCTTGTTTTTTTGCCTATTCATTTCAAAAGTACAGCAGTCACTACTTCATCTTTTTTTTGTTAACTAAGAAATAGTTAGGCCTAGCATGCCCGACTTCGGCTGAAGAAATCTTTGTAAGAATTTATTAAAAAAAAAGGCAAGAGAATGGACCAGTGAGATAGAAAGAAAGTAGATGACAGAAAACAAAGGGAAAAGGCAAGAGTCAAAGAGAATGACAGAATTAGAGGAAGTAATAAACACAGAACTTCCAGAGGGTGGGGGAACTGTTTGTACAAAAGACCCCCCGGGGGGAAGGCATTAGAGCAAAATGATGAATGTCTGTGTGCATGTGTGTGTGTACTTGTGCCTATGTATGAGTGTTGTGTGCATGTAGCCATGTTTATGTCAATGTGTTCGATCGCGAAAAAACAGAAATCAAATCATGCTGCTAAGGCATTGACCATACAATAAGAAGAAGAGTAACACATCAATGAGCGAAATCAGACAATCAACTGTCAAAAAGCGCAGCAGCGCACTAACTCATTCAAGCCATTTATGTCCGGAATTAATAGATAACTGTCAATTTGATACATTTGCTTCAAGGGAAGTAAATCTGTGTGCATGCCATACCTTGGTCACTTCTAAACTCGCTTCACTCCCTTAGACCACAATTGTGCCCCTGACTTTGCTTTTGTAGTGGTTCGTTGTGGGGGAACCAATCGGTGTAGTTTTTCTGTAAAAAGTCTATATATAAAAAAAGTCTGATCTACCACTTCCCTATGTCTAAACCTGAAGTAACAACCTGTGATCTTCTTTCATTTCTCCTTTTGTTTATGTATGTTTTGTTTGTGTGCATGGCTGGAGTGATTTGTGAGTTTTTTTAATAATTCAAAATTGTTGCGATGCGAATGAGTTAATGCATTCAAAACCAACAATATTCAATCATGAAAACTGAAGGGCATCGCTCCAGACCGCCGTTGCAGCAAATGCAGATCAAGATACAGAAAAGGATGGACCCATTTTGAAAACGATCCTGACTTCTCTTTCCATGCATTCTTTTTAAATTTTTTTAACTAATTCACATCGCAACAATTTTGAATTATTAAAAAACACTCACAAATCACTCCAGCCATACACACAAACGACTTGAATGAGTCAAAACAGGGCGAGTTGAAGGTGGTGTGGTCACCATTTCAGCACACATAGCGCAACCTACCTCCGGTTCCCTCCCCATCATCCCCTGCCTGTCCGTCTCCTGCCGGGTTGCGGACATATATGGCCGGAACGACTTGAATGAGTTAAAACAGGCGAGTTGAAGGTGGTGTGGTCACCATTTCAGCACACATAGCGCAACCTACCTCCGGTTCCTTCCCCATCATCCCCTGCCTGTCCGTCTCCTGCCGGGTTGCCGTTGTTGTGAGTGTTGGAGCCTGTGAACACACAGCAGGCTACAGTTCAGGCCACAGTCACTTTCTTTCTTTGACTTCACCCCTTGACTGCCAGAGAAAATTACTGGGACTAGCGCAACGCCTAGTACTGGCAATGCACCGTACTGGTAACGCCACGTACTGGTTTCGCCGTGTTTCTGAACCGATTCGCTTCCGGTTTGGCACACCGATAGTCACCGTCCCCGGTCATCTACCTACCAAATTTGAAGGCAATGGGTCCAGAAACGCCGGAGATACGGGCGCCGAGAGTCCGGCGGATACGCGTTTCGCGCATTTGCCGAACCGCGCAAATGACACGGCCGCCTCGGTTGCCGTTGCCATCGCCCCGTTAGGGCTCACACTTTTTACTTACAGCAAATTTGAAGCAATTCGGTCAAAAAATGTCGGAGTTATAAGGCCCGTTTTGTGTTTCAGACAGACACACACACACACGGACACTTGGCTTTTTACTATATGATGTGAGAGCTACGCGTAAGTGCGTAAATGCGCTTTTTCTATTCGACAAAAAAGAAAGAAAAAAGTAAACGTACAGAGAGAGAGACGATCGTACAGATTGTCGAGTTCGGTAGACTTTCTTCGCGCACACACAGTGAAAATGAAAGCAGTTTGTAGCGTGAGTACATTCCCTTGACTGAATTTCGTAAGCTTCTCTGTGGTTGGTCAGTTACGTCCAATGGCAATGCATCATTTTCATGTGTTCGGCTATGATTTTGAAGGAAGATTTGGATGTTTTCAAAGCTATTGAGTGACTGTTTTATCGTCAACCATGAACATTATTTATCACACCATAGATGCGAGGAAAGAAGAGATTGACAAAGGATGCCAACACAAATTTGACAGGGATTGGACAGCAAGATCCGTGTAGACGAAACGCGGAAAAAAATGATGTCGGAGGCAAAGTCTCGTTTGAGTACTTTGACGATACCATCGACTACGCTTTTTTGTTTGGGGGCCTCTCACATCCCTGAAATTAAAGAAAAAAATAACCGTACAAATCATCAAGTATACTTTAATATCTCCCAAAGAGAAATTCAGGTTAGGTGCAACAACATGACAGAGATACAACATAACTGAAAGAACATTAATCAAACGTGTGAAACAAAATTATACCAACCAAATAATTATCATTAAAATTCATTACATCAACTTAGAAATGTGCACATTTTAAAACAGAGAGAGAGACTCAGACTCAGACTCAGATACTTTATTTTACAAGGATAAAAATTTAGGCTGGGCCTATTCTTCCATTCTGTCCTTGGTTCTAAGCATACAATACATAACTACTACTATAAATGAACATTGGAATATAGGAACATCGCCAACAGAAACAACAACTGACAGTAATATAGCAACGACACGGTAGGCAGAGCATCAACATCAGCAAAAAACCCACCAACAACTGAAAAATAACCAACCAAATAAATAAGTAAATGAAAAACACCTCTATCACTACAAATTACTTCTCCTACTACCATTATTACTCCTACTACTATTACTCTAATAGAGAGAGAGAGAGAGAGAGAGAGAGAGAGAGAGAGAGAGAGAGAGAGAGAGAGAGAGAGAGAAGATCAGTAACCATTATTAAGTTATAGCAATCAATGCCATGAAAAAGACAACTGATAGAGCCAATCGGGCAAAATGGTCTGGGGATATAACTCTCTTGACTGTGTTAAAGCGAAAGCCAGCATATCAGAGTTATTCCCCTTCATCCGATGATGTCATCAGTGATGTTACCAGTTAGTACGTGATACGCTATACGGCAGTCAAGGGGTTAACCTCACGTCTTTTGCAAAAATAGTTCCCCCACCTTCTGGAAGTTCTGTGCTTGTAACTTCCCCTAATCTCCCCACTCTCTTTGTGCCTTTTCTCTTTGTCCATCCTATACACCGGTACTTTCTGTCATCTACCGGTACTGTCTTTCTGTCATCTACCGGTACTGTCTTTCTGTCATCTACCGGTACTGTCTTTCTATCATCTACCGGTACTGTCTTTCTGTCATCTACCGGTACTGTCTTTCTGTCATCTACCGGTACTGTCTTTCTGTCATCTACCGGTACTGTCTTTCTGTCATCTACCGGTACTGTCTTTCTGTCATCTACCGGTACTGTCTTTCTGTCATCTACCGGTACTGTCTTTCTGTCATCTACCGGTACTGTCTTTCTATCATCTACCGGTACTGTCTTTCTGTCATCTACCGGTACTGTCTTTCTGTCATCTACCGGTACTGTCTTTCTGTCATCTACCGGTACTGTCTTTCTGTCATCTACCGGTACTGTCTTTCTGTCATCTACCGGTACTGTCTTTCTGTCATCTACCGGTACTGTCTTTCTGTCATCTACCGGTACTGTCTTTCTGTCATCTACCGGTACTGTCTTTCTATCATCTACCGGTACTGTCTTTCTATCATCTACCGGTACTGTCTTTCTTTTTCATCTACCGGTACTGTCTTTCTGTCATCTACCGGTACTGTCTTTCTGTCATCTACCGGTACTGTCTTTCTGTCATCTACCGGTACTGTCTTTCTATCATCTACCGGTACTGTCTTTCTGTCATCTACCGGTACTGTCTTTCTGTCATCTACCGGTACTGTCTTTCTTGTCATCTACCGGTACTGTCTTTCTGTCATCTACCGGTACTGTCATCTACCGGTACTGTCTTTCTGTCATCTACCGGTACTGTCTTTCTGTCATCTACCGGTACTGTCTTTCTGTCATCTACCGGTACTGTCTTTCTGTCATCTACCGGTACTGTCTTTCTGTCATCTACCGGTACTGTCTTTCTATCATCTACCGGTACTGTCTTTCTGTCATCTACCGGTACTGTCTTTCTGTCATCTACCGGTACTGTCTTTCTGTCATCTACCGGTACTGTCTTTCTGTCATCTACCGGTACTGTCTTTCTGTCATCTACCGGTACTGTCTTTCTGTCATCTACCGGTACTGTCTTTCTGTCATCTACCGGTACTGTCTTTCTGTCATCTACCGGTACTGTCTTTCTGTCATCTACCGGTACTGTCTTTCTATCATCTACCGGTACTGTCTTTCTGTCATCTACCGGTACTGTCTTTCTATCATCTACCGGTACTGTCTTTCTGTCATCTACCGGTACTGTCTTTCTGTCATCTACCGGTACTGTCTTTCTGTCATCTACCGGTACTGTCTTTCTGTCATCTACCGGTACTGTCTTTCTGTCATCTACCGGTACTGTCTTTCTATCATCTACCGGTACTGTCTTTCTGTCATCTACCGGTACTGTCTTTCTGTCATCTACCGGTACTGTCTTTCTATCATCTACCGGTACTGTCTTTCTGTCATCTACCGGTACTGTCTTTCTGTCATCTACCGGTACTGTCTTTCTGTCATCTACCGGTACTGTCTTTCTGTCATCTACCGGTATCTACGCGGTACTGTCTTTCTATCATCTACCGGTACTGTCTTTCTGTCATCTACCGGTACTGTCTTTCTGTCATCTACCGGTACTGTCTTTCTATCATCTACCGGTACTGTCTTTCTGTCATCTACCGGTACTGTCTTTCTGTCATCTACCGGTACTGTCTTTCTGTCATCTACCGGTACTGTCTTTCTGTCATCTACCGGTACTGTCTTTCTGTCATCTACCGGTACTGTCTTTCTGTCATCTACCGGTACTGTCTTTCTATCATCTACCGGTACTGTCTTTCTATCATCTACCGGTACTGTCTTTCTATCATCTACCGGTACTGTCTTTCTGTCATCTACCGGTACTGTCTTTCTATCATCTACCGGTACTGTCTTTCTGTCATCTACCGGTACTGTCTTTCTATCATCTACCGGTACTGTCTTTCTGTCATCTACCGGTACTGTCTTTCTGTCATCTACCGGTACTGTCTTTCTGTCATCTACCGGTACTGTCTTTCTGTCATCTACCGGTACTGTCTTTCTATCATCTACCGGTACTGTCTTTCTGTCATCTACCGGTACTGTCTTTCTGTCATCTACCGGTACTGTCTTTCTGTCATCTACTGGTACTGTCTTTCTGACTTATATTCGACCCATTCTCCTGCCTTTTAAAAACTCCCAATAATTTTTCTTCTTTGAGCTCCTCCGAAATCGGAACATGTCGGCTGTACGCAGCTGTACCAGTGAAAACTGAAAAACGGACACATACGTAGCTTAGGCTGTGTACACACATAAGCGGATATTCCATGCGGAAACCCGTGTGCAATCCATAAATAAGTGAAACAAAGAAGGGAAAAGATTTGCGCACATGTCCAAATTTCCTCAATATGCGTAAAAACTTTTATCCTTCTTTCCTCCACTAATTTAGGGTTTTCCGTACGGAACTTACGCGTCTAATGTGAACCCGACCTTACCCATTATGGCCATATGGCCTGGGAAAGCTGATAAAGAAGAAGAAGATGATGAGAATCAGAAGCAGCAGTGAAGCTCACCTGTCCACTGCACGTGCACCATGTCCTGCTCCCGGAGGCTCAGCTCAGTGGGGGCAAAGTCGTACTCCACGGCGGGGTACACCTGCACGATGTTCCCCCGCTTGCCCCGCACGTTCAGGTTGAAGAGGCGGGGCCCCTGCAGGGCGGCGGGGCGCGGCGCCAGCTTGAACACGTGGCTGCGGTCCTGGAAGACGCGCCCGAACTGCGCCGTGTTGATGGCCAGCCGCAGCGGGGAGTTCTGCTCCGCACCGACGTTCACGTACGGGTTTTGTTGAACTGGGGATTTGGTCATCCTGTCGACAAAAAAGCAACAAAATTAAGCCATGTAAGTGTAATTCCAGCCGCGGTTGCGAGTTCTGCAGAACCAAGGATTAGGTAGGTCATCCTGTTTAAAATGGGTTTTTTTTAAATTCAGCATGGCAAAGCAATAATAGATGTTCAACCCCCCCCAAAAAAAAAACCCACCAAAAAAACCCCAAAACAAAAACAAGACACATACATACTTGCTCAGACACACACACATAATAGTGTGAGCTTGCGTACGTGCACGCACACACACACACTTACACAGAAAATGGACATATAAACACATCCAAACACACACAAACACACACACAGAACTTACATCTTTTTGTTCTTGGTATGGTCAGTGTGATAAGGGTCATAGTCATCCGTCGAAATGTTGTACCTGAAATGCAACACACACAAATGGATCAGGGTTCCGATGTAGTAGAACTAAATCTAAAACACAACAAAGAGAAAGAAAAGAAAGCCCCAAATACTATCCACTATTTTATCTTCAACTTCATGTACACCCATATACATTTAAATGTCTTGCTTTATTCATGTCTACTTATATTACCAGTAATTACGTACTTTAGTAATTAATTAATTAATTACCAGTTCTTTTTTTCCGAGCATATTCCATGAAATGTTAATCACACCAATATCAACACACTAGGTGTGAAGATGCTAAAACCATGCCAATATAGACTTAAATTTGAACTTGAAGAAATCACAATCACACCAATATCAACACACTAGGTGTGAAGATGTTAAAACCATGCCAATATAGACTTAAATTTGAACTTGAAGAAATCACAATCACACCAATAGCAACACACTAGGTGTGAAGATGTTAAAATCATGCCAATATAGACTTAAATTTGAACTTGAAGAAATCACAATCACACCAATAGCAACACACTAGGTGTGAAGATGCTAAAACCATGCCAATATAGACTTAAATTTGAACTTGAAGAAATCACAATCACACCAATATCAACACACCAAGAACGAAAACACTGAATCACTCTTAATATCAACGCGCTAAAAGTTTATTAATTCAATTATATTCATTAGTTCCGGCTCTGTCATAAAACTCCAAATATAGGTGTTCTGAAGAAATCAAAATCATACCATTATCGGCACACTAAGATTAACGATATTAAAACGTCCCTAATACGACCATCCAGAAGGAGAGGGATGGGCTCCGCCTTCCATGATGCCGTGCCCTTGACACAGTGAACTTCTAACAGTTCGCTGCCCCTTTCACCGCCAATGTCACATTTTAGCACCACAATGATTTAACACCTATGTCACTAAAAGGCATCAAACCAGGGTCTGTTATCCAAAGACCCTATTTTCTTTATTCTGGGAGGTAAGGATAGGCCTTACTTTAAATATGTCACAGAGGAATCCCCACTATTGCAGATGGGTTCTTTTCTCTACCCAGGTAAGATTAATGGACATTTTTTGGCTGAAAATTGGCTGACGGCGAAAGGGTTAATATGAACATACTAAGTGGTTATTTTATGTTACAATGTCACAGAATGTCTGTGTAGGTAGGTTGTCACCGCTCCTCACCTCATCCTAAGCACGCAGCGCTTTGTTTCGCCCGAGGGGAAGTACGGCAGCTTCCAGTCGTAAGTGAGAGCTTTGCCCTCGGCGCCGTTGCCAAGGTGATTCGACCTGAAACGTAATGGTAACACCGTGAGAATACACATCTCAAGTTCGTACTGACATAGATTTAAACAAGATCTTTTGAAAGCAGGTTAACTTAATGGAGTCATGTCGGAGACGTCATTCCGACACTGTTCCCATCTTTTGGAGTCACGTCAGAGTTTTTTTTCCCCCCAACATATTTTGACGGTTTTGACTGTTGTGAAACCCAATAAAAGGGAAATAACTCGCTGTTCCTATTAATCCTGAGACCTTCCCCTTGTAGTTGCTTCCCTTAGACTGTCTCCAGTGTGTCCTATTTTCGTTATTTTCTTCTTTAAATTGAACTACTCATCATCTTCGAATGTGCTTCATTCAATATGGCGGCGACCATATAGCTCACTTTATTCAAACATTAAATAAACAAATGTTTGTTTATAGTTTATATTATGCTTTTTACAATCCTTTTTTATTTATACACTAAACCAAATCTATCAAAACTTGAGTGGCTTTGTGATCAAGATCATAGCAAAGTGGTCAGCCAGTGGAGTTGGAAGTCTTTGTTTTCCTGACGAAGCGCATTTCATCAGATTATTTACATCATGAAATAAATGAGGCTCACTCGTTCAAAGAAAGAAGTCTCCAAAAATATACTGATTTATCTTTCACTTGGTACACGTTCATGTTTGTATGATGTGCATTTGATTTTTGGCGCTCTTTAAAAAACGATAAAAAATAATGCGATCTGAGGGAGAAACTGTCATTTTGCATATGACTCAATTGAGTTAAACAAAAGAGGGTTGGCTTCATGATTAGTGCTTTAATAGGAAGCAACGATTTTAGAGTCTTATTATGCACAGCTGTTTCGGGAGGAACATTTAGTTTATCTATATTTTCAGAAGTTTTTTCAAGCCAACTTTTGTTTACCATAAATAACTGTTCATAAATAACAGTCTGGAATATGTTGTAGTATGTGACTAAATTAGTTGTATTCAGTGGACATTGCTGGATGTTCACTCATGGGCAATTTCATTTACGTTTGCGATACTAAGTGTATTATTCAAAAACATTTTGTACTAAATATGTTGCACGATACTGCTTAACAAAATAAGTTTTTACCATAAATCTGATGTAAGAAATATATTAAAGATACAATGAAGAACATGCAGCCAAAATAGTTTTACAGACAACAGCTTAGTGTAGCTTTTATCTAAGATTTCTAGATTCAGTCTTTTAACTAAATAGTTTGATATTGTGCGGGACGGAACAGCTGTGTATGCCTTAGTTTTGGATTGTCATCCCCCCATGGGGAGATCTTTCAGAACACATAGTTCCCCCACTTTCTGAAAGTTCTGTGCTAGCAACTTCCTCTAATCTATCACTTCCTTTGATCCTGCCTTTTCCTTCTGTCATCTGTTATTTTTCTTACTTATTTCTGGCCCATTCTCCTGCCCCCCCCCCCCCCACACACACACACACACACAAAAAAACCCAAATCTTCCAAATCGACTTCTCCTTTGAGCTCCTCAAAAATCTGAATATATTGGCTGAATGCAGCGGGGAGACCAGTGAAAAATGAGAACCAGACACACCTCACCCATTGCGGCCATATGGCCCCTGGGGATAGAGATTTTGTTAAAAATCAGACTTCTTCTTCTTCTGTGTATAAAACGAAATGTCCCATATGGCTTAGGCCGAGAGGACGTTAAGAATAATTAAACTCTTCTGTGTTCCCGGGCCATAAGTGTCCGGTTTTCAGTTGTCGCTGGTCTCCCCGCTGCATTCAGCAGACACGTTCCGATTTCGAGGTCCTGAGCTCAAACGAGAAAATTATCAGAAATATTTTTTTAAAAGGCCAATAATTTAAAAAAAATAGCAGATGATAATAATAAGAAAAAAAAGGCAGAGTCAAAGAGAGTGATAGATTGGAGGAAGTTGCTTGCACAGAACTTCCAGAAGGTGGGGGAACTGTTAGCACTGAAAGATCCCACAGTATCCCCACGGGGGGAATCAGATTTAACCCCTTCACTGCCAGAAGAAAACAGAAAATTATCGATTTTCTTATTATAAAATTTAAAAGAGACCCGTTAGACTCAATCTCAATAATGGTCTAGAGATATATCTTGGTGGTGGAGGTAGTAGTAGTAGTAGTAGTAGTAGTAGCGTGGTGGCGATGTTGGTAGTAACAGTAATAGTAGTAGGAGTAGTAATGGTAGTAGAAGAAGTAAATTGTAGTGAAAGAGGTGTTTTTCATTTATTTATTTGTTTGTTTGTTTATTCGGTCGGTTAGTTTTCTGTTCTGCTTGTTTTTATTGTTGATGTTGATGCTCTGCCCATGCCATGTCGTTGCTATATTACTGTTGTTGTTCCTGTCTCTCAATGTTCATTTATAGTATTAGTTATGTATTGCATGCTTAGAACCAAGGACAGAATGGAAGACTAGGCCCAGCCTAAATTCGTATCCTTGTAAAATAAAGTATCTGAAGTCTGAAGTCTTTCCTGACTTGTCTATACCAAAAACCATCATTCCAGGGCTACGACAACAAAACGATGCCGTAGAATCAAAACGCGCTAGCTCCAGATAGTTCATTGACTTCTTTCTTATGGAACTTATTCTGAAAACTAACTAGAGGTGGGGGAAAAAACTGGTTTGAACCGAAAAACCGGTTCTAAACTTTCGCGGTTCCAAAAACCGGTTCGACTTGCTCTGAACCGGTTTTTTAACTGCACACTGAAAGTAAGTTTTTTTCTTAGAATAACGCATTCTTTTCGAAAAGCAATACTATTTCTCAGCGCAGATTGGGTGTTTGCAAACCAAGAGTAGCTGTTTCTAGTTTGTGGTGGTGTATGGCTTTGACTTTGTATTGACCGAGTGTTGATCGAGTTGAGTCATAAGTTTCTTTATTGTGTGTGTGTGTATGTGTGCGCGTGCGTGCGTGTGTGTGTGAATATTCTGACAAATAAATATGCGTTTGCATAGGTAAAACTAGTGATGCAAGTACTGGTTAAAAAAACCGGTTCGACAACACCAGTTCGAAGAGGGAAAACCGGTTTACAAACCGGTTCCGATTTTTGAACCGGTTCTCAACTCTACTAATAACGAGTATTTTAAAAAAACCAAAAAACCGGACAAAATATAAACAGCATAACCCCCTTTTTAAAATATTATTTTCAGTCTTTTTTTTTAACACAAGTTATTAGTTTTCGCAATAAGTTTCAACAATAAGTCATTGGACCATGATCTGGAGAGATAGTCTGCTTTGACTCTAAAGTATTGAAAAGTGATGACATCATCAATGACATCACACATCCTGTAGAAGCCATGGGATCTGGGCAGGGAAGGGGTCAGTGATCGGGCTGGCTTTTGAAACCAATAAGTCCTGGGACTGATTGACCAAAAAATCAATCAGTCCTTTTGACAACCAATAAGTCCCATTTTTTTTCCTAATCACAATATCATCTTTGTGTTTGTCACTCCACCGGAAGAAGTTTGACGACACACACTGTGGATCGGGAAATAACTCGCAATCAGGTTTTTTCGTATGCACTCGGAACACAGCTGTAAGTAACACATTAGAAACGACTTCGATTCTGTTTCGTTATCCCCCCACCCCACCCCCGAGTCATACGTCACTAGAAAGTTTGCGCCGACCTCTTGTTTGAATCGAAAACGGTGTCAGTGAAATTCTTTAATTCAGCTTGAAACAAAAACGACCAGTGACGGGACTGAGTGCCTGGAAAATCAATAAGTCCCCGGACCGGCTGGATAGTAAAACGATCGGTCCCACAGAAAATCAATGCGTAAAGGACCGAAAACCGATCAAGTTCCTGATCCCTGAGGGGTTGACAGTGCACTCTCCTCACCTGGAAAAGGGAGCTTCGGCGCAGTGCGGTACAGGCAGCTTGATCAGGCACTCCTCCTGGTTGTAGTTACTGGCGTCGTAGGGCACGGCCCACACGTACTGCAGTTTGTCGCCGCTCTGCCTCTCACACCTGGCTCTGGTCGTGTAGTCTGGAAACGATTTCACCGTGAGCGAACAGAGGGAAAAGAGCAGCAACATTGGGCGAAATACGGAAGAAAAAAATAGAAACGAGGTGAGAGAATCTTTGCATACATCACAGACACCGTGTCGCTTTGTTCAAAAGCAGTACCGCTTGTCCCATTTGGCGCTTGCTTTAAAAAAAAAGTTTTTTAAAAAACAAAACGAATGCTTCATAGAAATGTACAGTCAAATGCTATATCCATTTTATCAAATGATTGATTTAGCTCAATTTTTCACTGAACAGAGTTTGTTATTCATTTTGGGAGGGAGTAATTTAGATGTTTAGATCAACTGTTTGAAGAGTGTAGTCTTCATCCTGACAGGGTTCGTACAGATTTTTTTATACCAAAATTCACAAACTTTCAAAGACCTCTTCAAAGACCCTTTATCTTATTTTCAAAGACCTCTCACGACATGCAGTCTCACGACATGCAGTCTCAATAAAGTTTATAAAGTGCACCCAAAAGACACGGATATAGCGAAGGGAAGTAACTCAACAAATCGAGGATGTCTGCAAGACGGAACTAATGTGTCAAACCGCAGATATCGGGAAATAAGCCAAAATAAATTGCTTCTTTATCAATTCTGGAAGCAAAAAAACACAAACAGTTACAATGATTTTCATAGGCATCAATTACTTTTTTCAGAAACCATTTCACGATTTTCAGACCAAAGCGAATTCTCAAAGACTTTCAAAATCAAAGACTTAAAAATGGCACCCCATTTCTCAAAGACTTTCAAAAACCGTGATGCAGCCTGTTGCTAGTACTGTCTATATGTGTTGAGTGCTTTTATAAGCCTCAGCTTGTTGAACTCCTGTCTATATATGTGTTAAGAAAACATTTGTGATGCAGCACAGGAAAACCAGGCTAATGTCGTAAATGATCACTTTTGACTTATTCATATTTTCAGAAAGGCCAGAGACAACAGATTAACCGGCAAAAAACAGAATTCATCTATCTCTAATAGTTTATTTTGAAAATGTTTTCAATCAATCAAATCTCTCTCTCTTTCTCTCTCTTGTGGCTGGCCGACTTTAGCTGGGTATTCGCGTACTGCATCACATTTGTTTAAACCCAAAACCGTGCAAACCCTGTATAAACCCTGTTCTCTTTTGATTTCTTAACTTGGTCAATGGTTGAGGAAGGCTTTCAGTTTAATTAACTGGTAAAATAAAGCCGAAAATGTCTTTATTTTCATAACGAAAAGGCTTGTTGTTTTGTGATTTTTTTTAATTATAATATAATTATATATATATTTGTTGCTGCAAAAGTGTGTTAAGAAAACATTTGTTTAAACCAAAAACTGTGTGAACCCTGTATAAGAATCACAATGAGCAGCGAGATATTCAAGTTTCATAATCGACTATACTGGAACCTCCCTGATAAGACTTCCCATTATAAGACTCTCTCCCACATAAGACCTTTTTTATATTAAAATTTTTTATTCATTTTTTCATTTAACTTTTTAAGCCCCTTATAGCCTGATTCCGCCCATGACATCCATTACTTTCTCCTACCAAGCCGTCTAAAACCGCCCCCGTACACCCACTTCGTTATGTATTTAAGAGTTAAAATTGCAATTCAAAAAATCAAAAATACCACATAACAACAACAAAAATTGCAAGTTAAACATTCTTCATTTATACACAAACCCTGAACATTTGAAGTCAATCCATCAAGTAGTTATTTTTTAATATATTTTTAAACACAGTACCCCATTTGGGGCCCAGTTTACCAACATTAATTTGGTGGTTACAGGGAGTAGAGTCATCATTTTAATCGGGGTTACAAGTGTTAAATATACATAACCAAAGAAAAACAAACAAATATATAACATACATACATACCCACATACATATATACACAATACACACATACATAAACAAACATATATATCAGACTAAAAAAAAAAATGAAATCAACACCTAAATCGAAAAGGAAATACTTTAAGAAACGCAGGTATTAATATAAACTATGATGCCAGTACCAAAACACAAAGCAAAAAAGTAGATTACAAAATCACAGAAGAAAAAAACCACCCAACAAGTCCCTTGGAAAAAACAACAACAAAAACCAACCCATAATGTCTCTGTTTTACACATCAGAGTAAGCATCCGTTACAGTTATTTACCTTGTACCTCAAGAAATAAGGGGTCCCACATAAGACCTACTTCTCCGAGACATTGCCCTTCTTTGTAAGTATTAAAATTACCTCCCTTATAAGACCCCATTTGGGATGATGTTTGGTCTTATAAGGGACGTTCCACTGTATTACAGAAAATTTGCCAGCACAGAACTTTTAAATTACAAAATAAAAAACCCACCCCCCCCCAAAAAAAAAAAAGAGCGGCGGCCTTACCGGGGGCCTTCTCCAAGTAGTTGTGGAGTAGCACCCAGTTCCCTCCGTTAGCGGTGCAGTTTTCCTCCGTCCTCCATCGGGACCAGCCCTTATTATCGATGCACTCGCCGTACGGCTGCACGTTGAAGCTCTTGGACCTGTAGTGACTGCACCACACAGAGAGCGAATGAATGGATTTTATTTATAGAGGGTCATAGAGTAAGCAATAACATGCTTTTTTTTACATCCAGCCCTCTGGACAAAATACATATATAAAAGTAGAAAATGGAAAACGAAAATAAGCACAAAGTAATACAAAGCATGCAAAATACATCCCTATATTGTAACACATCAAGAACAAAATCAAACCTATTATTATTGACTATACTCAATTTTAACATTCCAAATTTGGGAAGTAAGCGCATACACATGGGAAAATAAAACCCAATCCTACTTTTCACAGTCATCTTTAACATTCACAGATTGAGAAGTGTACAAACATATGACAAAAAACCAATCATACTTTATATACTCATCATTACAATGTACTTATTTGAAAAGAAACACATGCACATAATAAAGTCAAACATAGTATTACTTTACCTACTCATCTTAGCATGCACAATTTAAAATGTAAATACATGTACCCATGGCAACATGAAACCTATTCCTACATTACATTATTTATTTTTAACATGCACAAATTAAGAGGTAAACGCACACACGTGACAAAAAAGCAGACCTAATCATATTGTTTGCATGCAGACACACACATTGAAAAGTAAATACATGTATACGCATGACGAAATCAAGCGTAAACCTACTTCATTGGCTACTGCAAAGAACACCTTTTGCAAGAGTGAATGCCCTTGGTGGGTGGGGGAAGATGGTTCAGCACTGACCAAACAAGGGAATCACTCTCGCCAATAACCCTATTTGAGGCCACTAAATGGCTGCCTTTCGCAAGAGTGAACGCCCTTGTCAGCACTGACCAACAAGGGCTTCACTCTCACTGTCAAGGGCGTTAATAACCCTAGTTGCAGAGGCCACTATACTCATCCTTAACACGCACATAAGTCAAACTTAGCCTGAGACAGGCAGCGGCATTTAGACAGGCGCTGACAAGAGGTCACACGGGTGCATGTGCTGACCAAAGCTTTTGCCTCAACTTTCTATCACAACCCCTGATATAACGATCATTTCAAGAGCTTGGTTCTGTAAAGAAGAGCCTTACTTT
>CM065696.1:43961552-44002036 GCA_017654935.2 Phymorhynchus buccinoides | reverse complement strand
GCGTATAAGATATTGGGTTAGGTGATATGAATGGGAAACAAAGAAAAGAAACAGTGCTGTTCCAGTTAAGAGTGAAGTCTTCTGGACCTTTGTCAAAATGGATGCGATGGGTGATTTTGTTATCTGCGAGGAACACAGGAAATATTAGGCAATCAACTGAATCAACCAAGTATCGCTAGTCATTCATTATGGAAAATCCACATGGAAGAGAGAGAGAGAGGGGGGGGGGGGGGAGGGAGAAAAATTTCAAACGAAATAAAAATTTATTTACCCAAGGTAATGAGATAAGCAATTTACAGCTTTTTTACACTCAGCCCTAAGAGGGGAGAGAGAGAGAGAGAGAGAGAGAAGTGTGCAAGTAGTTATTAGAGGAGGGAGAATAATAGTGGAACATTCTAGTTGAAGTTAAATGAAGTAAGACTAAGAGACATTTAGAGAGATAACCACGAGATGATAAATTAACAATACAAGGGTATTGATCAGAAAATAAAACACAGCAGACACAGTAACAGAAAACAAGTCGACAATAGAATTTTTTATTTATTGTTAGTAGTTTTACATTTTTCGAGTAATTTTTAATTTTCAAAGGCTGAATTTGAGGGATATGATTTTAAGGATGATGATAAATTGTTCCATGCTGTTCTCCCTGAAAAAACAAAACAATGTTTGAATAGATTATTATGTGCGTGTGTGCGCGCCTGTTTGTGGGTTTGTGTGTTTGCGTGCATGTGCCCGTGTTAAGGAGGTTTTTTTAATTGGGCTTTTCTGCCAAAATAGGTGTTGAGGTGGGTGAGGGTAGCGTGTGACAACATCGATGTATTTAGAACAAGAACAATGTCCAAGTGAATCGAATCCGAATCGTGCACATAGAATGCAGATAGAGAGAGAGAGAAGTCTGAAGTCTGAAGTTCTCTGCCCGTATCAATACTTTTTATCAACAAATTAATGTAAACTAGAACAATAAAAATCATGCACATACATATGATCCATGAATTGGGAGAAGGAAAATAAATGGAGAAAAATAATTTATTCAGAGATAAGCGATTGACTTCTAAAAGCAAACGCTTTGGATTAGATAAAAAAAGAGAAAGAGATGAGCATGCTTTAATATCAGAAAATAATAAAACTAATTTAAAAGCATTGGGATGATTGTAGTATTTGGGGGGGATCAGTTACTCTCTTAAAGTTTTGTAAGCAGGGCATATTAAAAAAAAAAGTAATTCCGATTCTTCTATATCTAGGCCAAAAATACAGGATAAATCAGTTTGAACGTTTGAATATCTTAATCAATGTGGTTTTAAAGAGAGAGAGAGAGAGAGAGTTTGTTGAACGGGTTCTGGTTGGCTGGCTGGGTCACTGTGTGTGTGTGTGTGTGTGTGTGTGTGTGTGTATATGTCTGTCTTGATCTGCGTGCCAATCGTTCAATCGTGTCTCCCTTCTCTCTTTCCAGCTAATAACAGAGACAGAGTCAACCGATGTCCTCAAGTAAATGTTGCAGATGCTTTGATTTAGATCCCATCCCACCCTCTCTTTTCTAACATCTTCTGCCATCAATCACCATCATCGTCAATTCTTTAATGTCAGGTGTCCTTTCTGCTTTAAAATTTGCTCATGTGAAGCACTTTCTCAAGGGGAAAAACCCCAATCTGGATCCCAATAATCTGAAAAAGACAACTACAGGCCTGCATCACATGTTTCTGGAGAAAGCTATCCTGATACAACTGAACGATCATCTCTCTTCAAAAAATCTCCATCCTTATCAGTCTGCCTACAGAGTTAACCACAGTACTTGAAACAGATCTTGTTCAGATAGTGAATGAACTCGCAGTGCTTTTAATGCTGGCAGAACATCTCTTTACTGACATTTCTTAATTCGTCTGCTGCCTTTGATATCATAGACCTCCCTATCTTTCCCTCTCGTCTTGAACATTATGTGTGGAATTAACAGACCAGCCCTTGCTTTTCTTACGTGTCTAACTCACCTTTAATTTCTGAAAGATGCATATTGAATAGCAATGATGATATTTTCATTCGTAAGCTAACACAATGTCACACAACAAACCATGAATTATGAGGGAAAAAATCCGTAATGGCAATCCGAACATCGCACGGAGTCAATACTGCTCACGTCACGTGAAAGAAAAAAAAAAATTGGCGTCACTTTGAAAAATCCGTTCAAAAAGACTAGTGGGTGCTTTCCCTTGCTGTAAAAGACAAAAACGGAGCAGGGAGAGTCAGGAACAGGAAGACCTAACTTAGTATATTGCATTGTGGGTAGGGCGAAAGTGAAAGTGAAAGTACTAGACCTGGCGTTCAGCGGGCGCAATCAGCGTTACCGGGAAGGTAAAAAACCGGGCGCATTTGGTTGCAGCGGAGATGATAGGACCAACCGCATAGAACAAAACAACAGGGCGTTGAATGGAACGCCCTATTTCCAGAAACCATTCAGGCCCCTTCTGCTAAGACCTTCAGAAGGCTGCTGGCAGAGCACTAAAGCTTCAGACCCAAGGGTAGGCAGTGGTTGGGCCGGCATCATGCTGGGTACCGCTGAACGGTCCTTGTCTGGCCGGTTGTCTGGCTGTCTACCCACACCCACCACCACCCCCTCCCTCTCTCTCTCTCTCTCTCTCTCTCTCTCTCTCTCTCTCTCTCTCTCTCTCTCTCTCTCTCTCTCTCTCTCTCTCTCTCTCTCTCTCTCTCTCTCTCTCTTTTCCCTTTCCTTTGACCTCTTCGCCCTTTTCATTTGTAATAATGGTCAAACATGACTAGATGGAAGAATAAGAAGAAAACCTGTTAGCATCAGATCCGTTGTATTGGCTAAATTCGTAAATACCTATCGGACGAAGCCACAGCTATATTTATTATTTCCTTCATCCTATCTTGTCTTGACTTTGTGATGCTGTTCTTTCCGCTGTGCCCGTTTCTGTTCTCTCTTTGTCTACAGCGCATTCAAAATGCAACAGCTCGTCTTGTCCTTAGGAAGAAAAGGTTTGATCGTGTTAGCTCTACGCTCTCTGTACTTGTCTGTTAAAGATAGAATTGAATACAAACTTAACACTATAAATATCATGCTGTTCTCCTACCGCTTGGTCAGTATTATCATGTACCAGTCAGTTCGCCTGTTACGTTCAGTTTCAGACCCTTTTCCCTTCAGATCCCTAGACCTGTATAAACTTTCAACTGCTGGTCGACGCTTTTTTGCTGAATTATTTTAGGACCAACTGCATAGAACAAAACAACAGGGCGTTGAATGGAACACCCTTATTCCAGAAACCATTCAGGCCCCTTCTGCTAAGATCTTCAGAAGGCTGCTGGCAGAGCACTAAAGCTTCAGACCCAAGGGTAGGCAGTGGTTGGGCCGGCATCATGCTGGGTACCGCTGAACGGTCCTTGTCTGGCCGGTTGTCTGGCTGTCTACCCACCAAAATCCACCCTCCGTCTCTCTCTCTCTCTCTCTCTCTCTCTCTCTCTCTCTCTCTCTCTCTCTCTCTCTCTCTCTCTCTCTCTCTCTCTCTCTCTCTCTCTCCCCCCTCCCTCCCTCCCTCCCTCCCTCTTCTTCGCCCTTTTCAGTTGTAATAATTGTAAAAAATGACCTTGTTAACAGTTAGAAGAAGGAGAAGACAAACTGCTTCTCTCCCTTCGATAGCGACCAGCCCTCTCCGCCTTCAAATCGAACACTAAAATCCACCAATGAAGCACACACTTTCTCTCTTGTTCTAGGTTTGTTTCTTTTCGCATGTTTCTTTGTCAAATGTGTGGAGGCTATTTTCCATTCTTCTGTGTATAGTGTTTTTGTTTGAATATGTTATTTGTATATACCTTAATGTGTGTGTGTGTGTCAGAGAGAGAACAAGTCTGACAATATTATTTTTTAGAATAAGAATCCGAGACAATCCAACTAGGCGAAAACATCCTCCCCCTCTCTCTGACTCCGTTAAGAACTAAGCTGTCCCTCTGGACAATACTCTCTCAATGCAGTTTCCTGACTCATACATGTCAGTCGCACTACTTCCAAATCCGTTTGGCAAATCTCCACTCTCTGTACTGGCTACCAGTCATTGATAGAATTGAATATCAACTGAACACACTCTGCTATAAATCTATCCATCAGGCTGCTCCATCTTATCTCTCTGACAGTATTACCATCTGTTCAAGCCAGCTCGCCCGCCACTTTCAACTTCATATTCTCTTTCCCTTCATAATATCCCTAGGTATAAACTTTCATCTGTTGGTCGGCATTCTTTTGATTTTTCAGGATGTACTGCCTCTAAAAACCACTCCCCCGTCATCAACCCACCTATCTTAAACAATAAAACTGAAAACACCTGTTCCCCTGTGATTGCAATCTGCAATATCTCCTTTCCCCCTCTGAATGCTGCTTGGTGTTTTTGTTTTGAAAGCACTTTGATTTGATTTCATCAAGATTAAGCGCCTTAAGCGTTGTTGCTAGAGACTGAAAAACTATTATTCAAGGACTGATATTTTAAGCCAAGCCTATTCTTCCAATATGTCCGAGAGAGAGAGAGAGAGAGAGAGAGAGAGAGAGGGGCTGGCTGGATCACTCTCTGTGTGTGTGTGTGTGTGTGCGCGCGCGCGCGTGTTAGTGTGTGTGGATGGGGTGGTGTGTGGATGGAAGAGAGAGAGCAGATTTCAGACGATAAAACGCTTGGCCTGTTCATTTATTTATTTATTCATTGCAGTAAGGGGTGGGGTGGGTGGGTGGGAAAGCTGATGCAAAACGAAAGTTCAAATTTGCAGATAAATACAAAAACAAATCCCTCTTCATGGAAGCAAAATCCCTTCGCGTGCATGGAAGTGTTATCATAAACTTTGGCGCAGATAGACAGAGAGTGAAGGGGGGGGGGGGGGGGGGGGCGGTTGGGATAAGCACCAATTGACGCAGCATCATGTCAGAACTCACTGAAAGGGTTCTGACTGGCTGGGTCACTGTGTGTGCGCGCGTGCGTGAGCGCGCGTACATGCCCGCGTGCGTGCGTACGTGTGCTTGCTTGCTGACATGGCATCATGTTGGAATAGGGTGGGTGGGGTCTGCACCGTCCATAAGGGTTTCTGACTGATTGGACGTTAATTTCATCACCATCCGTGGGGTCTGTCTCACACATTATATGGAAAGGAAAGCGTGTCCTGGGTGTAAAAGTTGTGACTAAATCTTGGATAGGTGCCGGAATTATCCGTAAAGTGGTGTTCCCTTCCAGTTATTCATTAGGCCTGCTTTCTGTTGTGTTGTATTGAGGAATATGTAGTTCTGTTTTCTTTTTCTTTTTTGTTGTCGTTGGAGTGTTGCACACAGATAACTCTTGTCAGAGTGGTCCTTGGTGGGTGGATATTTTTTTTGTCTTGCAAAGTTTCATAGATGTCAATTTTCCATTTTTATTATGCATAGTTTTTTTCTGGCGGCACATTTCTTCCTAGGTGTCCTTTGGTAAAGAGGATGCACGTGAAAGGAATGTTCCTTGGTTTGCCAGCAGGACATTTCTCTCTCTGCTCAGTGGACATGGCTCAAAATAATAACCCCCCTCCCTCGCCCCTCCCCCCCCCCCCCCCTCCCCCGTCAAAATGAAGAAAATAATGTCAAATGAAAATTGGGACATTAATAATGTAGTAGATGAAGAATGAACTGGGAAGATAAAACTGAAAATGACCTGAAGGAATTTTAGAAACACGGACGAGGCACTATGGATGTGCAAAACTAGAACGACCACAGGCTTCGTTTCTGACTGAAGGCAAGTAAAAGGAACGAATTGCAAGGAAACCACAGAGAGAGAGAGAGAGAGGGGGGGGGGGGGGGGGGGAGAGAGAGAAGAGAGAGAGAGATTTGAGCGCCATGTATTTTTTGACATTCTGGTTTGCCCGTTGCATCTCAACCAACAACAGGGGAGTAACTATATTTTCGAGGGCGCATGTGTTTTAGTTTAACGTAAGAAACGGTGACCTAAGCTTTACAAATGGACGAACATATGGCAGGGTGCTTGGCAGTGAGTGTCTTTGCATTTGGTGGAAGTGTAGAGTGATGTCATGAGCGAATGCATTCGCCCACGGTGCTAGAAGAGTTAAGAAATGAAGAGAAGAAACCAGTTGTGGCTGTAACAAAATATAAAGTGTTCCTGTGCAATTATCAACATTTTGTGCATCGATGAAAATAATAAGTGCAACGCCGAGCGGCTGCAAAGTCCCCTCGCAGCATCGCCGAGCTACTCCGAAATCGGAATGTGTCGGCTGTACACACAGCGGGGAGACCATTGAGAACTGAAAACAGGACGCACGGATGGACGGCCGGAAAGAAGTGGGACATATCGGGCCTGTGACACAAAGGGCCTAGGGCACAGCGGGCTTATCCCATGTTTAGACTAAATACATCAGTGGATAGCTTGCATCTTGGCAAACTAGTATACCAAATTTGATGATGATAAACCGAATAGTTTTTCAGAAAAACGGACGAATAGCCGGACGGAGGCACGCCGGACGGACACCGGACGGACGGACCAGACAGTAACAATAGTTCCCCGAACCTTCGGCTCGGGGACTAATGAAGAAAATGAGCAAGCAAATGAGCACGACTGTAAAAGTGCAAAGCGTAAGCAGAAAAGCATATTTCAAATAGTCATTAGACAGCGCCCAGAATAAGTACAAAAGCGGAAACTTGAGGTTAAATCCATAACAGACGTTTACCCACACGTTTAAACGGATGAAAGGATAATAGATGTTTCAATTGAAATTATTTAATCGTACCTTAAGTTAAATTAACAATTTCCTATTGTTTAAAAAAAAGATTCCTATTCATTTAAGAAGAATACAACTAAACTATTAAGTGTTTGAACACTATAATAAATTTAATATATTATATACACATTCTGCATTTGCCATTTTCAGGAAACGACAGTACTCCCTGTCGCATCCGACTGTCGCCCATAAAAGCAGCTTGTTAGAAGACAAGCATCACCACACAGAGGCCCCTAGACTACACAGGCACACTGCGGGTTTGCCTGGAGATGGTCATAGCTCCTGGGAAGAAGCTACACAGGAGGCCACTGGAGGCACAGGATGGACAAGAAACACCCGAAGGTGCTGATGGGACCTAGAGACTCGCTGACTTCCACCTGCCCTACCAACACAAGAGCAGTTTGGTGCTGAGGCCGTTGGAGGCACAGGCGCTGAGACAGTAGCGGAAAGGCGGAGCCAGAACCATCCCTTAGTCTGGCTGAGTTGTGGATTTCCTGACAGCTGTTGACATAGGTGGGTCTGTTTGTAATGAATAAAGAACCTGTCGACACTGTAGGGTACTGAGTCTGGCTGAGCTGTGGATTTCCTGACAGCTGTTGACATAGGTGGGTCTGTTTGTAATGAATAAAGAACCTGCCAACACTGTAGGGTACTGAGTTTGGCTGAGCTGTGGATTTCCTGACAGTTGTTGACATAGGTGGGTCTGTTTGTAATGAATAAAGAACCTGCCGACACTGTAGGGTACTGAGTTTGGCTGAGCTGTGGATTTCCTGACAGCTGTTGACATAGGTGGGTCTGTTTGTAATGAAAAAAGAACCTGTCGACATTGTAGGGTACTGAGTCTGGCTGAGCTGTGGATTTCCTTACCAGCTGTTGACAGGTGGGTCTGTATGAAATAATCTACCGTACTTTTTGTACAACGTAGTTATGACATATGTGTTTGTTATGCGCGGTTTTGAACCTTAACGCCGCCTCACACTATCCAACCTTTTTATTTGGAAGAAATTTCATTTGTGAACTCTACTCAGCTACTTGTGGCCGTGTGCCATCATCATTATCAGCAAGCATGGGCTGTATTCCCACAACTGCCCGAGTGAGTTGGAAATAAATGGTGGTCGCCAATTCCTTCCGTCCAGTGGGAAGGGTTTCATCCAACCAAAATTTGCATAATTTGTGATTTCTACTCACTCTGTCATAAAAAGGGAACACTGTGGAAACAACCATTTTCACCCGACCTGGTTGGATAGTTTTGAGGCAGCTTTTGTTTACGTGGTGACAGTTTTGAGATGACCCATAGCTGTTGACAGGGCTATAAACGACTAACTGGCCGACCTTTCAGTGGAAATAAATAAAGTTAAAAGATAAGGAAAAAGAGCCATAACTCCTTGAAGAAAAAACAATATTGGTCGTTGTTTCTTGGAGATGACAGGAGTGGGTGTATAGGACAGTCCAAATCTGCCCAGTGAAGTACGTAGTATGGGAACGAAGTAAATCAATATTTCCTGTGGCAGTCACCGATTAAATAACCTCCCCCCCCGTCCCTCCCATCCACTCACCCAGGCTCGTGATCCTCTTGAATACTTTCTTCATCTTTGTGTGTGTGTGTGTGTAAGTAAGTAAGTAAGTAAGTAAGTAAGTTGATTTTTAATTTAGAGCGTCATTTTATTGATTGAGAAATTGTTAATTATTTTTTCCTTTTGAGAGAGAGAAGAGGAGGGGGTGGGGGTGTAGAAAGATAGAGTGTGATAGTTTGTGAATATGTAGGTATTTTGTGTATGTGTGTGCGTGACTGTGTGCGTGATTTTTCGTGTGTATATGCGTGTGTGTAGGGGGGTGGAGGTGTAGAGCGTTGACCGTAGAACCAGGTTTGTTTACAAAATGAGTGTGATAAGTGCCAATGAGAGGGTTATTGTTTTTGAGATCCTAAGTAATTGCACAAATGTGTTATGGATTAAGATAGGGTGATTAAGGTGAGTGAAAGAGAATTGATTAGAGAGAGAGAGGGGGGGGGGGAGAGTTTTGTTTTTGTAATGTCATTTTTGTATAATTTCTTTATCTTTTGAATTTCATTGTTTTGTTTTACATATTATTTTCAGTCAGTACAGTTTTTATAGTTAATCTGACAATAAATTGGTTCCTGTCCAGTCCAGTGTGTGTGTGTGAAATTGGTTGATGTCTATGAGGGAGTGTGTGGGTAACACTGTTGGAGGATCAGTGAACATTATGTTGTGTATCTTTGATCTGTGGGCATTTGCGTGTTTTTAATATTTGATTTAATGTATTTATTTTAATCTGCTGCACGTGTTGCAAAAGAAAACTTCCCATTTTAAACTTGTCCATTATTGGACAATGAAGGTTTTTTAATTTGAATTACAAATAATTCCAATTCTTATGCATATTAACTTCAATTATCCGTACTTCATGTCCTAGAACTTCATTAGATTCGTCTCCTAAGTTAGCACGAGTATTAACGCACCACCTAAGTTAACGCCACAAAGCAGGACTACTCAAAACGTGTCAAAATGGGTGTGCACATTCAAGCAGCAATAAGCTTGATGGTAATCAGCAATTCCTCCGGGCTTCTTTGACAAATTCATGAAAAATCGTTTAAATGTGTTTGCCTTGCTAACAACAGTCGACACGCCCAATTTTGGCCCATTTTGAGCAGCCACACATTTGTGATTTTCACAATCGGGGATGCATTGTTTTGTTGAGCTATTGCAATCCCACGAAAACAATAAAACTTGAGATTTTAGTACTCGAATAATTGAATTAATTATCTTCCAATTGTGAGATTATTGGAATCGGCCATCTTTATTTTGTGCGCTTGAGAAAATGCGTCCCTTCATTTTTTTGTCACCAGTATAGTATCTTTACTTTTTCATTCTGATTGAACTTACTTTACAGGAAACGATGACTACAGCGGAAAAGACGCGAGCCACCTGAACAAACAGCTTGCAGATCAGCCATCACAGAAGACGAGTCTGCAGAGAAGAAACCAGCAGCGACAATAACGATTCTACTGTGAAGAAACCGGCATCATCGGTATCTCTTCAGTGACTAAACCAACATAATCGATATGTGTTCAGTGAAGAAATCGACATCTATAATCGACATCTCTTCAGTGAAGAATATCCGACATCTGAAACCGACGTCATCGACATCTCTTCAGTTAAGAAATCGACATCTGAAACCGACATCATCGACATCTCTTCAGTTAAGAAATCGACATCTGAAACCGACATCGACATTCTTCAGTTAAGAAATCGACATCTGAAACCGACGTCATCGACATCTCCTCAGTTAAGAAATCGACATCTGAAACCGACGTCATCGACATCTCCTCAGTTAAGAAATCGACATCTGAAACCGACGTCATCGACATCTCCTCAGTTAAGAAATCGACATCTGAAACCGACGTCATCGACATCTCAGTTAAGAAATCGACATCTGAAACCGACATCTCTCCTCAGTGAAAAACCCAAGATCTCTTCAGTGACAAAAAGCAGCAACGTCAGCCTGTCCATTAACCTTCCGCCTCTCTCTGTCCACTCTTTCTCTCAAATCAAAGTATTATGTCTCTCTCTCTCTCTCTCTCTCTCTCTCTCTCTCTCTCTCTCTCTCTCTCTCTCTCTCTCTCTCTCTCTCTCTCTCTCTCTCTCTCTCTCCAGGAAGCGCATTTCAAAATCAAATTATAAAAAATAACCCTTGGCTGAATGTATTAAGTTTTGTTTTCGGCTTCTTATCAAAATGGCTCCCCACGACTATGTTGATTCTGCATCAGTATGGCCAAATAATTTCTAAATGCTTGTTCTTGTATACTGGTCTCCAAAAGTTAAGGGCCGGCTTCTGTTTTCAGTAGCTTGATATCTGTTTATTGTACACTAAGACAACAATGAAGAAAATGGCAAAACTTAGGCTACTCAATAACTTTCCTTCCTGTTGCACGTGCCTGAACCAGTTTTGCAGACATTGCAGTACAGCAACAGCGTTTTCAGGTACGCTTAAAATGTGGCAAATTCACGAGAATTTCACGAAAGTTTGGTCTTTTCGCTGAAGAATCAGGGCTGATGCAGGTTTCTTGCCTATTGCACGTGCAACGCATGACTGTAGTGAACACTGCTGAGCAAAAGTTAGACACGAATGTGTATTTAAGGGCGGCAACCAGAGCTCTCAATAAGCATGCCTCCAAGACAGAAGAGAGAAGATCGTTCTTCCGGCCCTTAAATTTTGGAGACCAGTATATTTCTGAACTCGGTGTTTTCTAAATGCTTGTTCTTGTATTTCTGAACTCAGTGTTTCAATCGGTGCACCACACTTCGCCAAAGCTCACTTCGCCAATGGCTCACTTCGCCAAACCACACTTCGCCAAATCATTAGCCCGGCATAACACTTCGCCAAACCACACTTCGCCACAAACCTCAACGCCAAAGATTAACACTTTCATAAAAGGGTAAACATTGATGAACATTTTCATAAAAGGGTAAAGATTCGGGTTAGGGTTAGGGTTCCTCCTAAATCGTGATTTTCGTTCGTTTTTTCACGTCCTAAAGAAATCCGCGACCTTTCCCGTCAAACAAAAATTCAAGACAGTGATTACTTGTGAACACTTTGTCACCAAAACCAGTCGTTTCTTGGCGAGTGGTTTTTGGCGAGATGTTACTTTTCGTGCACTAGCGGCCTTGGGGAGGGGTTGTCGGTGCCGAGAGTGAACATCGAAGGTTTGGCGAAGTGTGGCGCACCCGTTTCAATGTAGTGAAGTTCCTAGTCGATGTTTTAAACATGCCAACACTTCCCATATATTTTGATACACTTGTGGAAAGTTCGTTTTCATTCATGATGTATTAGCCGAATTCACATTAAATGACTCTCTCTCTCTCTCTCTCTCTCTCTCTCTCTCTCTCTCTCTCTCTCTCTCTCTCTCTCTCTCTCTCTCTCTCTCTCTCTCTCTCTCTCTCTCTCTCTCTCTCTCTCTCTCTCTCTCTCTCTCTCTCTCTCTCTCTCTCTCTCTCTCTCTCTCTCTCTCTCTCTCTCTCTCTGTGACTGATGTGTTCCCTTATTTGTGTGCGTATGATTGCATGTGCGCACGTGTGTGAGTCTGGATATTAATGCCTGCCTGCGCGCGCGTGTGTGTGTGCGATTGTGTTTTTTCTTACAGTTGAAAGTTATTTTAAATTACGCAATAAGCATAAAATATCAGAAATGTTGGCACATACACAAAACGCACATACCCGTGTACACGGCACCTGTACCCTTGCAACTAGCCTAGCTCATTGGAAATCTAAGTAGCGGAGGGATTTGCAATCCTTTTTCTTCAGCGTCCGCGGGTCATATGACCATAATGAGTAAAATAGGTACTTTATAGTACTGATGATGCGTCTGTGAAATTCGGGTTCCCACCTGGAGAGCGCGTCGCAGCCAGAGGCGCACCACCCAATTTATTTTTTTTGCATGCGATTTTTGTGTGACTAATGTGGAAGGAAGGGGTGGTGGTAATTTTTGAACAAATGACAACTTTCTCGTTGCCACTGGGTTTAACGTGTGCTAAGTACTTGGGTACATGTGACTTCGATTTATCGTATCATCCGAAAGACTCCACGTTCAGACTGTGAGGCCTAGTGCAAAGTGAGAGGAAAAATCCCCTGTACCCGGGTTCGAACTCGGGTTTACTTGACACAATACGAACGCGTCACCTCTGTGCCACTCTACACCTATGTGTATGTGTCCGGTTTTCAGAGGTCTCCCTGCTGCATTCAGGTGCCACATTCCAATTTTGGAATTCAAAGGAGAATTATTTGGAATATTTTTAGGGGGGGGCGGGGAGGCAGGAGAATGGGCCAACGATGCGAAAAACAATGATAATAAGAATAATGAAAAGGCAGCGAAGAGTAATACATTAGTGGAAGCTATTAGCAGAGAACCTCCAGAGGGTTGGGGAACTATTTGTATAAACAGATTCCGTGACACTCGACTGGGGCTAATCCCCTCTATATTCTTAGTTGGGGATAAAGCGAGAGATAGAGAGTCCAACCCTCTCTCTCTCTCTCTCTCTCTCTCTCTCTCTTTTCAATTTCAATTACACCCAACTAAGAATATAGCTTGATAAGCCCCTCTCGAGTGTCACACCTGGCGTGGGAAAAAAACCCCACTAAGTCTCCCATGGCCTTACTCGGGGAAACCCTAGGACTGCGTGCCATTGTGTTCACGAGTCGTGTCCTCGTGTGGCTGTGCTCCCTAATGACGTTTCGTTATGCCCATGTGTTGATGACCCCCCCCCACCTCTTCTAAAAAAGTAAAGCCTATCCCTTCCCCCAACACGATCTCTAACCGTAAACATAACCCTTAGGCCGTGTACACATAAGCGGAGATTCCGTGCGGAAGCAAGTGCGCAATCCATAAATAAGTAAAACAAAGAAGGGAAAAGATTTGCGCAAGTGTCCGAATTTCCTCTGTATGGGTAAACTGCTATAATAATAATAATGAGGAAAATATGCTTTACACAAAATTGAAATGGAATAAAAACATGAAACAAAAATCCAATAACATCAGCAGACAAAACAATACAGATATCAATCAGCAACAACAACTGCTGTGACTGCTGCTACTAGGCCTAATACACGTATGCAGTGTCACACAATTCACAAGCATGAAATAACAGCATAATATTCACAACATACACAAAAACAACACAGCACAAGCACACGCATACACACGCATCCTTCTTTCTTCCACTTATTTAAGGTTTTCCGTACGGAACTTACGCGTCTTCATTAAATAATTACAGCGGTGCCATAGCCGATGAGGTTGAACCGAGGCGTGGTTACCGCTACAGCTATCTGTATTAAAAAATTTTTTAAATGGGACTTTACTGGTTTCGTACTGCCTCCGGGCATTGCCTCCAGTATTGTTCCCACCATATTTGTATTTACAAATGTCCCACATGTGTCTGATTCAGACCAAGAGGACGTAAAACACCATTTTCGTCGTCGACTTGCGCGTCTAATGTGAACCCCGGCGTAAACCTGAACCCAAGTCTCGGTTTATTTTTGGAAAGGGATGCACACCAAAGTGAGGTTTTCTAGCTGTCTAACTGGACATCACTCTGTCTTTTCCCTGGGCTTTCTATCATCTTCTATCTTTCTGACTTAGTGGCCCATTCTCCTGCCTTTCAGAAAAAAATCTTACAAACGATTTATTTCCTTTGAGCTCCTCCGAAATCAGAATGTGTCGGCTGTACGCAGCGGGGAGACCAGTGAAAACGGAAAAACTGTACCTTACCCATTATGGCCCGGGAACCAAGAAAAAGAAGTATGTATTGGGTACCTTATAGTCACAGAGGCATCTCTGTGAAATTCGGGTTGCTCCCACCTGGAGAACGCGTCGCAGGCAGAGGCGCGCCACCCTTTTCTTTTTTTTGCATGCGATTTTTTGTGTGACTAGTGATGAGGAAGGAAAGGGGGTGGTAAATTTTGATCAAATGACAACTTTTTCGTTGCCACTGGGTGCAACGTAACGTGTGCTAAGTGCATGGGCACACGGAACCTCGGTTTATCGTCTCATCCGAAAGACTCCACATTCAGACCGTAAGGCCCAGTGCAAAGTGAGAGGAAAAGTCCCCTGCATCCAGGTTCGAACTCTAAGGGTTTACTTGACACGAGGCGAACGCGTTACGACTGTGCCACTCTACACGAAGTAGGCCTAAGCGATACAATAAAATCCACGAACACTTAGCTACCATCTTCTTTGAATTGAGAACCCAGAGCCATGGGAGTAAGTGAGCAGCTGATAGTGATAGACCTTTTACAGTCGAACCCGTTTATAAGGGACCCGCTTATAAGAAAGCAATTTTTTCCCCTGGCCAAACTCCTTCTTTCTTATGTATTATCAAAACTCGGATATAAGAAAACCGCTTATAAGAAAACCCGGTTATAAGGAAGCAAATTCATTCTCCCATCCGCGTTGTAAAGTCGGATATAAGAAAATGATTTCATACAAGGGAGTTTGTTTGCAGTTCTTTTTCTTATAAGCGGTTTGATTTCTTATAAGCCATTTAAAAAAAAATTAGGGCATGAACTGAAAGGATGTTCCAAAAAGTGCAGTGTTCCAACAAGACAAACAAAAGAGGAAAATTTACGTCAGAGCAGCTATGTCACAGACACTCTAACCTTAATATTGAAATATACAGCCGAATCCGCTTATAAGAAACTCGCTTATAAGAAAACTTATAATGAAGCAAAAAAATTTCCCTGCCAAACTTTTTCTTTCTTATCTATGATCAAAACTCGATTATTCAGCAAGCAAATTCCTTCTCCCATCTGCAATGGAAACTTGGACATAATAAAAGTATGTTATACAAGAGAGTTGGTTTGCAGTTCAGTTTTTTTATAAGCGAGCTCTATTTTCTTATAAGCGAATTACCATTGACAACATTTTCTTAAAGACCCACCAGATCATGTGTCAAAATCATGGGTTCCACATGTTTTCCCTCTTATAGCTGGTACGAAATCTTGTTTTGACCAGGTTTGACTCCTATACAAATGCCCCCAAATTGAAAACGAAACATTTAAAGAGCAGCCTCAATTTGAAGTTGGGGGAATTTGTATGTGGATCACAGCTACCCAGAAAAAAACAAGACTAAATTGTGTTGGGTCAGTGTGTCTTTAAAAGTGAGTTGGACCTGAACTGAAAGGATGTTCCAGAAAATTGAAGTCATTCCAAAAAGGGAAAGTTTACCTCATACCAGTTGCGTCACAGACAGTCTAAACAGTACAGGCACTTGATTGCAAGACTAATTGAGTTGTTTTTGTTCCTTTATTTCATACTTTCCTTCAGTATTCTGTGCAAAATAAATGTTGATAAAAAGCTGCATGGGTGGACAGTAAATGGTAATGGTACAAGATAGGTGATTGAGTACGTATTTGATAACGGTAAAAATAAACAAAAGCTGGTTTAGAGCAGAAGAAAAAAAATAAAATATGAGTGCCTGTACTTTTGTGTTGGTGGTAGAGACTGTCCAGCCTTTTATTTTCAGCAGCAATGGCAGAGAGGAAAAGGCAATCCATTTCTTTAAGAAGATAAATACAAATAACTGAATATGTGGATGAAAATCCACATAAACGATTGATAAAAAGCTGCATGGGTGGACAGTAAATGGTAATAGTTCAGTACAAGATAGGTGAATGAGTACGTATTTGATAACAGTAAAAATAAACAAAAGCTTGTTAGTTTGAGTGGTGGTAGGCACCTTTAAATCTTCTTCTTAGTAGATGACTGATTTAAGATGTAAGAAATGCATAAAATTAGGAAAAAGTCACGCCTGCACCATGATTTTCCATTACTGTAGAATATAATCGATCTTACGGCTCTCGTGTTAATGTTGGCCCCCTACTACGGGCTAATTGTCCACCAGATGATACATAGCTATTCGAGCAAAAGGCCCCAAGTGGATTGATGGTGGCTTATCACTTATCAACTACGTAGTACTGAAAGGCCAAACTCAAGGGCATCGTCAAGTGGAAAACTGTTGACAAAGGAAAGAGCAATGTGTAGACAACAGGGGGGGATGGGGGTGGCTGACTGACAAGCAGAACTCTGAGAACTTGCCGTAAAAACAACATATCTATAACAAACCAAAAAAGTGATATGTTGCGAGTTTTCACAGTCAACACACGGCCTACTCTTAACATGTGGAACATTATCACTAGGCCTTACGATCTGAACGTGGGAGTCTTTCGGATGAGACGATAAACCGGGATCCCGTGCGCCCACGCACCACTCTCCTTGCATGCACTTAGCACACGTTAAACCCAGTGGCAACGAAAAAGTCGTTTGGTCGAAATTCACACCCACCCACCCTCCCCTTTCCTTCCTCATCAGTCACAAAAATCGCATGCAAACAAAAATAAAATGGGTGGCGCGCCTCTGGCTGCGACGCGCTCTCCAGGTGGGAGCAACCCGAATTTGACAGAGACGCCTCTGAGACTACAAAGTGTCAAATACCAAATTATTTTAAGCCAATTTTTGTCAAAGGAATCATTCACATTTATTATTGTGAAAGCGTAACACTCATTACATAACACACAACTTGGCCCCCTCCCCATTATTTCACTTTTCTTTTTTTGGAGTTTACTGTTGTTCATTTATTGTTTGCTTCCTTAATAATGTTTCGATATAATGTTATATTTAAATGTTTCAATATAATTCTAAGTTTTAAGTATTTCACTAACACAGTGACTAATCCCCCCCAAAAAGTAGAAACAGGGCCATTTTAGACTAATGTGAAGGACAAAAAGTGCATACAGACATTAATTGCTGACCAGGGACGGTATTCATGTCGAGATAGCATGAGACTTAGCATGATGCTAACTTAGAAGCTCTTCCAATGTCCTATATGATTTAATAGGACTTTTGGAAGAGCTTCTAAGTTAGCATCATGCTAAGTCTCATGCTATCTCGACATGAATACCGTCCCTGGGCCTGTATTCACGTTGAAATAGCATGAGACTTAGCATCATGCTAACTTAGAAGCTCTTCCAAAAGTCCTATTAAATCCTATAGGACATTGGAAGAGCTTCTAAGTTAGCATCATGCTAAGCCTCATGCTATCTCAACGTGAATACCGTCCCAGGCTTTTTTTCATCTTGTCCTCAAGTGTGTATGTGTGTGTGTGTGTGTAAAGCCAAAATGATCTTTATTGAGGATAAAGGAATAAGCTTGTGTCTGTGTCTGCCTCTCTCTATGTGTGTGTGTGTGTTTATATATGTATATGTGTGTGCATGCGCGCGCACGTGTGTGTGTAGTGTATGTGTGCATGTTTGTGTTGTGTGTGTGTGATGCATTGATGTATATGACTGTATGTATATATGCATTGTGTGGGGTGGGGGTGTTTTTGTTTCTGTGCGTGTGTTGCTTGTAAATACATACCTTTATTTTATGCTTGCAAATTGTGTGACAGTGCATACTTGTATCAGGCCTGTTATAAGTAGGCCTAGTAGTCATCATAGCAGTGGTGGTGGTGGTGGTGGTAGTAGTCACAGCAGTTGTTACTGATTGTTATGTGTATTTTCTGCTCATGTCATTGGATTTTTGTTTCATGGTTTTATCCCATTTCTATTATAATTATTATGTTAAGCGCCCTGTAGCCTACCTAGTAGGATGGACGCTATATACGTTTTCCTCATGATTATTATTATTATAGGCTACACACACACACACACGTACGCGCACACACATGATCTCTCTCTTTCTCTCTCGCACACAGGTACGCACTCACACACACACACACACACACACACACACACACACACACACACACACAAACCACCACCACACACTATACACACTACACAGCACCACGAAAGATCGAACTACACAACACGTTCCTGATCACTGATCCTCGCAAACCACTAAAGCTAACGACTCCAAGAACCTCTAGTCCAAACATTTACCACAAGCATTCTGTTAGCAGACATATCTACGATATAGGCCTACCTGATGGAGGGAGAAAAAAAATAGTGGCTGAGAATAAGAACACTTCACAAAATATTAATAAGACACGGGGTAAAAAGCGCATGGGCGGGTAAGAAGCCCACCCCAATTATCATGAAATAAAGAAAATTTCAGTCAAATTTGCCCATGAGACGAATGCTAGACATTAACGCTCGTCTCATGGGCAAAATGAGACTGAAATTTGCTTAATTTCATGAGATAATTGGGGTGGGCTTCTTACCCGCCCATGCGCTTTTTACCCCGTCTTCCCCTAATAAAGCTTTTGAGTTGATTGTTCTCAATGAGAATGGGCATGTACAGAGTCAACAGTTCTGAAGGCAGCGGAGAGAGTAAAGTGGGGCGCGTGGTGCAGGCTGCATTCTGATTATAGAGTACAGAGGGGGGTTGCGTACCCCTCAAGATGGCACAAAACAGTGACGCAAGCATGACGTGTTTCTCTACAATCTCTACTATTTCAAGGCGGGGTATGCGCCAACGCACAGACCTGTTGGTACTCTATAGGATTAACATTAAGATTAAAACTAATAATAGCCCCGTCGACAACTAAGGCCACGTCATGGCTCACTGGACGGGTCCATACCGCTAAGTCCCAGGCCCTCTAAGTCCCCGGCCCGCTATGTCCCACTCCCTCTAAGTGGTTGCATGTCTATGACCACGTGTCTATATGATTTTTTAAGTCAAAGTGACCACTGGTCCATAGCAGTGACCACTGGTCAGTATTAGTGACCAATGGTCATCTGCATTATACAAGTGCATAAAATAATCATCTGGTGACAGGAAATAAGCAGTTAAGAATCAAAATTTGAGTTTTAACTCAAAGTGACCACTGGTCATTTACGCTGTACAAGGTACCAACACGACCAGAACAGTCATGACACATGAACATATAGACACTTGGACATAGAGAGAGTGGGACATAGCGGGCCTGGGACTTAGAGGGCCTATCCTCACTGGACATTGTCTTTCACAATGTCCTAAGATCTTCTAAATATAGCTATGATAGTTTTGTTTAATAAACGTCCTATCCGGAACAGGAACTTTCCATAAGCATCGTTCTGACTATTATATTGGATGAATATTGAAAAGGCAATATTGGTCATGTAATAAGATCTGTTGTTGGCTACGTAATAACAATATGCGCGCGCACACGCACACACACACACACTTTCTCTCTCTCTCTCTCTCTCTCTCTCTCTCTCTCTCTCTCTCTCTCTCTCTCTCTCTCTCTCTCTCTCTCACACACACACACACACACACACACACACAAAAAAGCTTGTAGCTTACTCCTTTATCGTCAATAAAGATAATTTTGACTTGACTTCACACACACACACACACACACAATCGTGCACACGCAATCACAATCACAATGAACGCACGCACACACGCGCACACATTTATGTCACTTGCATCCGGGTGAACACAATCAAGAAGGAAGAATCCATTTTTAATGAAGGTAGCCTATCTATCGCTTGACACCACGTTCAACACCACGTTCCTCTTCAACACCCCAACACCTGACAAACTCGCGTACTTATAATATCAAACCGGAAAAAGCCAACATGCACAGGTTTTAATCTCCGGACAGAATCTGCCAAACAACAAAACCCGCGAAAGGTAACTGATCACCTATGGAACAGGATGAGATTCAAATCAAGCTCGAAAGTTTGTTTTTTTGGGCAGGGATTTTTGTCACTGATAAAGGGGGGGGGGGGGGTGTTAAATTTTGACCAAATGACAACTTTTTCGTTGCCACTGGGTTTAACGTATGCTAAGTGCATGGGCACACGGGACCTCGGTTTATCGTCTCCGAAAGACTCCACGTTAAGGCCTAGTGCAGAATGAGAGGAAAAAATCCCCTGTACCCAGGTTCGAACTCTGGTTTACTTGACACGAAGCGAACGCGATACCACTGTGCCACTCTACACCATAATGCTACTCATCTGAGCTTAATTTTTATGAAAGTGGGAAACTAAATCGGTTTACTTAATTTAGAAAGCAACGTTTAGTTTCCCACGTAACCCTTTCACCGCCAATGTCGCATTTTTGCACCACAATGGTTCAACACCCATGTCATTAAAACCCTTGAAATCAGGGTCTGTTATTCAATGGTATTGTGTTCCTAAATTTGAGCAGCAAGGATTGTTTGTATTCCAAATGTCACATAGGAATTCCACAATATTGCAGATGAAATCTTTTCTGTAGCCAAATAAGTTTAATGGACATTTTTGGCTAAAAAATGGCTGACGGTGAAAGGGTTAAGCTTTAGTAGAACTTCATAAAATTAATGGCTGGTCCAGGAGAAAAAAAACCCATCCCGAAAAGGAGAGAACATTGTTCAGAACAGGTGTGGACCACTCCTAAAGTGATACCTGGGTGCAGGGGATTTTTTCCTCTCATTCTGCACTAGGCCTTAACGGTCTGAACGTGGAGTCTTTCGGATGAGACGATAAACCGAGGTCCCGTATGCTCATGCACGTAGCACACATTAATCTCAGTGGCGACGAAAAAGTTGCCATTTGGTCAAAATTTACTTCCTTCCTCATCAGTCACACAAAAATCGCATGCAATTTTGTTTAAAAACAACATTGGGTGGCGCGCCTCTGGCTGCGACGCGCTCTCCAGGTGGGAGCAACCCGAATTTCACAGAGACGCCTCTGTGACTATAATGTACCTAACCAGTGACTTTGGTCTATGACCAATGACCTTCATGTTCAAACTTGGCCTAGATATCCTAACTACCTACCCGATGCAACACAATCGACCAGATAGTCAGCCAGTGAACCAGTCAGGAACAAACGAACAGTAGTGAAACTACAGCGTGAATACGCTAGATCACCAACAGTGCGGCAGCATTTTCGGCTCCAGTAACCTGAACCAATGGCTTTCATCTTCGAACTTGGCTTACATAATTATCTTCACTACCTATCCGCATGCAAAATGTGAGCGTCCTCTATTAGCAAGGTAATGTATTCTTGTAGGTTTTGATTTGTAGGTATTATGTTTGTATTTATATGAAAAAGATGAAGTTGCACGCATTATGTAAACACTTGCTCATTTTCCGATGCTATGGTGTAATTGGATTGTTAATAAACTTATTGATGATGTTTGCATCATTTTTTGTTTGCATGTGCAAATCATTGAAGAAAAGAGAACCTTCTTTGCAAGGGGCCCAAAACAATTGAGGGTCCTATGTCCCTCCGTTCCAACGCTACAGTGGCAGCATAACCAGTCACGTACTCAGATAGCCAGGAAAAGACAGATTACTCTGAAACTACAGTGTGAAAACGCTAGACCAACCAGCGTCGCAGCAGTATTTTCGGCATGATGGTAAAGGTAAAGATGTGCCACCCCCCTTGCATTTCTCGGTTAATTGTATTTTGCCTTTCTTACCATACATAAAGCTGTATTTTAGGAACATTTTTAGCTAATAACCTTTTTGGAATACTAACCCTAGCCCTACCCCCACTATGTACTGCAGTACACCGCGATTTGTCACAGTTGTGGTTCGTTGCGTTTTCCCGTCTTATAGGGTGGGGGCTAGGGCTAGGGTTAGGGATAGGGTTAGTATTCCAAAAAGGTTATTAGCTAAAAATGTTCCTAAAATACAGCTTTATGTATGGTCAGAAAGGCAATAACGGAAAAATAGAATTAACCGAGATAGATAGGGGGGGGGGGGGGGGGGGGCACATCTTGACCTTTACCGAGATATATATATAAAGTGATTTTGACTTTGTAATTTTTTTTTATAAATCTTCGACCTTGATCGAGTTCGATATCCTAACTACCTATCGACATGCAAAATGTTATTTAACTATTTATTTATCTTATTTATTAGCACTAGTAGTATTGAAATTTTAAAAAAGCAATACTGTCTGTATATCACAAACGTGTACGAATTGTGTGTGCTTCTCCAATGCTATACTGGCTGATTCACAGTTCATGTTGTACTATGGATACATTATTGTTTTGTTTCCCCTTGGTCTCTCCCAAATTTACAAATTGGTAAACTTATTGATTTATTATTATTATTATTATATTATTATTATTATTATATTATTATTATTATTATTATTACTTTTGTTTTGTTCACACTTAAAACTCTTGTTTGTATTCACAGTTAATATTGGTTTAAACGCAGTCTCCATCTGTTCAATCAATTGTGCAATTATGACGTTAATTTAAGGAGCACGGTATAAGCTTCGAGCTTGTTGTTGCTCTAATTGTCTTTCTGTTTGATCGTTTCCGAGTGAGTGAATAAAGATTTGTTTAAACCAAAATGTGAGTCTCCTAGGTCCCTCCGTTCAAACGTTATCGTGTCAGCATAGCCAGCCACGTTGTCAGATAGCCAGGAACCAAACAGAGAAACGCCTATGAAAACATTAAAGGTGGACCCTGACGGATGAGTTTTTGCAAGAAACACGTCGAAATCAACAGAAAGACAGCATTTTCAAGTGTCGGAACACTCACTTTGCTCTGGTTTCCTATAAATTAAACAGTCAAAACGGCGATTCCTCCTTGGCGGAGATGCTGGAGAGAGTAGCCATTTTGAATGGGGTGGGCAAAGATCAATCCCCTTGTGGTTGAAGCTTTTTGTTTTTTTGTAGTGCAGTAAAAAAAAAAAAGGAGCTATTTCCTTTGTTGTGAGCGAACCTCCTTTAGATAAACTGTACAAAATGAAATTTAAAAAATAAAAATAATAAAAAGGCTTGTATTGCGAAAATTTAGTGCAAACGATTTGGTCTAAACTCAGGCGGCCATTAAAAAAGACAGAACGCGCCTTCTGTTTGGGTGAAAGAATTTGACATCCAGCACCTCCGCCAAGGAGGAATCGCCGATTTGACGGTTTGATTTCGAGGAAACCAGAGCAAAGTGAGTGTTGCAATCTCCGTAAAGGGCGTTTTTCTGGTGATCTCGACGTGTTTCTTACATAAACTCATCCGTCAGGGTGCCCCTTTAAGCAACCTTTTCTTATTACGCATTACCAGCTTAATTTGTCGCGCGGCTGGTAATCAACAACTGACAGCAGCTGTCGTCAGTCAGGGATCAGGTGTCGACTATCGGCTTATAAAAATACCCGGAACGCATCCAACTACAGACCAGACTTGATAATGATGTTTAACATGAAGGTTGCCAAGATCGCATCGTTGCTGGTCCTCAGCAGTCTGCTTCACCGTGTTCATGGCCTCTCTCCTGACACCAAGGACACCGCTGACGAAGTGGACCACGACCAAAGCCTTGCCAATCCTCTACCAGCCCGTGACGACGAAGACAGCCCATATCTGACGAGGTTGTTTGTCAAGCAAACCCGGCAACTGCAGCGCCATGCAGATCAACTGCAACTGCAAGCAGACCAGCTGCAACTGCAGGCGAAACAGCTGCAGCTGCAAAGCGCCAAGCTGCAAGGGCAGTCAGGCAAGATTCATGGTCTTCAAGAACGAAGCAGCTCGATGGAAGCCAGACTGGGGTGGAACACGGGCAACATCACTGTCCTCCACGAACTGCAGGCCAAACAAGGTAACAGGTTTCCCTCTTTTCCTTACCTTCTGAAGTCCTTCCAACAGTTTCTGTTACGATTCACTTGTTGAGTGTTCCAAAGTAGGCCTATTTGTTTGTGCCAATGGTAAATGCTAAAGTGGGTGTGACATTTTCTCTCTCTCAGAAAGTAGTAAACAAAGTGAAGAACTAATGACTAAGGCAGGTTAACACACCAGCTATTTCAAGTCAAGGAACACTATGGGTTATTATCAGAATCGACCCAGTATCTTAACAAATAGAAATGTGCCATCATTATTAATTTACTGTAACATATATCAAACAAATGTGAAAAAATGTACATATACTTGTTCTATGTCAGAGGACGTTAAACTAATTTTTTACTGCAAGAAGAAGTTATAGCAACAGATTCGATGCCACAAAGTTGTTGTCTTTGTGTACACTTGAAAGCTATGTCTATTTACGCTCTTCTTATTTACAAATTACACCAACGTCTCTCAAAACTAGACATGTGTAATTCTACACGGTAGAACAGTAAAAACGCGAAAACATACAATACCATGATTCACACAAACAGCTCTAAAGCAGCTTCCACCAAAAGACATTTTCCCAACCACGTCATATTTATCAACTTCTTTTTTTCTTAGAATACAAACTGCATGAGACAGATTCGTATCCGAAATACGAACTGCACTTACACACCAGTGGAGTTTATTTCCCTTCTCAAAACAACGTATCATCACTCTAATGTACAATTTAGTTTAACCTGAATGTGTGTAACTGTGCACGTTTGAGTGACATAAAAGGCCTACAATTCATCAAAAATGAGTTCATAATTGTTTGTATAGGGGAGACTTATTAATATAGTACATGTTTGCAATTCAAACCACCTGGTTTCCTAGCAAACGGTAGAAGATTGAGGGTTAATAATTGTGTGCGAAGTTTGGACAGTGAATGGGAAATATTTCATCACAACCAAAATGCAACAAAGCGGAAAACCGTTTGTAAGGCAAACGAAAATGAATTTGATGTTATTTTAAATAATGTTTTTTTTATATTTGTTATTCAATGCACCAATGCAAAAATTAAAACTCTAAATGCCACTCAACAAATCTTTAAAGTGTTAGGGTCAATGTTATCCATTTTGTAAATTAAAATATTCAAGGCAAAAATAATGGAGCCATATAGTTATGTAATTCGTACCTCTGTCATGTAATTCGTACCGCATACGTCATTTCAATGGCGCAGTGTAAAAAATGCATTCAAGAGCCTGTTTTAATTGACGTAAAAAAATTTATGAGAAAATGACAAGTTTATTTTGACGTCACAGAAACTAACTGGAACATTTAGAAGAAAGAATGGCCTATAGCTAAAGCCAAGTCACGAGCATCCTACTGTTGAATTAGTGCTATAACCCCCCTGGTGCGATATCAGTAACTTGGTGGTACGAATTCTGTAACAGGTCTTGTAATTCGTACCTTTTGAAGAAAAACATATTCTTACTATTAAGCCAAAAGTATAAACCTTATCTTATAATTATAGTATACAGTTATAGCCCTCTACCAGCAGTATCCATGTTGAAAGCTTTATAGCTTTTGGATTATCTGCCCTTGAGATAGAGATCTCTATCCTTAAGAGGTACTATATCAATAAGTGTCCCATAACAGTTCGTATGGATGAGCGAGCCAAATAAGTGCGTAGGACAATAGGAACAAACTGAGAAGCAAATTGCACTTTTTAGTGGCAGGAAATCCTTTGGCATACATGAACTTCAGACACCCCCCTAACATAAACTGATGGGAAACAGCTTCTCAGCTGGTGGTCTCTGTGCGAAACAGCCCCCTTTGTGACGTCACCCTAACATTGCTATTACCGCTTATGAGTCCATCCACATTCGCTTTTTATTGGTTATCTAATGTGATGTAATAGTTTGTAATATTTGCGCCTCTCATTGAAACGAAACCAAGTCCTAAGCACTTTGCAATCACAAAGTCACACAACGAGTCATATTGTTTCAGACAGTTTATAAGTGTGTGCTAAAAACAAGACCGTAACCTCGCTGGTGCATTAAAAGAACTGTCCTCCACTGCTGACATTGGGGTATATTTTGCCCTCTTTTACAAAATAATGACACACTTAATTGCGGCAAAGCAAGAGGCTATGTCCTTGATTTCCAGGAACCGTTATTCCAGGAAACTGGAACAAATACCCGGACCCTCATGATCCATGCTCATGATTTCCAGAAGCCCTTATTCCGGGAAACTGGACAAATTACTCCTCATGCTCCTTTCTCATGATTTCCAGAAACCGTTACTCCAGGAAACTGGAATAAATACCCCTCATGATTCATTCCCATGATTTCCAGAAACGGTTATTTCAGGAAAATTAAAAACATTACCCCTCATGATCCATTCTCATGATTAACATTTTTCTCTCCTCTTGCTAGAGATTGGAGTTTCAAGTGCTCCCTATGTAAAGGGATACAAGTAGCTAATCTGACGTTGTGTTATTTTGATGGAATTAAATCATGCAACTTTCCCCCCCTTTAACTCTAGAAAGGCAAACTGTGCTTTTAAATGATGGAAACACATAATGGTGACTGCAGGTTCCTTTTAATTAAAAAAAACTGATCTTGATGGAGCGTTAGGATCTTTTAACCCTTTTTCATTAAGAAACTGATCTTGATGGAGCGTTAGGATCTGTTAACCCTTTCTAATTAAGAAACTGATCTTGATGGAGCGTTAGGATCTTTTAACCCTTTTTCATTAAGAAACTGATCTTGATGGAGCGTTAGGATCTGTTAACCCTTTCTAATTAAGAAACTGATCTTGATGGAGCGTTAGGATCTGTTAACCCTTTTTCATTAAGAAACTGATCTTGATGGAGCGTTAGGATCTGTTAACCCTTTCTAATTAAGAAACTGATCTTGATGGAGCGTTAGGATCTGTTAACCCTTTTTCATTAAGAAACTGATCTTGATGGAGCGTTAGGATCTGTTAACCCTTTCTAATTAAGAAACTGATCTTGATGGAGCGTTAGGATCTGTTAACCCTTTTTCATTAAGAAACTGATCTTGATGGAGCGTTAGGATCTGTTAACCCTTTCTAATTAAGAAACTGATCTTGATGGAGCGTTAGGATCTGTTAACCCTTTCTAATTAAGAAACTGATCTTGATGGAGCGTTAGGATCTGTTAACCCTTTTTCATTAAGAAACTGATCTTCATGGAGCGTTAGGATCTGTTAACCCTTTTTCATTAAGAAACTGATCTTGATGGAGCGTTAGGATCTGTTAACCCTTTTTCATTAAGAAACTGATCTTGATGGAGCGTTAGGATCTGTTAACCCTTTCTAATTAAGAAACTGATCTTGATGGAGCGTTAGGATCTGTTAACCCTTTCTAATTAAGAAACTGATCTTCATGGAGCGTTAGGATCTGTTAACCCTTTCTAATTAAGAAACTGATCTTGATGGAGCGTTAGGATCTGTTAACCCTTTTTCATTAAGAAACTGATCTTGATGGAGCGTTAGGATCTGTTAACCCTTTCTAATTAAGAAACTGATCTTGATGGAGCGTTAGGATCTGTTAACCCTTTTTCATTAAGAAACTGATCTTGATGGAGCGTTAGGATCTGTTAACCCTTTCTAATTAAGAAACTGATCTTGATGGAGCGTTAGGATCTGTTAACCCTTTTTCATTAAGAAACTGATCTTGATGGAGCGTTAGGATCTGTTAACCCTTTCTAATTAAGAAACTGATCTTGATGGAGCGTTAGGATCTGTTAACCCTTTCTAATTAAGAAACTGATCTTGATGGAGCGTTAGGATCTGTTAACCCTTTTTCATTAAGAAACTGATCTTCATGGAGCGTTAGGATCTGTTAACCCTTTTTCATTAAGAAACTGATCTTGATGGAGCGTTAGGATCTGTTAACCCTTTTTCATTAAGAAACTGATCTTGATGGAGCGTTAGGATCTGTTAACCCTTTCTAATTAAGAAACTGATCTTGATGGAGCGTTAGGATCTGTTAACCCTTTCTAATTAAGAAACTGATCTTGATGGAGCGTTAGGATCTGTTAACCCTTTCTAATTAAGAAACTGATCTTGATGGAGCGTTAGGATCTGTTAACCCTTTTTCATTAAGAAACTGATCTTGATGGAGCGTTAGGATCTGTTAACCCTTTTTCATTAAGAAACTGATCTTCATGGAGCGTTAGGATCTGTTAACCCTTTTTCATTAAGAAACTGATCTTGATGGAGCGTTAGGATCTGTTAACCCTTTCTAATTAAGAAACTGATCTTGATGGAGCGTTAGGATCTGTTAACCCTTTTTCATTAAGAAACTGATCTTGATGGAGCGTTAGGATCTGTTAACCCTTTCTAATTAAGAAACTGATCTTGATGGAGCGTTAGGATCTGTTAACCCTTTTTCATTAAGAAACTGATCTTGATGGAGCGTTAGGATCTGTTAACCCTTTTTCATTAAGAAACTGATCTTGATGGAGCGTTAGGATCTGTTAACCCTTTTTCATTAAGAAACTGATCTTCATGGAGCGTTAGGATCTGTTAACCCTTTTTCATTAAGAAACTGATCTTGATGGAGCGTTAGGATCTGTTAACCCTTTCTAATTAAGAAACTGATCTTGATGGAGCGTTAGGATCTGTTAACCCTTTTTCATTAAGAAACTGATCTTGATGGAGCGTTAGGATCTGTTAACCCTTTTTCATTAAGAAACTGATCTTGATGGAGCGTTAGGATCTGTTAACCCTTTCTAATTAAGAAACTGATCTTGATGGAGCGTTAGGATCTGTTAACCCTTTTTCATTAAGAAACTGATCTTGATGGAGCGTTAGGATCTGTTAACCCTTTTTCATTAAGAAACTGATCTTCATGGAGCGTTAGGATCTGTTAACCCTTTTTCATTAAGAAACTGATCTTGATGGAGCGTTAGGATCTGTTAACCCTTTCTAATTAAGAAACTGATCTTGATGGAGCGTTAGGATCTGTTAACCCTTTTTCATTAAGAAACTGATCTTGATGGAGCGTTAGGATCTGTTAACCCTTTTTCATTAAGAAACTGACCTTGATGGAGCGTTAGGATCTGTTAACCCTTTTTCATTAAGAAACTGATCTTGATGGAGCGTTAGGATCTGTTAACCCTTTTTCATTAAGAAACTGCCCTTGATGGAGCGTTAGGATCTGTTAACCCTTTTTCATTAAGAAACTGCCCTTGATGGAGCGTTAGGATCTGTTAACCCTTTTTCATTAATAAACTGCCCTTGATGGAGCGTTAGGATCTGTTAACCCTTTTTCATTAAGAAACTGATCTTCATGGAGCGTTAGGATCTGTTAACCCTTTTTCATTAAGAAACTGATCTTCATGGAGCGTTAGGATCTGTTAACCCTTTCTAATTAAGAAACTGATCTTGATGGAGCGTTAGGATCTGTTAACCCTTTCTAATTAAGAAACTGATCTTGATGGAGCGTTAGGATCTGTTAACCCTTTTTCATTAAGAAACTGATCTTGATGGAGCGTTAGGATCTGTTAACCCTTTTTCATTAAGAAACTGCCCTTGATGGAGCGTTAGGATCTGTTAACCCTTTTTCATTAATAAACTGCCCTTGATGGAGCGTTAGGATCTGTTAACCCTTTTTCATTAAGAAACTGATCTTGATGGAGCGTTAGGATCTGTTAACCCTTTTTCATTAAGAAACTGATCTTGATGGAGCGTTAGGATCTGTTAACCCTTTCTAATTAAGAAACTGATCTTGATGGAGCGTTAGGATCTGTTAACCCTTTTTCATTAAGAAACTGCCCTTGATGGAGCGTTAGGATCTGTTAACCCTTTCTAATTAAGAAACTGATCTTGATGGAGCGTTAGGATCTGTTAACCCTTTTTCATTAAGAAACTGATCTTGATGGAGCGTTAGGATCTGTTAACCCTTTTTCATTAAGAAACTGCCCTTGATGGAGCGTTAGGATCTGTTAACCCTTTTTCATTAAGAAACTGCCCTTGATGGAGCGTTAGGATCTGTTAACCCTTTTTCATTAAGAAACTGCCCTTGATGGAGCGTTAGGATCTGTTAACCCTTTTTCATTAATAAACTGCCCTTGATGGAGCGTTAGGATCTGTTAACCCTTTTTCATTAAGAAACTGATCTTCATGGAGCGTTAGGATCTGTTAACCCTTTTTCATTAAGAAACTGATCTTCATGGAGCGTTAGGATCTGTTAACCCTTTCTAATTAAGAAACTGATCTTGATGGAGCGTTAGGATCTTTTAACCCTTTTTCATTAAGAAACTGACCTTGATGGAGCGTTAGGATCTGTTAACCCTTTCTAATTAAGAAACTGATCTTGATGGAGCGTTAGGATCTGTTAACCCTTTTTCATTAAGAAACTGCCCTTGATGGAGCGTTAGGATCTGTTAACCCTTTTTCATTAAGAAACTGCCCTTGATGGAGCGTTAGGATCTGTTAACCCTTTTTCATTAAGAAACTGATCTTGATGGAGCGTTAGGATCTGTTAACCCTTTCTAATTAAGAAACTGATCTTGATGGAGCGTTAGGATCTGTTAACCCTTTTTCATTAAGAAACTGCCCTTGATGGAGCGTTAGGATCTGTTAACCCTTTTTCATTAAGAAACTGATCTTGATGGAGCGTTAGGATCTGTTAACCCTTTTTCATTAAGAAACTGATCTTGATGGAGCGTTAGGATCTGTTAACCCTTTTTCATTAAGAAACTGCCCTTGATGGAGCGTTAGGATCTGTTAACCCTTTTTCATTAAGAAACTGACCTTGATGGAGCGTTAGGATCTGTTAACCCTTTTTCATTAATAAACTGCCCTTGATGGAGCGTTAGGATCTGTTAACCCTTTTTCATTAAGAAACTGATCTTGATGGAGCGTTAGGATCTGTTAACCCTTTTTCATTAAGAAACTGCCCTTGATGGAGCGTTAGGATCTGTTAACCCTTTTTCATTAAGAAACTGATCTTGATGGAGCGTTAGGATCTGTTAACCCTTTTTCATTAATAAACTGCCCTTGATGGAGCGTTAGGATCTGTTAACCCTTTTTCATTAAGAAACTGACCTTGATGGAGCGTTAGGATCTGTTAACCCTTTTTCATTAAGAAACTGACCTTGATGGAGCGTTAGGATATTGAGATAAAAACAAATGAAGACAAACTTCCATTAAGCAGTTTCTTCTACTACAAGTGTGTTCAGTATTAAGAAGAGCTGCGCTCGAAACCGGCCATTGCACCTGATTTCTCTCAAGACCCTAACTCTCCATCAAGGTCAGTTTTTCTGTGCTTTTAATCATAGTTTTCTTTTTTTGTTCTTTAAAAAACAAAACACTGCTTTGCTTCCAGAACAACAAGCATCATTTCGGGCGGTGCTACCATACGAGAACGTCCCAGCCCACACGTCCATTCGTTTTTCTCTGGAGTTCTTGAATGGCCCTGCCAGCTACAACGCTCTCTCTGGCGTCTACATCATCCCCATCTCCGGCGTGTACATGTTGGGGTTCCAGCTCTTCCCGAAGACGAACTTAAACTACTTGGCTGATTTGATGATCAACGGCGCGGTCAGGGTTCGCTCTCGCTGCTCCACTGTCGGCGCAAACTCCTGCGCGTCCTCCTCCACCTTCCACCTGATCAAGGGAAGCACCGTGTGGGTCCGGACGAACATGGCTGCGCTCTACCATGTTGGTCCTCACTCCATCTTCTGGGGTGCTCTCGTTTCCCCCGATATTTGACCAGTTTACTGAAAATCTCTCAGCACTGAACGAATGTTCGCAGTTGCTTGACCGACCCTTGACGACATTTTTTTTTCTTTTCATTTTATAAAAAGGTCCTCGTCTGAACGTTACCCTGGTTCATGCCTAAATACTGCTACTATTCTCTTTGGCTCTTCTTGTTCTTCTTCTTCTTCTTCTTCTTCTTCTTCTTCTTCTTCTTCTTCTTCTTCTTCTTGTTGTTCTTCTTCTTCTTCTTCTTCTTCTTCTTCTTCTTCTTCTTCTTCTTCTTCTTCTTCTTCTTCTTCTTCTTCTTCTTCTTCTTCTTCTTCTTCTTCTTCTTCCTCCTGATGTGCACACTTCTAGTAGGGTCGAATGCCGTGTAGGAGACCGTCTATTATTGGCTGCCAACCCATGCTGATAGTCCTCCAGGAGCTGTCTTTTCTTTGGGTTGAATGCTTAGCTAGTGCTGTAAAGCTATAATGAACGACAACTCTACCCTATTTTGCTGTCTGTATAATTAGGTTGTTGATCTATATCGTGAAAAGGAGTCGCGGTTGTTGTTGTTGTTGTGGTTTTTTAAACCAGCCAGGACAAGAACCTCGTATCTTCGTTCTTTTCAAGTCTAAAACTTTTTTTTTAAAGTAATTTTAGCAAAATGCAGGACTAAACTCGCAATGTCTTGAACAACATATTCATCATAGTTAATCAATTGTGGTCAACGCGGTTAATTTTTAAACCAGATTTTTTTTAATTTTTCTCAAAACTACCAAAATTGAGATACGAGGTTTTTGAAGTTTCACCGACGATACGCGATGTAGCTGTTCTGAAGGGACCAATAAAGATAGCAGTGCAGCACTCAAGTGTTGGTAGGGGAAGACGGGGTAAAAAGCGCATGGGCGGGTAAGAAGCCCACCCCAATTATTTCATGAAATGAAGTAAATTTTAGTCTCATTTTGCCCATGAGACGAGCGTTAATGTCTAGCATTCGTCTCATGGGCAAATTTGACTGAAATTGTCTTTATTTCATGAGATAATTGGGGTGGGCTTCTTACCCGCCCATGCGCTTTTTACCCCGTCTTCCCCTATGTGTTTCTTTCTTTGCGAAATGTTGAACAGATGATATAGCTGAGACATAAACGCAAAGTCCCTTTGTGTAGCACGTGTGTGTGGGGCTATCACTTTTGACCCTCTGTTTGTCCCATAGCTATCTCTTACCCATCCTCCGAAGTCGGAGTGTGGCTGCCCACGTGGCGAGGTAATCAGAAACGGGTCAGACACGTCAGGTTCTCATCCCTAGCTGGTGCATTTGTGCCACGGTGTTCAGGTGCTTCGGCTGTTGGGATGATCCCTGGAGTCTGTAAGCCAGGGCACGACAACAACAACAACACCTCTTCTCACCCCCACCCCCACCCCCTCGTTCTTCAATCTAGCACCAACTTTTCCCTTCTCAAACGCATAATCCTTTGTTTCGTTTCACTCTCGAGTCTTTCACCTGTGTTTCTGTTTCTTTGTTTGTTTCGGTGGTTATTTTAATTATTTTTTTTTTTAGGAGGTGGCTCCCCAATCGCTACTCTTCACGAATATTTACACACACACACGCGCGCGCGCGCGCACACAAACACACACACAAGCGCACGCACGCACGCACGCACGCACGCACACACACACACACACGCACGCACACGCACGCACGCACGCACGCACACACACACACACACACGAACGCACGCACGCACGCACACACGCACATATGCACGCGCGCGCGCACACACACACACACATACATTGTCTGAATCACTTTTAGTGGAAGGACGTTAAACTGAACAACATCAACACATACACGCACGCATGCACACACGCACGCACGCGCGCACGCACACACACACACACACACACATACACTTTGATCTGAATCACTTTTAGTAGAAGGACGTTAAACTGAACAACATCAACACACACACACACACACACACGCACACGCACACGCACACACACACACACATACAAGCACTCACGCGTGCGCGCACGCACACACACACACACGCACACTGTCTGAATCACTTTTAGTGGAAGGACGTTAAACTGAACAACAACAACAACATCATCAACACACACACACATACACACACACACGCACATACACACACACACACACATATATACACACACACACACACACACACACACACACACACACACACACACACACACACACACGCGCGCGCGCGCGCGCGCCTTCTTTTGTCAGATCCCAGACCAGTAACCAGCAATTTATAGAGATAAAGACAGAGAGACACAGAGAGAATAAGTGGATCGCCGAGCGGCAGATAAGTTCCCGAGCGGGCGAACTTGGCACATAACAGCAACATGATGCATCTGCACTCCAGTAACAAGAAACTGGGCAATTGTCCCCCCCCCCCCAAAGTGAATAAATAACAAGAGCATCGCCGCGCGGCAGATATGTCCTTTGCCCGTCACGCCCCGTACCTGCCCCGACCTGTACCTCCCCTCCCCTCACATCTTACCCACTGTCCTCCTTGCTTCCTTTGGGTGATACAACTACATACCCCTAACTGGAGTGCACGTCCTTTACTGGGGTGCACACCCTTAACAGGGAAACATGTGTTGCGTATTGGGATTGCTTATTGGTATGGTCTGTAGCAGTGGTTTGCAACCTCACATTTATTTCTGTAAAAAGATGTTTTGTTTGGGTGGGAACATTATATATATATTGTTGCAGAAACTTGTGGCAGTACCATAGCCGATGAGGTTTAACCGAGGCATGGTTACCGCTACACCTATCTATAATATTAAAAACTCGGGACTTTATTGGTGTTGCACTGCCTACGGGCATTGCAGCCAGTATTGTTCCCACCATCTTTGTATTTACAAATGTCCCATATGTGTATGACCGAGAGGACGTAAAACACCACTTTCACCATCACGTGGGTACCCACAATGCACCTTGTGCACTACTCACACAGACACACACATGGTTGAAATTAAACCCAGAGATCTTGCAGCTCAACTTTCGTGTGTCCGTGTGTCATTTGTATGAATTGTAACTGTCCTAAACAACATGTCTGCCTCTCGGTGACATGTAAACCCCATGTGGCATAGGGGAAGACGGGGTAAAAAGCCGATGGGCGGGTAAGAAGCCCATGCCAATTATCTCATGAAATAAAGCAAATTTCAGTCAAATTTGCCCATGAGACGAATGCTAAACATTAACACTCGTCTCATGGGCAAAAGGTGACTGAAATGTGCTTCATTTCATGAGATAATTGGGGTGGGCTTCTTACCCGCCCATGGGCTTTTTACCCCGTCTTACCCTAACTCTCCTCATATCTTAGACCTCGTCCTCCTTGCATCCTTCGGGTGATACACCCACACACCCATGACTGGAGTACACATCCTTTACCAGGATGCACACCCTTAACACTGAGATATGTCTGCTGCTTGGTAGCATGTAAACCCTACATGGCACATTTTGTGCTACAATATTCTTACTCTTAGTATTACACCCTGTCCTTCACTGGGATGTACATCCTTAATCAGTGGGGTGTACACCCTTAACACTGAGATATGTCTGCCGCTCGGTAGCATGTAAACCCTACATGGCACATTTTGTGCTACAATATTCTTACTCTTAGTATTACACCCTGTCCTTCACTGGGATGTACATCCTTAATCAGTGGGGTGTACACCCTTAATTCGGAGACACGTCTGCCGCTCGGCGTCATTTAAATCCTACGTGGCATAATTTGTACTACAATGTTTTTTACTATTTTACACCCCCCACAAAATTTGGAGTGATTCCATGCAGTATTTCACGAGATGAAGAAAAGCGGAAACATGTCTGCCGCTCGGCGACATTTTAATCCCAAGGCATAATGTATGTACCAATGTGTTGTACTCTTAGTCTCACACCTTCACACAAAATTTGAAGGGATTCTATCTTCTAGTTCACAAGATACAGCTCAGACAGGAAATATATAGCACAGAGGAAATATCGCTTTTCAAGTTAAAACTTCAAGGTCAAGGTCAGCACGCCAATGATTTATGCTCGGATGTCTTCTAATCTACGTCATACACGACATACAATCTGAAGCGCTTCTGTCAAGTAAAAATGTGGAAAATATCCTAGTTTTAGACCCCAAGTGGGAGCAACCCGAATTTCATAGAGACGCATCTGTGACTATGAAGTACCTAATACCTAATAATAATAATAATAATACCTAATACCAACTACTTTCAAGGCCTAGTGATCTACTTGATCTTGACCTTGACCTTGATCGCTTCACCATCCTTAGATTTGCCATGCACCAATGCACCTACATGCCAAATTTGGCCTATGAGGCCAACGGTGTAAAGTTATGGCCCTTTACAGATTTTTAGGTTCTCAAGGTCATACGCCAAGGTCACGATTTCGATAATTTATGCGCGGATGCCTTCCTTTCTTGGCAACACAGCACCACACAAAATTTGAAGCGATTGTGTCAAGCGGTTCGGGAGAAAACGCGGACGGACGGACGCACGGACGGATGAAACAAAAACAATACTTCCCGAAGCTTCTCTCGGGGACTAAAAAGAGACAAGATACAGATCAAAACACTACACACTAAACTCGCTGGAAACTAACAATAGAAGCTGTGGTCATAGCTATGTTACGCTAAATTTGTGAAATTGCCTGTTTCATGAAAGGAGCAAGATTTTGCCTGTTTCATGAAGCAAGCAACGCCTGGTTCACACAAAATTTAAAAAAACTCCAACAAATCCGAGGTGGTTCTATTTTAATTTCAAGCTTTCGAGAGGGTGTCCTCTCTTCTTCAGGAATGACACACTGGTAAAAAGAGTTATATATATATATATATGTGTGTGTGTGTGTGCGTGTGTGTGCGTGTGCGTGTGCGTGTGCGTGCGTGTGCGTGTGTGTGTGCGTGTGTGTGTGTGTGCGTGTGTGTGTGTGTGTGTGTGCGTGTGTGTGTGTGTGCGTGTGTGTGTGTGTGTGTGTGTGTGTGTGTGTGTGTGTGTGAGCATATGTGTATGAGGAAGAAAGAAAGACAGGAGAGAAAGAGAAAGATAAAAAGAGAGAGGGGAGGAGAGATGAATGGACAGACAGACAGACAGTCAAACAGACAATCTTTGAGACAGGCACACTGGTAAAAGCTTTTATCTGAACAAAGAACTCTTTGAGAGAACCAGACTAGTTTTATTGCACAATCGAAATGAGCAAATGGGAAACACTGTATGAAATTTCATTGAATGGAAAAAATGAAAGTAAAATGAAACGAAATAAATTATCTAACTACTTAGCATGGGGCTGCTGACAGCAGAATAATTATTCTACACTAGAATAACCGGATGAATGAAAATCTGTTTAACGTCCTCCTCCGGTCTGAAACAGACACATACGGGACATTAGTAGATGTAAAGATGGTAGGAACGATCCTGGAGGCAATGCCCGGAGGCAGTGCAACTCCAGGAAAGTCCCGAATTTTTAACGATACAGATAAGTAAGTTACCCGTTTATTATTTTTTACTAGAATAACCGGCAGGTCACACCATGTTCAATAAGGTATTCTGCTGCCAGCTATGATGGTCAGCCCCCATACATATTCAATACATTATTTTGGTTAAACGGGTCAAGACAATTTCCCCTTTGCTATGACGTAGCTTTTTTAAAGCTTCCTTTTTGTTGATGGTCTTCATTGTATAGCATGACATAACTAAATTGCTTCCAAAGCTATTTGTCTACTTTTAGCTTAAAAAAATTTCAAATGCTAAATTTGGACACATTAGACCACGTGCACTGTGTTGATCATTTTAAAAAAGAACGATTTTCGCAAAGAGTGTGTGTTTATCACTTTCTTCTAAAATGTTTTATAGTCTGCTGGTTTGTCAAGTTCTGTAATGTTCAAATCACAAATGTTTGTTTGATATCAGTGTTGATCTTATATCTACTTTGCATTAAGTACGTACTCCTATATAAAAATTGTTTGTTATTGTTGCGTGTGTGTGTGTGTGTGTTCACTCTGGAAGAAGTTCACTGTGGAAGAGGTTGGCCATGTTCATTGTGGAGGAGGTTCATTTATTGTGGAAGAGGTTCACTGTGGAAGAAGTTCATTATGGAAGAGGTTCATCGTGTTAACTGTGGAATAGGTTCATATGTATTGTGGAAGAGGTTCATCGTGTCACTGTGAAAGAGGCTCATCATATTTATTGTGGAAGAGGTTCATTGTGGAAGAGGTTCATTGTGGAAGAGGTTCATCGTGGAAGAGGTTCATTGTGGAAGAGGTTCATCGGGTTCATTGTAGAGTTTTGTGCGGGGCTCTGTCTTGGAAATCTCTTCCTCGCTGTGACGTGACAGCACTGCCTGTATGACCTCCGTGTTCTGGAATATATATAAATAAAGACACACAGTGTTACACAATATCTTATGATCAGGAGCAAAAAGGTGAAGTTTGGAGACCTGGGCCTGTATTCACGTTGAGATAGCATGAGACTTAGCATGATGCTAACTTAGAAGCTCTTCCAATGTCCTATAGGATTTAATAGGACTTTTGGAAGAGCTTCTAAGTTAGCATCATGCTAAGTCTCATGCTATCTCGACGTGAATACAGGCCCAGTTTCATAGTATCACGTATACTGATTGCCTACATAACAAGTGCGAAACTAGAGTTTGTTTTGTTTTAATGCCAGCTGTAAGCCCGCCATTCTGCCAGCTGTTTTATGTTTTAGCACGTGGAAGCAATGTACAAGATATAGCGTGGCGCAAAGGCACAATAAGGTCAAACGTCAGGGTCAAGGTTATCAAAAGCACGTCGAGGTCAACCGTCAGGGTCAAGGTGATCAAGGTCATCGGTATTTAACAGCTAAGTTGTAATAATCTTAAGCCACTACTGTTATTTACAGACTCTGCTGTTTGTCCTTTTTTCTTCTTTTAATTTGGAGAGAGAGAGAGAGAGAGAGAGTGTGTGTGTGTGTGTGTGTGTGTGTGTGTGTGTGTGTGTGTGCGTGCGTGCGTGCGTGCGTGCGTGCGTGCGCGCGCGCGCGCGTGTGTGCGTGTGTGTGTGTGTGTGTGTGTGTGTGCGTGTGTGCGTGTGTGTGTGTGTGTGTGTGTGTGTGTGTGTGTGTGTGTGAGTGTGTGTACGAGCGTGGCGTGAGTTCGTGCGTGCGTATGTGCGTGAATGCGTGCGTGTGTGTGTATGGACATGTGTGCACGCTCGTCTGTGTGTGTGTGTGGGGGGGGGGGGGGGGGTGTTGTTTGTACGTTGCACATAACCCACAAGGGGCTTTTTTTTTTTAATCAACAAACCTAAACCTTGAAACACGTACCATCTTAAGTCAACCTACCGACGTATCAAATCTGGGGGCCGTAACTGCGAAGACGTGAAAGATATGGCAACACTCTTCTGCATGTTGGAAGAATAAAAACCAAGGTAAAAACACAAATGCATATTTCCATCTCACTGAATCCTTCCGGCAGTTGTCTATGTACAGCGAACGTGAGTAGGCGTACGATTAATATACACACCGGGCAACCTACCCACTGAACGAAGTCAGCAGCTGCACGGGAGATTTTCTTCACAGCCTCTGTACTGTAGCCCTTCATCCAGCTCTGAGCTCCCAGGGCCACGTTCAGAGGCACGTCCTCTGCCTTCAACGCGTTCAGACGGGTCAGCAGCGACTTGACATCGCCCAACAGTCTTTGTATGACTCTATAGTCCTGCATCAACAAAGGAACATGAGGCAAATCAAGCTTTTTTTATATCGATGCAAAACGGTGTAAAACACATGTCCCGCATCATCCAAAATAACAATTAAACATCTCTCTAAATTCCAACGGATTGTTGGTATTCTTATTCTTATTCTTCTTCTTCTTCCTCTAAATTCCAACGGATTGTTGGTATTCTTATTCTTATTCTTCTTCTTCTTCTTCTTCTTCTGCGTTCCCAGGCCATAAGGCCACAAAAGCTACGTACAGTATGTGTCCGTTTTCTAGTTTTCACTGGTCTCCTCACTGCATTCAGCCGACACATTCCGATTTCGGAGGAGCTCAAAGGAGAAAAACTATATTGAAGATTATTTTTGTGTGGAAAAAAAAGGGCAGGAAAATGGGGCTAAAAGTCAGAAAGATAGTAAGTGACACAAAGCAAGGAAAAAGGCAGAGTCAAAGAGAGAGACAGATCAGAGGAAGTTACAAGCACATAACTTCCAGAAGGTGGGGGAACTATTTGTACGGAAAACTCCTCGGTATCCCCCCGGGGGGAGGGGGGGGTGGTATGTTAGTATAAATCAGGGATGTAGAGTAGAATCTACTGTACATCCCTGTATAAATGTAACCCTTCACAAAATTTCATGAAGTTCCATCCGTCATTAATTTTTGTTATAGCTATTCTGCAACATTACAAGTTGGTAGTCAAGTGATTGCCATACAAAGAAACCCTAATCCTCATCGGTAGAAAACAGTGGAGTAAGACGGGGTAAAAAGCCCATGGGCGGGTAAGAAGCCCATGCCAATTATCTCATGAAATAAATAAAATTTCAGTCACAATTTGCCCATGAGACGAGTGTTAATGTTTAGCATTCGTCTCATGGGCAAATTTGACTGAAATTTTCTTTATTTCATGAGATAATTGGCATGGGCTTCTTACCCGCCCATGGGCTTTTTACCCCGTCTTCACCTAAACAGGACGAAGGAATCTAGTTCTGGTTGTGTTGAGACAAACTTCACAAAATCCGTTCTTGTTTTGTAGACCATATCGAGAGAAAGACTTACAGCCGGAAGTTCCTCTAATAAAAGGTAGGTGGGAGGAGAAGGGGGGGGGGGGGTCAGGAAGGGAAGAGTGGAATATAAAACTAAAGAGTCACTGAGGCACGGTTACAATATCTGTATTGTTATAAATCCGGGACTTTACTGGAGTTGTACTGCCTCCGGGCATTGCCTCCAGGATCGTTCCCACCATCTTTATATCTACTAATGTCCCATATGTGTCTG
>CM065696.1:43951552-43954052 GCA_017654935.2 Phymorhynchus buccinoides | reverse complement strand
AGACCATATGGGACATTACTTATTTATAAAGTTGTGGGGGAAGAGGGGGAGGGGAAAAAAAAACATTATTTATTTTTTAATAAAGTTTTTGATTTGATTTTAATAAAGTTTCAAATTAAAGAGACCAGTGTCTCCCCCCCCCCCCACCCCCACACCTGTCTCAAATCTTAGAATCCAACAGGGATTAAATGTACGATAGTATTTGTTCATCATTTACATTTATAAAATAGTTATTAAGAGGCTACGATTCCTACTTGTTTGGCCGGGGGGAGGGAGGGAGAGGGACCCCTCCTCCCCGGATCAAACAGGGGCAGGTCGTCGCGAGCAGAGTCCTTATGCGGGGGGACTCTGAAGCTTATTCACATTTTAAGCTAAACGCGGCTACGGAGCCTCCTGGTAAGCTAGTAGGGTGTGGATATAGGCCTACAAAATGAACACTGACGGGCGACCTACCCACTGAAAGAAGCTAGCAGCCGCGAAAGAGACCTTCATCACGGCCTCTGTACTGTAGTCCTTCATCCAGCTCTGAGCTCCCAGGGCCACGTTCAGAGGCACGTCCTCTGCCTTCAACGCGTTCAGACGTTTCAGGAGGCTTGCGTCACCGATCAGTCTTTTGGTGAATCTGTATTCCTGCGTTCATGAAAACCAAGACCATAATTGTATCAAGTACTATAAAAAAAAATCAATTAAAAAACAAAAGCTTAAAAAAGAAACGACCAACACAAAAATATCCTACCCCCCAGGAAAAAAAGAAAGAAATCTCCATTTTCTTTTCTCCGTTTTACACATTAAAGACGCCCCACGTCACGTGTCACATTCCCTCTTATGCTAGGAAGATTTCTTAAGATTTCTTACCAGCTATAAGAGGGAAAACACGTGATTTTGACACGTGACGTGCTGGGTCTTTAATTGTGGCTCAGAGGTTCTTTCACACTGTCCAATGTAGTGAAGAGAGACAGGTTGTGAGTTTTACTCGATTAAACTTTTCTTCTAAACACTTGCGTAATGGTTGGAAAGACAATCCTGTTTCATTTGACCCAAATTTTGAAAAGTCATGATAATGATCCCTTTAAAACAATCCATCAAAATCCATTCTCAATTTGCAAAATTGCAATTGTCCATGAAATATCAACTATCAACACACAAAAATCCCACCAGCCAAGCAAGCAAAAAACCAACACGATCCCGATTCTATAGAAAGTCATGGTTTTGAAGATGGTTCAAAATACCAACACAGAAAATCCCCTAATCCGGGGATACTAACACTTTGAAGTAGACGGAATTTCAAAAACCCAAAGCGTTGCAACCCCTTGTATAACAAAGACAGAAATAGGGAGGCAAGGCTAGAGGATAATAGTGAAGTAAGGAAAGGTAACTCTCTGTAATTAACTCCCTCCAGCAAAACATTTTTCGACACCCATTCGCCTAGCAAAGCATAAGCAACAGCCACATTGAGACAGACCCAGGTTCATCATAAAAAAGAAGGATGACCCAGGACTTGCCTATATGACCCTCACCCACACAGCACACAACAGTGGTGGAGAGAATGTGTGCGCAAACAGATCAACAGTTATTCAAGAATGGCCTAGCCTTCTAGCAAAGACACTGAAAAGAAAAGACTAACATCCGGTCCCTTTTCCCTATATGAGTAGTGAGGACAGAAACACTGGTTATGTTCCTTCTAAACGTGACACATTTACACGTCGATAGGCCAGTTGAATTCTCCGTTCAAATTCCAGTCTGAGTCTTTGGATAGCCGCCACTGCGAATGGTGTAACTACCCCACTAACGATAACTCTATCAGCCCGGCTCACCGTAACTCTTAAGTAGTCCATCTTACCCTTTTAGAGTCTTTGCTTCTAGTCCTGAACTATGTTACACTTAACACTTAACAAACTGGTCTGCCTCGATGGAAGTTGGGTTAAACAAAGACAGATATAGTGAGGGAAGGAGAGAGGATATTAATATGTGAATATGGATAATTCTACCCAAATAGGGAAAAAGGTGGCAGAGTAGATAAGACTTTCGCCTGCCAAATGTAATGCGTGACTGCAGCGTGAGTGACCCGAGTTCGAATCCCGGCCTCCTCGCCCTCTCTTTCTAGTTTGACAGGGAAATCGAACTGAACGTCCAGTCATTCGGATGGGGACTTATAGCTAGTCTGACCCGTGCGCTGTACGCACGTAAAAATCCCACCACGGCAGTTGAAAGTCAGTAAGAGCAGGGAGAAATCCCGCTGCCTGGTATGGCCAAATTGATAGCTATGTTTTCCAAGTGGCCCACACACCATCCTCACCCTGTGACCCCCTTGTGACCCCCCCCCCTTCCCCGAAAAAAATGGGTAGGCGCTGCACTTGCGGCGACGCGCTCTCGGAGGGAGAGCGGCCCGAATTTCGCAGAGATAAGTCTCTGTGACTAGAATATACCAAACACCAATATCAATGGATTCAATATCCTTATTTAAAAGAAAATATTCATTTGAAGATAATTATGACTAAAC
>CM065696.1:43936552-43941552 GCA_017654935.2 Phymorhynchus buccinoides | reverse complement strand
TCATTACTATAAAGGTACCCGATTGTCCTCCCATGGGTACTGGGTAAGGGTACGTTCACCTGTCATTGCTACCAGTGACCAGAGTCATCATTACAGAGGCAGTGGGTCACTACTAGGGCACTAAGTCATTATCACTAGGATCCACCAGAAGGAACTTTAGGGACCGCGCGGATGCATGCAACTGCGTGTGTCCGCTTTGTTATGCGTTTTAGTTTGAATGCGTTATTAATGCTTACGTGTTTGTGCGCTTCGATTTAATACTGTATGTTGTTGTTGTTGTTGCCCCATCATCATTTGAACAGGTGTTCATGTCAACTAGTCCCAAACGTTCAGCCCATCTGGGATAGTTCGTTTTAAGCTGGTGTCGCCAGAAACGTTCACGTCGGCGTCGGACTGTGACAGCCGTAGTCCCCTCTTGTTTGATCCGTTCGATCACTGCCACCCTCAGGTCCTCCACACTGTGGTCAGTCTTTGCTGAAGTGCTTGGCCACCAGTGTCTCTGTTCGATAACTGTCTCCCTCGGGTCCTCCACACTGTGGTCAGTCTTTGCTGAAGTGCTTGGCCACCAGTGTCTCTGTTCGATAACTGTCTCCCTCGGGTCCTCCACACTGTGGTCAGTCTTTTTGCTGAAGTGCTTGGCCACCAGTGTCTCTGTTCGATAACTGTCTCCCTCAGGTCCTCCACACTGTGGTCAGTCTTTGCTGAAGTGCTTGGCCACCAGTGTCTCTGTTCGATAACTGTCTCCCTCGGGTCCTCCACACTGTGGTCAGTCTTGCTGAAGTGCTTGGCCACCAGTGTCTCTGTTCGATAACTGTCTCCCTCATGTCCTCCACACTGTGGTCGGTCTTGCTGAAGTGTTTGGCCACCAGTGTCTCCACACGTCTGTCGCTGGTTTGGGAGGTGGGCGCGCTAGTGGAAGAACTGTTCCTTGTGCTGGACCGGTGTGCGTGAAACCGGCGTTGTACAGTTCGACCAGTCTCCCCCACGTATTGGACTGCTCTGCATCAGGCACAGTCGATGAGATAGACGATGGTGGTGCTCTTACACCCCAAGCTATCTCTGATGTGGAAAGTCTGACCACTACGCACGCTCGTGAATGTCTCAGTGTCCACAAGGTGGATGTGATACAGAACACACCTCTTGGCAGTGGTGGTGTAACAACAAAAAATAGGGATTGGAGTGGGTAAGGGAGAAGCTCTCCTCTTGCACTTACAGCGGGGGTGGCATCCTGGGGGCTCCTGGTTTGCTGTGGATGAAGGGGGTGCGTGAGGGCATCAGCAGTTTGCGGAGATTGTTGCCCACCCGCTCTCCAACAATGGGTGGGAGGGGCACGGCCTGCTGCATCCGCCTGCTTTTGTGCAGAGTGGGCATGAGGTCTTTGAGCCAGTGGGCAAGTGGGGGGTGGGAAGGGCTGTGCGTCACCACGAAGGGCACTCGTTCTGAGGTTTGGGTCTGCTGCTTGTATTGAAGGGCTGTCTCACGAGTGGTCGAGCCAGGGCATTCCACAACAGGGCAGTTAGGTACCCGCGTCTTTCCATTGCTTCTGTCGATCTCCCGAAGAAGGTTTCTTCCTCAGAACATATTCTTCGTAACCTCAGGAATTGCCCGCAGGGGGTGACCCCGAGCACAGTGCCTGAGGTGGCAGGAGTGAAAGGGGGCAGGTATGTGTTGGCATCCGTTGGTTTTCTGTGGAGATCCGTGATGAACCTGCCTTCGGATAGGCTGATGCTATCGTCGAGGAAGGGGATGTCTTTCTGGTCATTGTTGCACGTGAATCTGATGGTGGTGTGTTGCCTGTTGAGCCAGTACAGTCCACGAACTGCAGAAGGTTTTCTTCTCCGTTGATCCACAGAAGGAGGATGTCGTCTATAAACCTCCTCCATGGGTGAGAGAGAGAGAGAGAGAGAGAGAGAGAGAGAGAGAGAGAGAGAGAGAGAGAGAGAGAGAGAGAGAGAGAGAGAGAGAGAGAGAGAGAGAAAGAGAGACAGAGAGAGAGAGAGAAAGAGAGAGAGAGAGAGAGAGAGAGAGAGAGAGAGAGAGAGAGAGAGAGAGAGAGAGAGAGAGAGAGAGAGAGAGAGAGAGAGAGAGAGAGACCGAGAGAGAGAGAGAGAGAGAGAGAGAGAGAGAGAGAGAGAGAGAGAGAGAGAGAGAGAGAGAGAGAGAGAGAGAGAGAGAGAGAAAGAAAAGAGAGGGAGAGAATTGAATTGAATTGAATGAATTGTTTTTATAGAGGGTAATAGAATAAGAAATAACATGCTTTTTTACATCCAGTCCTCTGGAGAGAGAGAGAGAAAGAGAGAGAGAGAGAGAGAGAGAGAGAGAGAGAGAGAGAGAGAGAGAGAGAGAGAGAGAGAGACAGAGACAGAGACAGAGATACAGGGAGAGAGATACAGACAGGGGACAGGCAGACAAACAGACAGACAGAACAAAAGCAAAGCTCTAAAGAACATTCTAGACGGTGTAGTCAATCAAACATAAGCTGGCTAGCATAAGCATAGACCTAAATAGAAGGCGCTAGGTCATACCTATATTTAACGAAAGGATCGTCGATATTGTGAAAGACAATGTCCGAGGTTCTTTATTAATTTGTAAGCTCACACACCACCGGCACATTCTCTTTCAAAGACTAAACAGGCAAAAGTACTATTACAAAAAACGATTTCGGAATTATGCATTTTCGCTGAGATTTCTGCGGCCAACTTTCAGTGGTGCCATTCGTCACAGGTATTACAATGTTCTTTGAGAGAGAGAGAGAGAGAGAGAGAGAGAGAGAGAGAGAGAGAGAGAGAGAGAGAGAGAGAGAGAGAGAGAGAGAGAGAGAGAGAGAGAGAGAGAGAGAGAGAGAGAGAGAGAGAGAGAGAGAGAGAGAGAGAGAGTAACATCTTGTCCTGAAAACTGGATAATGGTTAAGGACAGGAGCGCGTGTGTGTGTGCGCGCGCGCGCGCGCGCGCGCGCGCGCGTGTGTGTGTGTGTGTGTGTGTGTGTGTGTGTGTGTGTGTGTGTGTGTGTGTGTGCGTGTGTGCGTGCGTGTGCGTGCGTGTGCGTGTGTGCGTGAACGCGCGTGTTGCAAAGTTTAATGAACTGGAACGTTCTATTCTGATGAATGTTCGATTGTGTGTGGCTGTGTGTGTGTATGTGCGTGTGCGTGCGTACGTGCGTGCGCGCGCGTGTGTGTGCGTGCGCGCGCGTATGTGTGTGTTTGTGTGTGTGTGTGATACGCGCACACCACGTGGGCACGATTGTTTCTTATTAAATGTTATTCACGCCTTTTTTTAAATTTTACTCTCAGGTGTGTGGCCTACCGAGCTAAAGGACGCCTCACACTTCATGACAACTAGGCCTATATTACTATCAAACTTTACTCAGGCCTGCGATAGATGCAACGCGATCTGAGCTGTGGTAAATGAGAACTAACAATAAGGCAAGGCAAGGCAAGACCAGTCAACACTATGAAGAAAGCCCACAAGAATTCCCTTGACATGGTCAGGGCCATGCACTGTCCGCCAGACGGAGTCAAGGCGACCATGCGAGCCACCTGCCTTCTGCTGGGCCTGCTGCGCTTCGACGATGAGAAAATGGTGATGCTTAAATTAAAAGATGAACACTTGTAGCTTTGTAGATCTGGGCAAAGATCTGGGGTGGCGGGTGGGGGGTGGGGGGGGGGGGGTGGGGGTGCATGGCTGGATAACCATCCCCAGGTGGAGAAAGAAGAAGAAGAAGAAGAAGAAGAAGAAGAAGAAGAAGAAGAAGAAGAAGAAGAAGAAGAAGAACTTCACTGAGATTTTATAAACATCGAGTCTCTTTGCAAAATATACGCTTAGATCATTATGATGTCTTTGTTTGTTAGTTGTTGGGCACGGGTTTCCGCATGGAATATCCGCTTATGTGTGCACACGGCCTTAGGGAATGATGATCATAAAAGTTGAGGATAACAATACACCCAGCTGTTGACTACGTTCGGACGAGGCGGCCTAATATCCATAATACTCTCTTCGCCCTTTTCACTCGCAGGACTTCAAGTTCGTAAAGAGACACATCGGTGATGCAAACTTCCTGACTCGCCTGAACGCGTTGAAGGCAGAGGACGTGCCTCTGAACGTGGCCCTGGGAGCTCAGAGCTGGATGAAGGGCCACAGTAAAGAGGCCGTGATCAAAGCGGCTGCAGCAGCTGCCGAGTTCTATCAGTGGGTAAGTCGCCTCGTACGGTGATTAATTTTTTTAAATCTATTTTCTAATCACAGAGAGTCGTTTCTGTGAAAATAGGGCTGCTGTAATACGGAGAGAGCGTTGCCACTAGTGCTGTGCCACTCTGTTTTGTATGAGGGTAGATTGCACCGCGGTATTCTTATTTAATGCATTGTCCAAACGCCATCATGGGGATGTTGACATGTGGTGGTAAATACATCATGAGCAAAACACACTGACAGAGAGAGAGAGAGAGAGAGAGAGAGAGAGAGAGAGAGAGAGAGAGAGAGAGAGAGAGAGAGAGAGAGAGAGAGAGAGAGAGAGAGAGAGAGAGAGAGAGCATGACAATGACAATGACAATGACAATATTTATTCCAGAAAAGGCATCGCCCCATTAGGAAGGGTGTGTGTCAATACATCAATAATTAGCAACAATACAATACTTATGACAAAGCAACACTTCTAATCTTAAAGGCCTTATACAAATATATAGACAGTTTATGAATCGTGTTCTCATTTCTACTAGACATCAATAGACTAAGCTTAAATAAACTGGGATTTCTGTAAAATTTCGGTGCTATCAATTCTTTTCTCAACTCATTAAAAAATGGGCAAGCAAGTACAAAATGTAACTCATTGTCCTGATTTTCCTTGCAAAGAGGGCATGTTAAATTTTGAATGTCAGCGTATCGCTTAGAGAGAGAGAGAGAGAGAGAGAGAGAGAGAGAGAGAGAGAGAGAGAGAGAGAGAGAGAGAGAGAGAGAGAGAGAGAGAGAGAGAGAGAGAGAGAGAGAGAGAGAGAGAGAGAGAGAGA
>CM065696.1:43816552-43934052 GCA_017654935.2 Phymorhynchus buccinoides | reverse complement strand
TACTGCAAAACTCACGCATTGTAGATTGAGGTGCAGAAAGAAACACTGATAAAAAATAAGAAGTCAAACTAAAGTGTGTTGATAATGGACACACACACACACACACCACACACACACACACACACACACACAGACACACACACAGACACACACACACACACACACACATAAGCACGCACGCAGAGAGAGAGAGAGAGAGAGAGAGAGAGAGAGAGAGAGAGAGAGAGAGAGAGAGAGAGAGAGAGAGAGAGAGAGAGAGAGAGAGAGAGAGAGAGAGAGAGAGAGAGAGAGAGAGAGAGAGAGAGAGAGAGAGAGAGAGAGAGAGAGAGAGAGAGAGAAGAGAGAGAGAGAGAGAGAGAGAGAGAGAGAGAGAGAGAGAGAGAGAGAGAGAGAGAGAGAGAGAGTTGAAATTGAAACTTGTTTATTGAGGGAAAAGAATAAGCACACGAGGAGAGAGACAGACAGACGGACAGACAGACAGATAAAGAAACACACAGAGAAAACAAACATGCATAGAAGCAACTGGTTTGAGAGTGCGCTGGTTCGAACCCAGCTGGTCACGGTGTTGTATCCTTGGGAAAGATACTGTAATTACTCCTATTTCCTGGTCCTTCGGAGGAGACCCGTGTGCGAACGCACGCACAAGATCTTGCGCGCACGTTAAAGCCCATTCCACTCTTCGGTACGAGTAGGCCGTGTGTGCCGGTGGAATGGATGACACGAACTCACAAAGCATGCATCCTGTGCGTCAATATAGCAGTCTAAGCGAAGACTTTGGGCGTGGGGCAGGACAAACATCCCCATTTTTTTTATGTGGTTGACCACTGGTCAGTGTCACTGACCACTGACCAACCACATCAGACCTTGTTCATTTGAACTCCTAATACACCTATTTGCAGTCAAACAGTGAAAATAGGCCAACATGACAAGTAGTCAGTGACACTGACCACTGGTCAACCACATCAAAAATTGTTTATTTGAACTCCTAATACACTAATTTAGAGAGAGAGAGAGAGAGGGAGAGGAGAGAGAGAGAGAGAGAGAGAGAGAGAGAGAGAGAGAGAGAGAGAGAAGAGAGAGATGGGGGGGGGCATAATTTCCCACAGGAATCATTTCACTAGATAGTCGTAAAGCCAAGCTACTATCTGATGAAAACCTTAGTATTACTACTAACCCATGAAAAGACTACTATTTTTTTCAGCAGTTAGTAGTAATACGACTTACTGCTGAAAAAAATAGTAGTCTTTTCATTGGTTAGTAGTATTAGTAAGGTTTTCCGCAGATAGTAGCTTGACATACGTGTGTGACCGTTTTTGATTACCCCGCCACGTGGGCAGCCACACTCCGTCTTTGTGGATTTTGGAGACTCATGGTGTTATGCTAGGAGCTTGTCATGACTAAAGACAATCCCCGCATAGCTATGCAGAGCATAGCATTTTCATGTAGCTTTTGTGTTCCAGCCTATGTCAATTGGTCTGACATAGCCTTAAGCTAAGGCGGGACTCTTGACGTTTGCACACTATAATTAATCAGCTTAATTGCAGGCACGTGCTATGTCTAGAAATCCTTGAGATCAATCGTCTCGGATCAGTGATCTGGAACGTGTACTGAAGATCGATATTGTAGGCATGTGTGTGTTTGTTTATATGTGTATGTGAACGAACGTGTTCTGAGTGCTAAGCAAGGCTAGGGGAAGACGGGGTAAAAAGCGCATGGGCGGGTAAGAAGCCCACCCCAATTATCTCTTGAAATGAAGCAAATTTCAGTCTCATTTTGCCCATGAGACGAGCGTTAATGTCTAGCATTCGTCTCATGGGCAAATTTGACTGAAATTTTCTTTATTTCATGAGATAATTGGGGTGGGCTTCTTACCCGCCCATGCGCTTTTTACCCCGTCTTCCCCTACTACACAACTGTAATAGAAGGACTCTAATAACAACATGAGGAAAATCGACAAATCTTCTATAACCGAAGTGATGTGCCTGAAGCAATAAAGGCCATTTAGCGCGCCACCTTACTGCTACTGGGCTACTTTGAAGAGAAAACGCAGGTCATGATTTTTTTTTTTTAATCATTATGTTATCCGACCGCACACCCACTGAGAAGAGACGATTAGGTATTAGGTACTTTATTGTCACTGAGGCGTCTCTGTGAAATTCGGGCTGCTCCCACCTGGAGAGCGCGTCGCAGCCAGAGGCGCGCCACCCAATTTTTTTTTTTTTTTTTTGCATGCGATTTTTGTCGCTGATGAGGGAGGGGGAGGGGGGTAAATTTTGACCAAATGACAACTTTTTCGTTGCCACTGGGTTTAACGTATGCTAAGTGCATGGGCACACGGGACCTCGGTTTATCGTCTCATCCGAAAGACTCCACGTTCAGACCGTTAAGGCCTAGTGCAAAGTGAGAGGAAAAAATCCCCTGTACCCAGGTTCGAACTCGGGTTTACTTGACACGAAGCGAACGCGATACCACTGTGCCACTGGTGGTGCACCAATAAGAATTCTTCGGAAATAATTAAGGGGAGTAATTTTATGGTGTGTGGGAGTGAATTTGCCTAATTCAATCGGTCAAACAGGGGAAGGTACTCTACCATCAGGTAGATCCCAGGCTCTCGCCTCGTGTGTCTGAGTAGACATATAGCACTTAGAACATCGTAGCCCTATGTCATTCTAAAATTGATGTTATTTATATTGTTGCGTCACGTTTTGCAAGTTCGATCAGTTTATGGGTACTGGCCGCCCCTCATTGTTTCCAAAAAAACAAATGTTTGCAAGTCGCTGACTGCGGTTTCAAGCTTCGAAGCCATGCCGCCATTTTTGCTATGGCTTTGACCGAGGAAGTCGAGGTAATCAACTCTAATTTTCACGAAGTGCTCTCCCCTATTTTTTTCCCCAGAAAATCGTCTATTACAGTGTGGCTCTTATGATCGGGCGACATTCAAAAGCGCGGGTTTTTAAACACCGGATATGTTTCAAAAGCGCGTATAAAATCGGATATGTTTCAAAAGCCCATGATACGAAAGCGCGGAAGGTGACCTAACAGAAAATGAGTGTGGAGCACAGGAGACACGATAAATGCAGCTCGGCCAGCCGATTATAACAAAAAACCAACATGATGGCGACGACAAGAACATGGAGAGACAGCAGCTGTGTGTGTCTGTAAAAAGAACAGCCACTGAAGACGTCACTGCCAGACCCTCAAAGGTCAAAATTGTGAACAAAAAATCCGCGCTTACGTGTGCTGATTTGACGCGCTTTCGTAATTTCCGCGAGCTTCTGATATACCAATACGCGCTTTCGTAAATCTGCGCTATTACGATCCAGCACAATGTGACGGAGTCTGTTAGTGCCAGGGCATGGTAATGGAGGAAAAAGCATTTTTCTTTGAAAATATTCTAGGGTTTTAGGAGCGGTTGTCTCTTGGTGTAATCGAAGACAAATCTGTGTAACGTCCTCCGGTCTGAAACAGACACATATAGGACATTAGTAGATATAACGACAGTGGGAACGATCCCGGACTGGAGGCAATGCCCGGAGGCAATGCAACGCCAGAAAAGTCCCGAATGTTTAACAATACAGATATTATTGTGACCTAAAACTGGTGTCATCAAGAGATTAATACCCTTTATAGCGATGAGGGGGAAATTACTCTTGGAGATGAAAATGTAAAACAGTTCATAATAGGTAGGGAAAGGGTTTAAAACCTCAAGCTTAAAACCCCTTCTGACATTTGATTTTCGGCATTTACTTTTCTGTGAATTCAGCAACATCTCTGAAAATTACCATGCCTGGTTATTGATTCGTAACTTACTAGAGTTTACAATGTTGATCAGCAAAGGTTATAATGCATTTTAGTGCTGTTTACCAGCAGTTGTACTTAGGTTTAGTGGGACTGTATTGCTACTGTTTCCTAGTAGAAGATCCATTCATATAACGGGTTACGTTAGCAATTGTAGAACCAATGTCTACGAAGGTTAATAACTATTTTTTTCACATCAATACCTACAGGAGTTTGTGAGAATGTCGTTTATAGAGTCTACAGCTAAGTAGGCCTACATCGGGCTACACAATGTTGGAAAAACAAATGGCTTCAAACACGAACCTTCATAATTTCCAAAACTTGTAATCGAATCGATGTCGATGGTATTGTTGCTGCTACTACTACTCCTCCTGCCGTTGATGTTTGTTCTGCTGCTGGTGTTGATGCAAATGTGAATGATGACTGCAACCGGACGCCGATGGTGATTGATCTACTTAATTGTTTCTTTTTCTTCTCAAATGCCAATGTTTACTTAGGATTGAAATATGGTTGTAAGTTCAATGATTTATAATTATTATTATTAGAACATTTAGCACGCCTAATCAATGTAATGCCCTAGGCGTTTACAATATAAACATATAATATACACATATAACACCACATATAATCATATTTAACATTTAGCATAAAGAATGGGAAATAAAAATTGCATAAACACCCAAAGACGGTCAGACAAACAGACACCTACACGCACACTCACGTACATACACACACTCACACATATAATTATATGCGCTCACCAAGCGCAGACGTTCACTCTCAGACATGCACACACCAAGTCATGAAGGAAGGGATTATTAGTTATTTAGGAAACAGATAAGTTTTGAGATGGCGTTTGAATGTGGGCACAGAGGATAAGTTATAAGAGGATGATGCTCTAAACAAACCTGCTCCAATGACATAAGGCCACGTATAGCTGATCACGCTGACCTTTGCGCGTGCAGGACTACAAGACCATGCAGAGGGTAGTATGCAACTTCCACTTCAGGAGTCGCCTCAAGTCAAGGGCTTGAAATACGGTGACGTGCCTCTGAACGTGGCCCTGGGAGCTCAGAGCTGGATGAAGGACTATGATAAAGACAGCCTGGCTGAAGTCTCCCCGGCAGCTGCGGACTTCTTTCAGTGGGTAGGTCGCCCGGTCATATTTGTTTGCGTTTCTTTTTGTTTGCTGTCCCATCTTCTGGGCCGTACAGTGGCGTTGCTCCCATGCAAAGCCACATAATTCGACTTTTATTATTTTAATGATTGATGGAAATGATGCGGATGACTATGATGATGATGATGCTATGGAGTTCCGTATCGGTCTGAGACTGCATGACAGGGCTGTATTCTACGCTTCCTTTCATAATGATATCCCGGCGTTAACCAGGCCCGAGAACTACAGACACCTGCAGTGTTGGTCTTGAAATTAGAGCAACACTCTCAGAATCGCATCCGTTATTAAGCGGATGAAGCTCGACTGTGTGGTTTCAGTCTTCCCATTGAGCCCACAGCCACTCACTCTGGGTAGGAGTAGGTCCAGGACCGGAAAAAAACTCGCCTCTGATGGGATTCGAACCCGAGACCTTCCAGCCAGTAGTCTGCGATGCTAACCACTACGCCACGGCGGCTGGTCTTGTTCGCGTTTTTAGTACACAAGCGAAGTGGGGGATTTGGAGGAAATAAGGGTTTTACGCCCTCTTTGGCCTTTCGGCCATGTGGGGCATAAGTGGGGGATTTCTGGCTGTTCATTTCTTTTGACTTAAAATTGATCAACCAAAGAAAGGAATGGTTCCAGCAAAAAAACAGTATAAGTGCATGGCTTTGTACATCGATTTCACGGCAAATATGTAGATTTACACCCTCCTGCTCTATTTCTTGGTTCTTTCCGCGGTTAGGGATAGGGTTAGGGTTAGGGTTAGATGGTCTTTTCTTTTGCCACAAGCATGTTTTTTTGTCAAAATCATCTATTTCTTTGAAGCATTAAATCGCTGCCATTTCTTTTCTTTCTTCGTCGATCACTCAGTTTCCTGTCATCATACGAACGCAGATGCGTCTTACTGCCGTTATGCGCCTAACTAACAAATAGTTAGGCCCAGCATATCCGTCTTAGGCTGGAAAAAATGTTTTGTAAGGAGTTTCTTGAACAAAAAGCAGGAGAATGGACCGGTAAGGCAGAAAGATGGGAAAAGTCATCGGAGTCAAAGAGAGTAACAATTTAGAGCAAGTTACAAGCAAAGAGCTTCCAGAAAGTGGGGGAACTATTTGTACAAGACCCACCGGTATCCCCACCGGAGTCAAAGAGTGACAATTTAGAGCAAGTTACAAGCAAAGAGCTTCCAGAAAGTGGGGGAACTATTTGTACAAGACCCACCGGTATCCCCACCGGAGTCAAAGAGAGTGACAATTTAGAGCAAGTTACAAGCAAAGAGCTTCCAGAAAGTGGGGGAACTATTTGTACAAGACCCACCGGTATCCCCACCGGAGTCAAAGAGAGTGACAATTTAGAGCAAGTTACAAGCAAAGAGCTTCCAGAAAGTGGGGGAACTATTTGTACAAGACCCACCGGTATCCCCACCGGAGTCAAAGAGAGTGACAATTTAGAGCAAGTTACAAGCAAAGAGCTTCCAGAAAGTGAGGGAACTATTTGTACAAGACCCACCGGTATCCCCACCGGAGTCAAAGAGTGACAATTTAGAGCAAGTTACAAGAACTTCCAGAAAGTGGGGGAACTATTTGTACAAGGCCTACCGGTATCCCCACGTTGTTGTTATTTTACTTGTATTTCTTGAGCAACAAAACGAATCTTTTAAAATGTTGTAAGATAATGATAAGTGACACGAGGGGTGCCTGCCTGAACGGTCTATCTCAAAAGGAATAAAGAGCACAGATAGGCAGTTCTGGCATTCACCCCTGACGCTTATGCACCTCTTGAAGTAACCCTAACCAAAAGCTGTTGCAGGAGTGGATTTGGACAATCGCTTCGACACGCCTTTGTGTAAATAAGATCTCTTGTCTCTGTGAATGTGCGCGCTTGTGAGTGTGTGCATGGTATGTAGACAGTGTATGTGTGTTTGTGTGTGTGTGTATGTGTGTGTGTGTGAGAGAGAGAGAGAGAGAGAGAGAGAGAGAGAGAGAGAGAGAGAGAGAGAGAGAGAAAGACAGAGTGAGGGGGAGAGTGAGAAAGGGATAGATCATGTGCGTGCTTGCAAATACACTTATGGGTTGTATATATATACTACAGTATACATCATATATGTGTACTTTCCTATATCCTGTGTCATGTGTGCGTACGTGTTTCTATGTGTATGAAAGCGAGTAAATATAAGCGCTCATGTGTGTATGTTTGCGCGTGCTTACATACCGAGGGGTGAATACCAGAACTGCCCATCTGTGCTCTTTATTCCTTTTGAGATAGACCGTTCTGGCAGGCACCCCTCGATACTTGAGCATCTGAGCGGATATGTATCCCATCTCATCCCGTGCTGCGCATCTTCGTCTTTGAACCCCTGTATATGTCAATAATTGCCCATAAACGGCAGGTGGACATTACTGGAAGAAGAAGAAGAGGAGTGTGTATGATAAACTCCTTCGGCTTCACTACATCCTTTTATTTTTGTTTCTTATGTTCCAGAACACTGAATTCCTTGAGAAAAGACTGTCCCAATTCACTGAAGAGCAAATTTCCCAGACGGTACCCCGTACAAAACTCGACTATGATTAATGAACCACTTCCACAACAAACTGTTGTATTGCGTGCATTCTTGCATGTCCTGTGTGTAACTACTTAAACAAGCAACAAAGCTACAAACAAAAACGCACACGCACACCGTATTTTACGGACTATAAGGCGATACTTTTATCCCAGACTGAGACCCCTGCGCCTGATAATGTGACTGATAATATAATAGTAAGAAACTCTAACAACAAAATCTGAATTTCATGTAAAAAAAAATTTTGCATGTGCATCTTGTCGTCCGAAAAATATGGTACATTTATAAAAATTTGTATACTTACATATGCAGGTGAGGTATATTTTGTTGTCATTGTACATAGCATCTTTCTTCATACTTGATCACAAACAATAAATCATCTAAAAAGGGCTAAAGATTGTTGGTTCATTAATATTTTCCTTGTTGGTGTTGGTTTTTTTTAACAGTGTTTCAAACAAGCCTAGTTTGTGTCTTTAACCCTTTCACTGCCAGCCATATTTCAGCCAAACATTTCCATTGAATTTACCTGGGTAGAGAACACAATCCATCTGCAGTATTCAGGGATTCTTCTGTGACATATATAAAATAAGGTCTATCCTTACTTCCTAAGTCTAAGACAATAGGGTCTTTGAATAATAGACTCCAATTTGATGCCTTTTAGTGACAGGTGTTAAATCACTGTGGTGCTAAAATGCGACTTTGGCGGTGAAAGGGTTAACAATGTTAAGAACAATTCTTTTTACAAAAACAACACCACCACACTGATTTTACTGAACAAATGGGTGGGAAAATTAACAGAAAGGAAATTTTGTCCACCACTTTCTCATAAACACACCTCTATCATACTTTTTCTCACTACTGGTATATGATTACACTTAAAACATGATTGTACGAGCAACAGCTTGATTAGTTGATGACTATAAGAAAATGCTTTATTCACACCACAGAAATACGTCACGTCACATCTGTCATCACCCACTCAAGAAAAGATACCAAAGAAAAAGTTATGGAAAAGAGAATAAAAAGGAAGACAAGAAAAAAAATCTACAGCAAAATAACAAAAACAAAAAAACTTGCAGATTTCTCAACTTCAAATGATTTTTTATTAACAATGAATGCATTTGTACACTCTTCACAGGATTTTGTTCTAAAGTGATGTTCATCATCTTTAAATAGTAACACCCCATCATACATGCAAACACATGCCCACAATCACCCAAGCATGCACATATGCATAAACACACACACACACTTTGCTCTTCTCCAATTGAAGGGAACTAATTCTAAAAGCAATAACGCTCAATAGTAATCACAAATTTCATGAACAACTCGGCATCTCCACTGTACAAAATCAACATTTTCTCGTTACTCCCAATCCAGAAATAAATTTAAAATTCTATTCTTCCAAAGCGTTTCTATGCATAATTAACTGCATCAATAGTTTAAACATCTTTTCACAAACGCTTTATCACGGTACTGAACCATTTCTTTTTAGCAATAATAATAATAATAATAATAATTCATCTGTCCAATACATTTTATACAGTCATAATATCGCGCCAATCACACCAACATTGCAACTTCGGTGAAATAGGACAGAGAATGAGCGACTAAGGGAAGTTTCCAGCACAGAACTTCCAGAAGTTGGGGGAAGCATTATTACGAAAGACCCCCCAGTATCCCCACGGGGGGACCTACTTCATCTCGACACTCCTCGTCTCCTACGCTCTCCCTCTTTAGCACACGTACACATACATGCTGAGATTCTGTGCGGAACCCCGTAAATAAGTAAAAGAAAGAAGGGAAAAGATGTGCGCACCTGTCTGAATTTCCCCTAATCCGTAAACGTTTTACCTTCTTTCTTTTACTTATTTATGGGGTTCCGCACAGAATCTCGGCATGTATGTGTACGTGTATTAAAGAGGGAGAGCGTAGGAGACAAGGATTGCGCATGGGATTTCTGCATCAACTGTGCACAAGGCTTATTGTCCTTTATTATCACGAGGCATCTCCCACACTACAATCCTGAATCTCATACCAGTTCAAGCTGGCAGACCGATGCTGTATGTTATGGCACGTTTACTGACAAAGTTAGGGTCTTTGTTTCTAGCCCAAATTTTACACAAAATCTATCAGAGCTACAGAGAGCTCCAGGTTGTCATGGGGCCAGGATCAATGGCCCCCAATTCGAATGGACCCCTCATTTTGTGCAGCCAGGGATAATAAGACCCACAGAGTCTGAACACATTGTGAAGCTCCGACAACCTTCAATGGCCCTTCATTTTGGAAAACTGACCCCTCACATTCTGTAATCAGGGGTCTTATGACCCATGAACTCTGGAGTTAACATGCTGGTCAGTCTGAACCTTCAGATAGCAAGTCGCTGTTCCGGAAAGCAGGGCTAGAATTTATTTTTGTTCATCGAGGAAAGGCAAGGGTGTCAGTACTGGGTAAAAAAACACCCACAGCCACACCCAAACCCCTCCAGATGTGCAGGGTCTCTGCTGTACCAGACAAGCGAGTGTGGAATGCACATCCATAGGTACCAAGGATCCCAGGGACCCCCATTTGGGGGTGTATGAAGCACTAAAGGACCCTCTAAAAGAATGTGCAAGGGGTCCCAGGGATGCATTAGAAAAATTATTTGTAGCATTCGCAATGCCACTGGGACCCTCTATCCCGCCCCTAGGGCCCTCTGTACTGTAAGTGAAGGAGTCCCTGGGACCCCTCGTTTTGCGGGACGATTGGGAGCCCTGGCAGGCATGGGAATTGGAAAATTTTGAAAAAGCTGAAAAGCGTGGGTTTGGGGGCCGCAGAAGGTCCTTAGTAGGGTTCCAGGGGGTAATGTTGAAGCTTTTTTTGTAATTGGAGCCCTAAAACAGCATTAGAACGGCTAAGTTTAGTTACTTTTTGGGGGGGTTTTGGCGAAAAAGCAATATCATTTCGGCGGAAATTTACTGTTTGGCGGACAATTCCCATCCCTGCCTAGGTGCAGTCCTCAGGACTGGGTGGTCATGGGCTCCTCATGGTCGCTGTCCTGGGAACAGTGGGAGCCCTGGGTGGGGTCATCAGGACTGGGTGGTCATGGGCTCCTCATGGTCGCTGTCCTGGGAACATTGGGAGCCCTGGGTGGGGTCATCAGGACTGGGTGGCCATGGGCTCCTCATGGTCGCTGTCCTGGGAACAGTGGGAGCCCTGGGTGGGGTCCTCAGGACTGGGTGGTCATGGGCTCCTCATGGTCGCTGTCCTGGGAACATTGGGAGCCCTGGGTGGGGTCATCAGGACTGGGTGGCCATGGGCTCCTCGTGGTCGCTGTCCTGGGAACAGTGGGAGCCCTGGGTGGGTTCCTCAGGACTGGGTGGCCATGGGCTCCTCATGGTCGCTGTCCTGGGAACATTGGGAGCCCTGGGTGGGTTCCTCAGGACTGGGTGGCCATGGGCTCCTCATGGTCGCTGTCCTGGGAACATTGGGAGCCCTGGGTGGGTTCCTCAGGACTGGGTGGCCATGGGCTCCTCCTGGTCGCTGTCCTGGGAACAGGCGTCCGACTCGTCCAGCTCCTCCCACAGGTCTTCCAGGGCACCCGCTGAAACACAGCACGGCTGCGGGTGAGGACTATGCAGACACTTCTTCTTGTTCTTCTTCGTTCGCTCAGACAGTTTCCTGTCATATGAGCGTAGACGCGTCATGCTGTCGTAATGCGCCTAACTAAGAAATAGTTAGGCCCAGCATGTCCGACTTCGGCTGAAGAGATCTTTGTAAGAATTTATAGAAAAAAGGCAGGAGAATGGACCGGTGAGATAGAAAGATAGCAGATGACAGTAAGCAAAGGGAAAAGGCAGAGTCAAAGGAGTGACAGATCAGAGGAAGTTACAAGCACAGAACTTCCAGAAGGTGGGGGACCCCGGTATCCCCATGGGGGTAAGCAGACACTGAATTTATCTTTTCCTTTTCATTATAGTCCCATCAACACACACACAAACATGCATACTCAGCAATGCTTTTTCTGTTTGCCGAACAACCTGTTCCTTCTTTGTTTTCAAGTTTTATTTGCACACTTGCCAGACTGTAGCCACGCTTTAAGAGCCAGGGCTTTCTGCGAGATCTTGTAGAGTTTTCAGTAGATCTAGCCTTGCCTCTACAACTTGTGACAGATAGCCTGGATAGGCTTAGCAGATCACTGAAACAGGAGCAACGGCATAAGCTCACTGAAAACTAACGACTGTGTTAACGCACAATTCTATCATTTTAATGCGTCATCTCATCCCCTACTTGAGATTTTAACCCTTTCACCGCCAATGTTGTATTTTTGCACCACAATGATTTAACACCCATGTCACTAAAAGGCATCAAACCAGGGTCTGTTATCCAAAGACCCTATTTTCTTTATTTGGGGAGGTAAGGATAGGCACTTAGCGCACGATAAGCCCAGTGGCAACAAAAAAGTTGTCATTTGGTTCAAATTTAACCCCCACCCACCCCCACCCTTCCTTCCTCATCAATCACACAAAAATCGCATGCCCCCCCCCAAAAAAAAGGGTGGCGCGCCTCTGGCTGCAGGTGGGAGCAACCCGAATTTCACAGATTCCTCTGTGACTATAAAGTACCCTAATACCTACTTTAAATATGCCATAGAGGAATCCCCACTATTGCAGATGATTTTTCTTCTCTACCCAGGTAAGATTAATGGAAAATTTGTGCTGAAAATTGGCTGGCGGCGAAAGGGTTAAACTAAAGGGTAAATCTCACGCATGGTTTGAGATTCTACGGGGTGATTTGAGAGGTCTAGTGTGTAAATACGCACACAACTTGAGATTATAAAGGGTAAATCTCACGCATGGTTTGAGATTCTACGGGGTGATTTAAGAGGTCTACGTTTTCAGAAACCCTGCCCTGACCCTGCCATGAGTGAGTTAACCCACCTTCCTCGGAGGGCAAGTCCTTCCGCTCCTTGTAGAGTCGGGTCAGGCCGGCCATGAGGGTGGAGTAGTAGATCAGCACCGATGTGTAGCGCTGCTGGAAGTTGGGGTCACGCAGAGAGATTTCATGTAGCAGCAAAACACCTGAAAACCACACAGACACAACAGTAGTAGATCAGCACCGCGGTGTAGCGCTGCTGGAAGTTGGGGTCACGCAGAGAGATCTCATGCAGCAGCAACACACCTGAAAACCACACAGACAACAGTAATAGTAGGTCAGCACCGATGTGTAACGCTGCTGGAAGGTCGGGTCACACAGCAAAATCTCATAAAGCAGCAACATCTGAAAACCAGACACAACATTAGCAGTAGGGCTGTAACACAGTGTAGCGCTGATGGAAGTTGGGGTCACGCAGAGAGATTTCATGCAGCAATAAAACACCTGAAAACCACACACACAACAGTAGTAGTAGGTCAGCATCGATGTGTAACGAAGGTTCGGGTCACGCAGAGAAATCCCATGCAGCAGCAAAACACCTGAAAACCACACACACAACAGTAGTAGTAGATCAGCACAGCATTGTCTGTTTCTGTTAACATAAGACAAACAGTGAAGGTGTGGAATCTGATATCTTAGACTCTTTGCATTGTGTTGCTTTTCTGAAAATATTAGTCCCTAACTGTACACAACTTATTTTCTGCCAAAAACATTTTTCTCGAACCCAACCGAATGCCCGGTCCACACTGAAGGAGGGGAAGCAACTCATCCCCAACAAATTCAGACAACAGAAAAAAGTGAAAACTTACAAATTAAAGACAACACAATCAACCGACCTTTACGGAGTACAGCAAAAACCTCAGAGTTCAGAGACACCTGGTGGTCCCGAAGGAGGTAAAACATGGAATGCACCAGACTAGGAATAATCTGAAACGCACACAAAAACGGCATTGAAAAAACGTTGGAACACACTAGGCGGGTCAGTATTCTTTAACACTGTTCTCATTACTTCTGTACACCATTAACTAATTTTAACCCTCTTATTTTTGGATTGTTTTAGAGGAAACGTCTGCTAGATTTCGTATTCTTTTAGCCCCAAAATGGGTGTGTGTGGTGTATGCTTCACCACATGCATAAATAACCGAGTACAAGCATGAAACTTTGCATGCCTGGTCTTGAGGCTTTGTTGTTGGCTGTGAAGCGTGTTATGTGTGTCTAAGAGTGAATGGTCGTGTCATTGTCAACTAAGTGTCACCAAATGTGTCACATTTCAATGTCAACATTGTAAACAAGCACACTTACATGCAGTTTATTCATGCACATGCACGTTAGTTGGGTAGAAATGAAAGCTGGGGCCTACCTGGCCTAGTCTGCTCTCTGTCCGCCATGACTGGTCTCACTGCTAATCCAATGTGTCACACACAAAATTGTCAACTGTCATCATCATAGAATAAAAATAATCACAACTGTACAGTTTTTTTACACTTTTTTCCCCCACTCTATTATACACTATATACACTTTACACACACACACAAGCAGCACAGCTGTCTGTAGACAAAAGTCAAAATGTGCACCCCCACCACTGTCACTGTCACTGTGTCATTGTCACCACTTCACACAGGTGTGCACCCCCCCCTCCTCCAACACACGCTCTACTGCTGGGCCATGTTGTCCCTGTGATAGTCACGGAAACAGTCATTATTGCGGTGACAGAGAGCCACTTCACAAAAGGAACACATGAAAGTTGACTCAGGGCGCCGTCCCTTGGGGGTGTAGCGGTTAGCTTTGACACACTGGCGACACTGCCGTGCTCTTCCTTCAATCTTCACCAGCTTGTGCTGGTCGATGGTGGCCTTGGCTATTGGGGGATCAGGGACGGATTTGCGTCGCCCTGCCTTGCGCTTTCTAGAGGTGTAGCCTGCCCGGAGCAGCTCTGCCACATCAGCACGGAACATGAAGTGGTCGTAGTTGTCTTTGGGCGGGGGGTCGTGTGGTGACGCCTCCCAGGTGAGCCAGGCCTGGACAATGACAAGATTGATCAGGCTGTGGAAGATGTAGCGCCACCACTTCTTGTTTTGATGGCCCACAGGGTAGTAGGCCCTGTACTGATCAGACTTGTCTACGCCACCCATGTATTTGTTGTAGCTGGCGTTGACAGTGGGGATCTGTGTGTCATCCACTGTGGTCATACCTGGCGGCTGATTTGTGCTCAACAGGTAGATTTGTCTGCTGTCCTTGTACGTCGTGGCCATGATGGGGCCCTTCTGCATCTGTACCAGCTGCCCTTTCTCCTTCAGTGTGATGGTCTTGAACTCCTCGGGCAGCCCCTTGCGGTTGGAGTTCACTGTGGCGCAGGCATATGTCCCATTGTCGTACAGGTGTGTCATGAGGGGGACACTGGTGAAGTATCGGTCAAAGTACAGGTGGCGGTGCTGGTTGTAGAAGGGGGCTGCCAACATGTCGACCACTTCATGCCCCAGACTGATGGTGGTGTCGCGGCGGCTGGCACGACCCGTGTAGATGTCGAATGTGACGCAATAGCCCGACCTGGCTTCACACATCTCCCACACCTTGATGCCCCATTTTGTTGGCTTGGCTGGCATGTATTGGCGGAAAAATATACGGCCTTTGAAGCCTATCATCGCCTCGTCGATGCTTAGCTCACGACCTGGGTTATAGTTGGTTTTGAACAAGGGGAGGATGAGGTTGATGAAATCTCTCACCTTGAACAAAGGGTCGTACTGTGGGTGTCCCCGGGCAGGTGTGTTTGAAGTGTCGCGCAGATGGAAATACTGGTTGATTTTGAAAAATCTGGTCTTGGGCATTACGTCACTGATCCACGGGTCGTGAAAACGCTTGTCAGTCGACCAGTAACACCAAAGACGGGGCTGTCTCTTTATCCCCAACATGATGAGTGTCGCCACATATGCACGCATTTCGTCTGCTGTTGTGTCCTTCCAAAGTGGGTCAGGTGTGCCTTTGAGGTTTTGTCTTTGTCTGGCGTATCTGTTTGTTTCTTGTGATATTGTAGTGAAGAAAGACAGAGGTAGAAAAAGAAAGAAATAGTCGAGAGGGGTTGCAGTGGGGGGGGAAGAGCGTGTGCTGGGCCTGTTGGTTGCACAAATTCCTGTGTGTTTACACCACGTGTCGCTGGCCGCCATTTTGTCTGCAAAGCTGCAAGGGGGATGTTGTCTTCAGGATCGCTTTCCCCTTCTTCACCCCCTACATCTACATCTGATTCTTCTCCTTCTCCTAATTCTTCATTTTCATATCTTTCAATATCTGCTACAATTCTGCCCCATTCTTCTGCCGAATACTCTGGGAAATCCTCACTATCACTCACTGTAGCATCACTAGCAGACGACTCCATTTTCACTCCTACACACTTTCATTCACAACTTGACACGCACGCACATTCTTGCTTCTCTTTGTGAATGGAGCATCCCTTACTATCACAAAATACTATGAGGACTTTCATTGGTCTAAAGCTAAGTCAATGCCAGCTTCCCTGACCCCTCCACGCTGGGTCACGGCGTTTGCACGTGATAGAAAAGTACTACACACGTGGCACCGGTTAAGAACGCTATGAAAACATATGGTTGTTTGGGGAATTCCCGGTTGCCTACGTTATGAATACAAGAGGGTTAATACATGTTTGTATGAAGAAAATCTTGAAACAGTCCAAAATAATACCTACAGAGTCAGAATCTTCTTCTTCTTCTTTTTCTGCGTTCCCAGGCCATAAGGCCGTAATGGGTAAGGTACGTATGTGTCCATTTTTCAGTTTCCACTGGTCTCCCCGCTGCATACAGCCAACGCATTCAGATTTCGGTGGAGCTCAAAGAAGAAAATCATAAGTCAGAATCTGCCCCCCCCCCTCCCCCAACCCCACTTCTGAAATAGCTCCTAAAGCTGATGCATTGTCTATCCTGGGACAGGAACTCTTCACCTCCTGACCAGAAAAAGCATGGCGCTACACATGACTAAACAAAGGCAAAGAAGCAGCGATTGAAATAAATGTCAACAAACTTGTACTACATATTTTCATGTGATCAGAATATTTCGGTTTCTTTTTTCTTTTTTTCACTTCAAAATTAGGATTTTTTTCTTCCATAAAATTATGAAATATACACACGTATACTTTTTGGAATTATAGAAATAATCTTAAAATCAGGAACTGTTGCCAGCCAGGTATTTCTGATCATTAGCCAAGGTCGAGAAGCATAGATGTTATATAAATAGGGAAGCTTCTTCTTCTTCTCTGTTCCCAGGCCATAAGGCCATAATGAGTAAGGTACGTATGTGTCCATTTTTCAGTTTTCACTGGTCTCCCCGCTGCGTACAGCTGATTTCGGAGGAGCTCAAACCAGAAAATTGTTTGAAAAAAGGGCAGGAGAATGGGCCAATAAGTCAGAAAGATAGTAGATGACAGAAAGCAAAGGGAAAAAGCAAGGAGAGCGACAGGCTAGAGGAAGTTACAAGCACAGAACGTCCAGAAGGTGGGGGAACTATTTGCGTGTACCTTTCCGCTGCAGCGGCAGTTGTTGTCGGTGAGGATGTGCACCCCGTTCCTGTGGAAGGACAACACCGCCGACACCGCATCCATCACCTGTTGCCACGACAAACAAAACTGTCCACTTCATCACCGTCATTCAAGTTGGAATCAGCGGCCGCCGCACAATCATTACCAGCCGCGAACGAAGAGAGCGAAGCTGGTAATGTTTTCACTGCTGTCTGTGGCTATCTATCTATCTATCTATGTATGCTACCACGATAGCATTTGAATGGAGGGACCTAGGACGTTCAAATTTTGCATGCGGATAGGTACTAAGGATATCTAGGCCAGGTTCGAAAATGAAGGTCATAGCTGAGCATCATTACCACAATAGCGTTTGAACAGAGGGACCTAGGACGCTCAAATTTTGCATGCGGATAGGTACTAAGGATATCTAGGCCAGGTTCGAAAATGAAGGTCATAGCTGAGCATCATTACCACAATAGCGTTTGAACAGAGGGACCTAGGACGCTCAAATTTTACATGTGGATAGGTACTAAGGATATCTAGGCCAGGTTCGAAAATGAAGGTCATAGCTGAGCATCATTACCACAATAGCGTTTGAACAGAGGGACCTAGGACGCTCAAATTTTGCATGCGGATAGGTACTAGGGATATCTAGGCCAAGTTCAAAAATGAAGGTCATAGGTCAAAGATCAAGGGTCTCTGGAGCCGAAAATGCTGCCGAGCATCTGGCTAACGTTTGAACAGAGGGGCCTAGGATGCTCAAATTTTGCATGCAGATAGGTATTAGGGATATCTAGGCCAAGTTCGAAAAAGAAGGTCAAAGGTCAAGGTCACTGGAGCCAAAAATGCTGCAGAGCATCATTACCACAACAGCGTTTGAACAGAGGGATCTAGGACACTTGAATTTTGCATGCGGATAGGTACTAAGTATATCTAGGCCAAGTTCAAATATGGTCATAGGTCAAAGATCACGTTCACTGGAGCCGAAAATGCTGCCTTGCATCTGACAAGATAACATTTGTACGGAGGAACCTAGGACGCTCAAGTTTTGCATGCAGATAGGTACTAAGGATATCTAGGCCAAGCTAAAAAATGAAGGTCATAGGTCAAAGGTCAAGGTCACTGGAACAAAAAATGCTGCAGAGTACCTGGCACGATAACCTTTGAATGGAGGGATCTAGGACGCTCAAATGTTGCATGCAGACAGGTACTTTGGACATCTAGGCCAGGTTTGAAAATGAAAGCCATAGGTCAAAGGTCAAGGTCACAGGAGCCGAAAATGCTGCCGCGTGGCTGGTGATCTATCGTCTTAATGCTCTAGTTTCAAAATGCAGACATTGAGAGAGCCGGAAAAAATGTGCTACCCACAAATTTGTACCATATTTTTTTTACAAATGTTACACAAAAATCAGATTTTGCTGTAATACTTTCTTACTATATCACTGGTCATATTAATAATTATTATACAGGCATCAGAATACTCCAGAGTCCAATCCGCGGACGAACAACACTCGCCATGACTCGGAGTCGACATCGAGTCGGACCCCACAAAACTAGTCCATAGTCGGCATCATTGCGATCATTCGCTACCCGATTTCTCATGGAAAAGTTCAAAGTTCTCACATCATCGTAGTCTCCCGCGATCACATCCTCTAAATCGACTCATTCAAAACCCAAATCACAATCACTGTCATCAAAACAAACTCTGAAACAGCGAAAGTAAGAGTCCAGAGAGCTCTAAACTCGGAAGAAAAAACAAACAATGGCCGTGATTTTTCGTTTCCGAAGGCGCAGTATGAAAACAAACCGCTTAAGAACAGGGATTCGAACCTGAGACCTCCCAGCCACTAGTCCACAGCGGCTGGTCCTTGGCCTGCTCTGATGATAATTACAGACCTGCCAACCCCCTAACAGACCAAAGAGGAATATTTGTAGCAGAAAAGAGGAATTTTTGGTGAGCTAAACATAATTTGACGCTGAGAAGTAATGTGGCATTTGATGTCTTGACACCCTCCATAGGAGACTTTTAAGTGTAGTGAGCACATCATACATCAAGCATGATGCACACTTTCTTGATCTCTGAATGCACAGATACTCTTCTATTAAATCTTGGCAGAAATATTGGTCTATTCTCTTTCTTTTCTCCCCAGTCTCGCACACATCGACGTGTCAATCGCCATATTGACAGAAGTGCGCAAACAGAAACTAGAAAGTTTGTCATACGCACAGCAGCTGAGCCGCTCTGCATATAAGACGATGAATTTGTGTGTCCAAAAAAAAAATAAAAAAAATGTTGAAAGCGGAATTTTATGGACTTGAGCGGAAGGGCGGAAGAAATGTAGTCTGAGCGGAAAGGTTGGCAGGTCTGTAATTATAAACGATAACTGAGGCTTGCCTTGGAGATGGTATGCAGCAGGTGGGGCTGCATGCACTGCCGTCCCCCGCAGGAGGCCAGCAGACGGATCAGCACGCTGTGCACGTTCAGCAGGGTGCACGAACTGCAGGAGTCTGCAACAGCACACAGTTTCCACATGCTTCAACGCCATTCACCGGGTGAAAGCCAAAATGGTTCGTCACAAAAGGAACAAGGAAGGGTATTTAGTATTTGGCATATCGTCGGTGAAATTCAAAAACCTCGTATCTCAATTTTGGTATTTTTGAGAAAAATTAAAAAAACTTTTCAAAATTAACCGCGTTGACCACAATTGATTAACTATGATGAATATGTTGTTCAAGACATTGCGAGTTTACTCCTGCATTTCGTTAAAATTTCTCCAAAAATTTTTTTGCTAGACTTGAAAAGAACGAAGATACGAGGTTTTTGTCCTTAACTAGATCTGAATTTGGGACTTACGAGTTTTTCTTCTATTTTCACAACCTCATTTACCCCAGATAGAAAGTCGTTAGAGATACGAGCTTTTGGTGGAAGGTGGTGGGAAAAATTAGAGAGCTGACTATGTATCTAACTCAAAAAACGAGATACGAGGTTTTTGAATTTCACCGACGATATTCTAGTCACAGAGGCTTATCTCTGTGAAATTCGGGCTGCTCTCCCCTGGAGAGGGCGTCGCCGCAAGTGCAGCACCTACCCAACTATTTAATTTGGGGGGCACAGGGTGAGGAGTGGGTGTGGGCACACTTTGAAAACCTAGCTATCAATTCGGCCATACCAGGCAGCAGGATTTCTCCCTGCTCTTACTGCCGTGGGATTTTTACGTGCGTAAAGCGCACGGGTCAGACTAGCTTTAAGTCCCCATCTGAAGGACTGGACGTTCAGCTCGATTTTCCTGTCAAACTAGAAAGAAAGGGCGAGGCCGGGATTCGAACCCGGGTCACTCAAGCTGCAGTCACGCATTACATTTGGCAGGCGAACGTCTTAACCACTCTGCAGACCTGCCTACTTGGAATTTTCCCAATCAGTAGCCCAGCCATCAATTTTCAGTAGCATGGCAAATTTTTCCGTAGCATCCACAAACAACGGCAATCAATTTGTTCTCTTCCTGAGCCGAAACGCACTGCTTAATATGTTTCGCCGATTGAACGTGTTGACGGCAATCGTCTCTGCCGCCATGATTCACAGAGAAGTCCGCATGGCAGAGGTTGCACTGCAGCGAGCATGGTTCGCACCGAGTCAACTTCTGACGATGCAAGGCCACTCCTCCGTGTAAGCTATTTAAAAACTTGTGCGGCAGGCCGATGTTTTTTCTTAGAACAAGATGGTGTGCCAGATGATTTTCGTTTTCTGGTTTGGGTTCGTTTTTCTTCGTTTGAAACATCTCCCGAATCGCTACTGCTGCTGGAGTCCGCCATTTTTTTCAGAGAAAGTAATAAGAACGCATGCGCAGTCACTTTGATAAAAACGGAAGTGACTAGGTTATCGCGCGTGACACGGCGTCTGCTCTTAGAAACCGACAAAACCGGGAACGGCATAAGCAAAAATAAAATGCGGCGGCAATTTGTTTTTTCCGTAGCAACGTTAAGGTTGCCGTAGCTCCGTAGCAAAGCTTTATTTTTCGTAGCTGCTACGGCCAAATCGTAGCAGTAGGCAGGTCTGCACTCTGCCACCTTTCTCCCTGGGTGTCAGTACCTTCTGGCTTTCACAAGATGAATGACTTATTTCAATACCAAACACGAATGGCAAGAGTCTGCAACAAGACAGACTTTTCTTATTTCTAAACAACGACTACCTAACCACAAAGTACTGCAAGAAGGCTGATTTGTGTTAGCTCGTATATTTGTAAATATCGACTACCAAAAGGTACTGAAATGTTCACTTAATATGACATAGACTTGTTGCACACACACACACCAAAGGTAAAATTTTAAATCACTGACATTATCAACTAATATCATATAGACTTGTTCCATGCACACACACATGTACACACACACACACACATAAGGTAACATTTTAAATCATTGAAAGGTTCACCTAATATAATACAGACTTGTTCTATGCACACACACACACACATGTACACACACACACCAAAGGTAAAATTTTAAATCACTGAAATGTTCACCTAATATGATATAGACTTGTTGCACACACACACACACACACACATACATTGGTGCAACTCCCTAAATGAAAAAAAACTGAAAGGCACCCATGGCCCCAGCAGGATACAGAGGCAGAGCCCCGTCAGACGATTCAGAGGGGCAAGATAACGAGACAGACAGACAGTTAAAATGATAGATAGAGACAGTTTGAGTCTGATAAGCCTTGTAAAATCATTACATTGCCTTTGAACACTTCCAAGATAGAACCACCAAGTTCAAAACGCCCCAAATCATTTTGGTCATTTTTTGTGTTTTTTTGATGAATTAAAAAACCACTGAAGTTCAGTTTCTGGTAAAATTAAAAATACTGAAATCAGTGTAAAACTGAAAGTGTAGCAGCCATGCACATACACACACACAACACGCAAACAACACACAGACACAAGCATGTCACTTTCTCTCACCGGACAGGCCCGCCTTGGAGCAGAGGAGCGGCAGGATGGAGGGGGAGCGCACCAGGCCGGCGAAGAGGTCCAGGGCTCGCAGGGTGATGCCCGGGTGACGCTCCAGCCGAAGGCAGTCCACCAGCACCCCCCGCAGCACCACGCCCTGCAATCTGGGCACACACAAACAACAGGAATCAGCCGAAGGCAGTCCACCAGCACCCCCCGCAGCACCACGCCCTGCAATCTGGGCACACACAAACAACAGGAATCAGCCGAAGGCAGTCCACCAGCACCCCCCGCAGCACCACGCCCTGCAATCTGGGCACACACAAACAACAGGAATCAGCCGAAGGCAGTCCACCAGCACCACGCCCTGCAATCTGGGCACACACAAACAACAGGAATCAGCTGAAGGCAGTCCACCAGCACTCCCCGCAGCACCACGCCCTGCAATCTGGGCACACACAAACAACAGGAATCAGCTGAAGGCAGTCCACCAGCACTCCCCGCAGCACCACGCCCTGCAATCTGGGCACACACAAACAACAGGAATCAGCCGAAGGCAGTCCACCAGCACCACGCCCTGCAATCTGGGCACACACAAACAACAGGAATCAGCTGAAGGCAGTCCACCAGCACTCCCCGCAGCACCACGCCCTGCAATCTGGGCACACACAAACAACAGGAATCGGCATTAAAAAAAAGTACAAGAACAGTTATCAAAAAATGATATGACAAAATCTTAATATCAATTATTTGTAAATTATGTTGAATTATTAGATCTAACATGCAAAAACTGATGGAGAGAGACATGCAAAAAGGAACATATATTTTCTGAAGCATTTTTTTAATTTTAAAAAATAAATAAATAATTATATCAAAACTAAGTTCCACTGATACAAATCAGCAATGTTTCTAGAACGCTACAAGCGGTTAGCACATTCTTGCCAAGTTTAAAGTCTGTGACTGAAGAATTACAGGAGATATGAAAATAAGTAAACAAATGTTCTGGTTTTAACTATGCCTGTCCCCTTAAAGATTCCTTTAAGATTTGTTAACATTTGGTGTTTTTTAAAACTGTGCGTCAGGTTTAAATCTGCCGCGTTTTGTGGACGCACTGGACTGAAATTCAATGCGTCAGATGGGAGATTTGAGGTAATATTAGGTATTGCTATTAGGTACTTCATAGTCACAAAGGCGTCTCTGTGAAATTCGGGTTGCTCCCACCTGGAGAGCGCGTCGCAGCCAGAGGCTGCCTGGTTTTGTAAACAGGAAGCGGAGCCACCGAAAGAAACGATTCAAGGGACATCACCGGCTTTGACAGCTGACGATAATGCCAAGTACCGTTCAAACAATATGCTTTCTATCAATTTCTTTTCCGCACTCGTTCAGCAGAAATGCAGAATTTTGTTGCTGACTGTAACAGCGTAATCGGAGGTATCAAAACAGAATAATTACGGGCAAATCCATAAGGAAAACAGGTCTGGAGGAGGAAGGAAGGAAGGGGGGTGGGGAGGTAAATTTTGACCAAATGATAACTTTTTTGTTGCCACTGGGTTTAACGTATGCTAAGTGCATGGGCACACGGGACCTCGGTTTATTGTCTCATCCGAAAGACTCCACGTTCAGACCGTAAGGCCTAGTGCAGAGTGAGAGGAAAAATCCCCTGTACCCAGGTTCGAACTCGGGTTTACTTGACATGAGGCGAACGCGCTACCACTGTGCCACTGTACACGTCATATACGTGCATCTTTACGTAAGAACAAAAAAACTGTTCATAACATACCTATCCATGTCAGGACCTGTCAGCTTTACCACCAGGGAATTGAGAACATCCAGTGCAGCTTCCACCACAGGGACTTTGAACCCAGAACTCTGAAAACACACACAGACATTTCACACGCACACGCACACACACATATCATATACACACACATCCACACATGCGAGCGCACACACACACACAGTGACACACAAACCCCAATAAAACATGTTTATAACACAACCCTTAACTTTTTTCAGTTAAGTGTTTTCATACAAATGTAAATATATGTATATACTGATCATGTTTGTTCAATGTATTGAATATAATTATGTTGCTCTTTGATAGTTGTTATGCTTTTAACTATGTGGCCTGGATAAGGTTTTATACTAAGATTTTAACAGTTTTAAACATACACAATAAATAAATTATCAGTTATTAGGATTTGCGAGTCCCTGCATCATCACTATCATCACCATGATCATCATCACCATCATCTGTACCTCTTGGCCAGGCGACGCCAGACGCAGCAGCTTCTGCAGGAGGTTGAGTCCCTGCAGCCTGGACGCGGGCGTGGAGCCCCTTCCTAGGTTCTGCGGAGGGCTGACGAGCAAGGAGGACGACGCCTTGGAGCTCACCGTGCTGCTCTCATCATCCCCCTCCATCCCCGACTCGCTGGGCTGCACAGGGTTTGCACACCACACACGTCTGGATTAACCCTTTCGCCGCCAGCCATTTTCAGCCAACAATACCATTAAACTTAACTGAGTACAGAAAATAAAATATCTGCAATATTGCGAATTCCTCTGTGACAAATATAACATCCTTACCTTCCAAAATTAAGAAAATAGGGTATTTCGATAACAGGTCCTGATTTGATGCCTTTTAGTGACATGGGTGTTAAACCATTGTGGTGCTAAAATGCGACATTGGCGGTAAAAGGGCTAACTCATTTGCATCGTAATAATTTTGAACTATTAAAAAACCTCACAAATCACTCCAGCCATACACACAAACAAAACATTCATTTAAACAAAAGGAGAAATGAAAGAAGATAACGGGGTTTTACTTAAGGTTTAGACATAGGGAAGTGCTAGATCAGACTTTTTTATATTTATAGACTTTACATAGAAAAACTCTCTACACCGATTGATTCCCCCACAACAAACCACTACAAAAGCTGTCAGAGGCAAAATTGTGGTCTAAGGGAGCGAAGCGAGTTTAGAAGTGACCAAGGTATAGTGTCAGGGTTTGTGGGGACTTGGAAGAGTGGCAAAAAAGGACCTTTAAAGGACCAGTAACATTTTTTAAAGGACCTATTTAAACCTTGTTTGTAGTTGTACTTGCAGACGTGATGGGCGCAGCGCCAGACGCTGACGATTGTGGTTGAGCAGATTCATTTGTTGCAGAAGTACTTCTGCTGCTTGCAAAAAAGTCGGTCACATTGCACCTCGATTCCGCCTTGTGCCTTCTTTCAGCTTTCTTGTGATTTTCAGTCTTTGCGTGCTGTTTCAGCACCGACTCTCCCATTGACAAGATGTTGATGTTTTTTTCACAATATGCACAACGAACTGCATGTTTGCTGTCCATCACTTTTCGGACCCAGTCCTTATAAATGTCTTCTCTCAGCCAACGATCCTGAACGAACACTTTCCAGGCATTTTTACACTTTTTACTTGAAAACAAGCACTGAAGCAGCCGCATGTGCGAAGAATTTCAACATGGCACATAAGATATCTCGCCGAATCTTGCGCATGTGACCGGATTTACAGTGACTATTAAAATTAGATCGTCTGCTCAAAAGATACGAAGGTGATCGATTTTTGGCAAATTTTACTGAATTCAATATATTTTTGGGAGTTCATTTCTTAAGACAAGGTACTTAGTTTTGTTTTTTTGCCCGATTAAAGGATTTAAACTGACCGCACCGATTTTGACTGATTTGAAAGGACCTCCTTGCTGATATAAAGGACTTTACAGGCCTTTTGAAGACCGATCAATTTCACAGCACTTTAAAGCACCTGAAAGGACCCCACAAACCTTGAGTGTGCACACAGATTTACTTCCCTTGAAGCAAATGCATCAAATTGAGAGCTATCTATTAATTCTGAACATATAAGGCCGGAACGATTTGAATGAGCTAAGTCTCAAGTCATTGATAAAGTTAATTTTATACCTAAAACAAACAAAAAACCAACAGCAACAAGAACAAACCTGCAAGTTTATTTGAACACACACACACATACACAAAATACACACACACACACATCAGGGCGATTAGTTGCTTGCCTTGACTTCAACTATGACCGACTGTCCATTCTTTTCCTAAGTTTTGTTTTCATCTTGAATGCATGAAAATGTGTTTTCTTGTTTATACTATATAGACCGTGATCCGCTCGTAATATCGGTACCAAACGAGTGGCAATTTCTAATATGAATTTTTGAAATGGTACATGTCTCTAGATAATAAAAAGTCATGAAAGCAACTTGGGTCGAGTAGCTTATTAAGTGTTTTTGACCGTTATGTAAACAGTGGTGTAAAATAGTTAATGGTGTAAAATAGTTGTTATAGAGTACCTATGTGGTCGATTTGCTTCAAACTTTGCATACAGAATGCCAATACATGTATGCAAATGCAGATGTAAAAGAAAAGATGTATAACTCTGTGTATCACAAATTATTAGTTATCTCCCTTTAAAAAAAGGAAAAATAACACAATACTCTGTTTTTATCAATTTTAAAATTTAAAAAGCAAACTACATACTAATTTAACCTTCATTGTGACCTTAAGTGAAATACATAATCAGACGCTTTTGCGCGGCTTATTATATTTTATAATTAATTCATTATTTAATGTGACATTGGCACTATAGAAGCCTCTGTGCACAGTGCTGTACACCTAGGTGACTACAAATTGCAGACTATGTAACTGATAAACGTAAAAAATGCCATCATGATTCTTTGTATATCAAAGGTTATGTCCGTAATGTCAGTTTGCCCGAAAATGTAACATTAACGGAAATAACAGTCATAAACGGAAAATCTTTGAAAATCAAATATCTCTGAAACTACCTGATCAATTTTAAACCGGTTTCGATAAATATGTGCTGGATCTCAGCCTTGTTGAATTTTATGGAACCAATAGCAACGAATATGTAAAAAAAACCACGGTCTTTTCGGTGGAAGAGCAATGTCATTTGGGCGGAAATTTGCTGTTTGGCGGACAATTCCCATTCCTGACACACACACACAGCCCAAACCTCCCCATGCCCAGGTCATGACTTCCACATGACAATACAATACAACTAGAGAGAAAGGTGGCAGAGTGGCTAAGACGTTCGCCTGCCAAATGTAATGCGTGACCGCAACGTGAGTGACCCGGGTTTGAATCCCGGCTTCGCCCTTTGTTTCTAGTTGGACAGGAAAAATCGAACTGAACGCTGAGTCCTTCGGATGGGGACTTAAAGCTAGTCTGACCCATGCGCTTTACGCACATAAAAATCAAATCCCACGGCAGTTGAAAGTCGGTAAGAGCAGGGAGAAATCACGCTTCCTGGTATGGCCAAATTGATAGCTAGGTTTCCCAAGTCTGCCCCCCCCCCCCCCCCCCCCCCCCCCCCCCCCCCCCCCCCAACAAAAATGTTTTGGGTAGGCGCTGCGCTTGCGGCGACGCGCTCTCCAGGAGAGAGCAGCCTGAATTTCACAGAGATAAGTCTCTGTGACTTGAATATATACCAAATACCAAAATAAAACAAAACCAACCTTCTCTTTCTCCTGATCCGTCTCCACAGTCGATGAACTGGTATCCGGCTGCTGGCCCGACAACGACGACGAACAAACACCCCCACCAACACCCCTCACCCCACCCCTCGACCCCACCAGCAGAGCGCGCACGTCCCCGCACACGGCCACCAGCGTGTTGAGCACGCGCAGGGCACACAGCGTGAGCGTCTCCAGCGCGTTGGCGTACTCTGCCCCTTGCTGCATCAGCGCCCCCAGCGAACTGCTCAGCGACTCCAGGGAGGAGCTGCCCCCCTCGCCCCCGCTGGACTTGACAGAGCCCCCGGATGACGCCGCGTTGTTGGGGGGGCTGCCCGGGGAGGCGTCCCCACTACTGAGGATGTCGATGTAGTGCTGCAGGTAGTCGTTCAGCATGGGTAGAAGGAGGGGGGCCCCTGAGGGGCGGGAGGAGGAGGAGGAGGAGGAGGAGGAGGAGGAGGAGGATGTGGAGGAAGAAAACGGTGATGACTGGTCGGGTTTGAGTGATGATGATGATGAGGGTGGTGGTGGTGGTGGGGGAACAGGGTGGTGGTGTGAAGGTGAAAGGTCTAGCAGCTGGTGCAGCCCCTGCAACGCCAGGAGGTAGTGATCCTGCTGCACTATAGGTGTGTGGATTGTAACAGAGTCGGGCTGCTTGAGAGCCTGGGTCGTCGGGGAGACCAGTTGCCTGAAACACAATGCATCGCACTCATCTTAATAATAAGGCCGGGTTCACATTTAGACGCTTAAGTTCCGTACGGAAAACCCTAAATAAGTGGAAGAAAGAAGGATAAAAGTTTACGCATATATATGAGGAAATTCGGACACATGTATGCACAAATCTTTTCCCTTCTTTGTTCCACTTATTTATGGATTGCGCACGGGTTTCCGCATGGAATATCCGCTCATAGTAATAATAATGCAAATTTATGTAGCGCTTATTCTCCTAATGGGGTTCTAAGCACTTTACAAAAATGTCATAAAATGCATTTAAACCAATAACAACTACAAACAAACAGAAAATAATATCTCTTCTTCGTTGCTCAGACAATTTCCCGTCATATGCGCAGATGCGTCGAGCTGCCGTTATGCGCTTAACAAAAGAAACAGGCCAAGCATGTCCGTCTTCAGCTGGAGGAAATCTTTGTAGAGGGCCAGCCACACGTCCACAAAAATCGCACAGCTGTACAATACGATTCAATCACGTCATCTCGATGAGCCAATCACATTTGTTCGTTGAGACCATGTGATCGAATCGTATCGTACAGTCGTGTGATTTTAGTGGACGTGTGACTGACCCTCAAAGACCCACCAGATCACGTGTCAAAATCACGGGTTTCACGGGTTTTCCCTCTTATAGCTGGAAAGAAATCTTGTTTTGACCTGGTCTCACTACCATACAAATGCCCCCAAATTCGAAGCCATACATCATTTTAAAGAGCAGCCTCAATTTGAACATGGGGGCATTTCTATATGGGTCACAGCTACCCAGAAAAAAACAAGGGACTTAATCGTGGCGCGTCTGTGTATCTTTAAGAGTTTCAAGAACAAAGGCTATAGAATGGACCGGTCAGGCAGAAAGATAGATGATGACAGTAAGCAAGGGGCAGGGTCAAAGAGAGTGACATATTAGAGGAAGTTACAGGCACAGAACTTCCAGGAGGAGGGAAACTATTTGTACGAAAGACCCACCCTCCCCCCATGTGTGTGTGGGGTGGTGGTGGTGGTGGCATGCTGTTATTAAAAAATGTAGTCCGAAATGGTGCTTGTCCTAATAAAGGTGAGAAAAACAATCGACTTTCAGCCAAAAAATTAAACACACACACGCAGGCGCGCGCACACACACACACACTTATTTGATCAAAGAAACCACAAACACCACTAACTGTGTATACTTTTTGAAGGTAGCTCTGTGCTGTGAAAAGAATATACACAGTTAGTGGTGTTTGTGGTTTCTTTGATCTAATATTATCTCCATTATGGGTAGAACCACTGGCATCCTTTATGGATCCACCACTATTAACAGTGGCATTTTAAGCTATAAAGCGTTGTCAAGCCACATTTCTACAGTGCATGGAGGGTTGGTAGTGTTTTGTGGTATAATTTGTTCATAATACACACACACTTACACACACATACAAAGCCAACCCAAAACCCGCCAAACAATGAAACAAAACAACACATTCATGGGTGCCCCTCCCCAAAATGAAAAAAACCCTGAAAGGCAGGGGTCCAGGGACCCATGGCCCAGGCAGCCCCTACCAGACGATTCAGGGGGGCAACTTAAGAGAGAGATAACGAGACAGACAGACAGTTAAAAAGAGAGACAGAGTTTGAGTCTGATAAGCCTTGCAAACTTCCAAGATAGAACAAGTACACTAAGTTCAAAACGCCCCAAATCGCTTGTGGTCAATTTTTTGTTTGTTGATGACTTACAAAAAAACTGAAGTTCAGTTTCTGGTCAAATACAAAATACTGAAATCAGTGTAAAACTGAAAGAGTAGCACCCATGAATCACACAAAACTGTACATCACATCAAAACACGCACACCGCACCTGGCCTTCTTGACAGGAGAGAGGCGCGCGGTGGCATCGTCCCTTCCGTACTTCATTCCCGTCAGGTCGTGCCTCGACGGCATCCGCTGCAGCAATCCCACAATGCCGCTGTCCTCCACTTCCCCCTCGCTGCAGCAGCCGCACTGCAGGAGCTGCGACATCAGCTGCGGGCCGACCGTCGTCCGCCCTTGGAAGCAAAGCAAGAACAGTCTGGACACATAAGTCAACGTCAAGAAGAGGAAAACGTGTACAGCAAGATCGTGCTACTACTGTCTTGGGTAGAATTACAGTCACAGCAAGAACATTAGGCAAATATGTACTTTAGCCACCCCACTCATTATTACAACCCTCAATCTCAAAGTCTGCTTCTTTCAGTTTTATCAGAAAGTGATCCTCGGCTGATTCTAACCCTATTGGTTTCTAAAGAAAAATGACAGAATGTTGCTTCTCAGTGAACATTTGCGATGCAAACATTTTGGGTGACTAAAGTACATGCTTGCCGAACATCCTACATCAACGCTAAAAAATATATATTATAAATGAACAGCAAGATCTAGCTACGCTACGGTCTTGGGTAGAATGACAGTCAAAACAAAAGCATCCAAGGTCAATGTGAAAAAGAAAAAAGTTACAGATGTACAGCTAGACTTTGTTACAGACTTGTTTGTAATGCTAGTCAAAGCAAGAACATAGGCATTGATAACATTTGGTATGTGGTACTTCACAGCCACAGAGGCGTCTCTGTAAAATTTGGGTTGCTCCAACTTGGAGAGCGCGTTGCACGCAGCCAGAGGCGCGCGCCACCTTTTTAAAAATTATTTGCATGTGGTTTTTGTGTGATTGATAAGGAAGGAAAGGGGAGGGGGGTATATTTTGACCAAATGACAACTTTTTTGTTGCCACTGGGTTTAACGTGGGGGCACACAGGACCTCGGTTTATCGTCTCATCCGAAAGACTCCACAAAGGCCTAGTGCAGAGTGAGGAAAAATCCCCTGCACCCAGGTTCAAACTCGGGTTTATCGTATACGAGGCGAACGCGTTACCTCTGTGTCACTCTACACCTACTGTTCACACGACATAGGGGCATGTGGCGATTATGAGCCTACATCAAGCCAAGAAGACCCAACAAAGTCGGAGGGGTGACCGGAATAACGTCGAATGTACGGTTGCGCCTAAGGTCGAAACAAAATGGCATGACTGACAAGTGTGCCTAATGTCGAAAATTTCATGTAAGTTTTACGTTTGAGTTTAAGGTCGAATGCACAGTTGAGCCCAACGTCGAATTTCAAAGTTGTGCCTAAGGTCGAATGTACGGCTGAGCCTAAGGTCGAATGCATCGTTGAGCCTAAGGTTGAATGCACAGTTGAGCCCAACGTCGAATTTCAAAGTTGTGCCTAAGATCGAATGTTTAGTTGAGCCTAACATCTTTGCAATTCGACCTTAGGCTCAACTTTGCATTCGACCTTAGGCTCAACTTTGCATTCGACCTTAGGCTGAACCGTACATTCGACCTTGGGCGCAACTTCGCAATTCAACGTTAGGCTCAACTTTGCATTCGACCTTAGGCTCAACCGTATATTCGACGTTAGGCACAGCTCTGCAATTCGACATTAGGCTGAAGTGTGCATTTACTTATTTTCGACCTTAAAGAGCCCCCCGATCACGTGTCAAAATCACGGGATTCACGTGTTTTTCCTCTTATAACTGGAAAGAAATCTTGTTTTGACCAAGTCAGACTCCCATATAAAGTACCCCAAATTGAAAGCTACAAGTCAGTTTAAAGAGCAGCCTCAATTTGAATACGGGGTATTTCGATGACAGCTTACGGGGTGTTTAAGCACACCTGTACATTCGACCTTAGGCGCAACCGTACTTTCGACCTTATTCCGGATTCCCAGTCGGAGTGCACTGACAGACTGTATATCAGAGTGACATACAGCGAGTGCTGACGCCACCAACAAATGGCATAACCCCAGGAACGCAGAAGCCAAGAAGAGAGGTAGAAAGGACAGGTGCTTGGGTCTTGGGTAGAAAAGTCAAATCCTAATCCATTGATTTCCAAACAATTCTTTTTTAGTTTCAATCATCAACAAAGCTAATTAGCATTAAAGGTTAGAAACGTGTAAACAAAAACAACATTTATGCAGCTTTAGAAATACACATATTGTCCACCTTCCTCACTGATGGACGAGAAGAGAGTTCTCCCCATGCTGTACTCATAATCAATGGCATTGAATTATATTAAATTTCATTTAGATTATAGCATGCACACACACACAGAGAATCACACACACATACATACACACAGTCACACATTTTGCTCCAAATAAATAAATAAATAAATAAACAAAAATACATTTTCATCGAAAAGATCAGGAAACGAGACATCCTTGGGACAGACTGACCCCCCCCCCCCCCCCCCCCCCCCAAAAAAAAAAAACCAAAAAAAAACCTTGCACGACAAACATATACTCCTTTGCTGACCGCAGTCAAAGGACAAAGCAGAGAGAAAACGTTCCAGTCTACTACTACCTCTGAAGCCAGACCCCGCCAACCGCAGACGCCTCTCCCTCCTCCTCCTCTTCTTCGTCGTCGTTGTCGTCGTCGTTGTCATCACAGCCTTGGAAGCCCCCACACTCCGTTCCGCGCCCCTACCCCCACCCCCATCCTCCTCCACGGTCATGGTGCCCACACTGTGAGCCACCACCCCGACCCTGGGCGACATGAACGACTGGACGCTGGGGAAGGCGCCCTTCTCCGGAGTTCTGGCGCTCCGGGGTTGTTCGCCCACCACCACCACTCTCCGTGCCCTGGGGCTCTTCTCTGGACTGTGGCTGTGGCTGTGGCCTGCCTGAGACAGAGATGTCGACGATGTCCCCCCTCCTCCGCCTCCTGCCGAAGTGGAGGGCTGGGGCTCTGAGGAAGCCGATGCCTAGGAGAATGAAGGATAAGAAAGATAGTATATATATATATATATATATATACACATAGATATGCATACACATACACACACACACACACGCGCTAACGATTACATGGAAGTGTACGCCTGAAAAAATTAAGTATACACACACACACACACGTGATTTGCTGTCCATTTTCCCTTAATTTTGCTTCCATTTTTAGTGCATGCAAATGTGTTTCCTTGCTTGCATTGCGCTTGAGCGAGGCCACACTGTAATTTCACCTAACGTGATAATGAAGTATTTTTTACTTTTGACTTTGATTTGACTTGACACACACACACATGCATACGCACACGCGCACACACACACACCACACACGCTTATGATCACAAGGAAGAGGACGCCTGGAAAATCAAAGTACAAGAAAGACGGTATGAGGAAAACATTGGCTTTGAATTTGGTATTTTGAAGTATAATTTGGTGAAAAATGGATGGGGGGGAATCCACATAACATACTATGCTTTCTTTTTTCTGGGGTGTTTTTTTTTTATAGTAAAACTTCTTCAAGCTCACCGGTAAGTCTACTGCACAAACTAACACACAGTTTCGATGCATCACTTTTGCAGTCGCTCCAAGATGAACATTATTTTTTTTAAAGCCTTTCAGAAAACAGCAGAGTAAAAAAATATGTAAAGTGTTTGAATGATGCAGATATCTTTATCCTCGTAAAACTACTCGATGACACCACAGTAACTCATACTACTACCATATGTTTCGGACTGCGGCATCAGTTCACTATGAACAATGTTCACTGAATAATGTTCAGTTTTCTACAGAACGAACGCCCGTGGCAAATGCCCCACTGCATCCATCACTGAGGATGACCTGACCTGCTTCTGCGTCAGTTTGTTCTCCAGGGCGCGGCATCGGTGCTGCGACTGCAGCAGGTCCTGGGCCTTGAACTGCACCTCCGTCTGCAGCTGACCCACCCGCTGCTGCAGCTCCTTCTCCCGCTCCTTCGCCCGCTCACCCTCCGCATCTTGCCTGCACAATTAGACGCACCGAGGAAGCTTACAAACAGACTTCAGGGCTCCCAGGGACCCCCATTTGGGGGTCTATGAAGCACTAAACTTATAAATGACCCTCTAAAAGAATGTGCAGGGGGTCCCAGGGATGCACTAGAAAAATTCTTTTTAGCATTCGCAATGCCACTGGGACCCTCTATCCCGCCTCTAGGACCCTCTATACTGTAAGTGAAGGAGTCCCTGGGACCCCTTGTTTTGCGGGACGATTGGGAGCCCTGCATTCAGGATGAATTCTGAGTATACTCGGAACTGGAGAAAGCTAGTGAGTGCCTAATTCTGAGTGTTCTCAGAACAGCAATTTCTGAGTCTAAAACATGTCTGAATCCGTGTTTTCTCAATCCAAACCACGTTTTTTTAGTTACTTTTCTTCGCCACTCTTCCAGTGTGTTCCAGCCTTCATTTCACTTATGTTTGGCACTTCTTCTTCAGTTTTTAATGTCTAAAAGGTCAGCAAAAACAATCGGCCCAACACGAGCCTCAGAAACTAGTCCAATAAGTTTTCATTAACAACGATAGTAATAAGGAGACTCGTAAGTCCGATTTCAATGCCAGTAACTGCGATTTCAAAGCGAAAATTAAATTTGGATCAACCAGTATTTTCGCCAAAGACAGTGGTGAGTTTTGTTGCTCTATTTATTGGTAATAATTTTTTTCTAGGCAAACTCCAGGCCAGTAATGCCAGGCCCCTAATGATGTTTGCCTCAGGCAGTGACGTCTTGAAAGGGTTAAAATATCCATCATAATCATCCTGCTCTTTCTCTCACTCCTTCTCCCGCTCAGCCTCCGCATCTTGCCTGCACAATTAACACACCAAGGACGTCCACAAACAGACTTCCCTAAAACATCTGTCATAATGATCATCATCCTCTTTCAGCTCCTTCTCCCGCTCCTTCGCCTGCTCAGCCTCCGCATCTTGCCTGCACAATTAACACACCAAGGACGTCCACAAACAGACTTCCCTAAAACATGTCATAATGATCATCATCCTCTTTCAGCTCCTTCTCCCGCTCAGCCTCCACATCTTGCCTGCACAATTAACACACCAAGGAAGTCCACAAACAGACTTCCCTAAAACATGTCATAATGATCATCATCCTCTTTCAGCTCCTTCTCCCGCTCAGCCTCCACATCTTGCCTGCACAATTAACACACCAAGGAAGTCCACAAACAGACTTCCCTAAAACATGTCATAATGATCATCATCCTCTTTCAGCTCCTTCTCCCGCTCAGCCTCCGCATCTTGCCTGCACAATTAACACACCAAGGAAGTCCACAAACAGACTTCCCTAAAACATCTGTCATAATGATCATCATCCTCTTTCAGCTCCTTCTCCCGCTCAGCCTCCGCATCTTGCCTGCACAATTAACACACCAAGGAAGTCCACAAACAGACTTCCCTAAAACATCTGTCATAATGATCATCATCCTCTTTCAGCTCCTTCTCCCGCTCAGCCTCCGCATCTTGCCTGCACAATTAGACGCACCAAGGAAGTCCACAAACAGACTTCCCTAAAACATCTGTCATAATGATCATCATCCTCTTTCAGCTCCTTCACCCGCTCAGCCTCCGCATCTTGCCTGCACAATTAGACGCACCAAGGAAGCTTACAAACAGACTTCCCTAAAACATATGTCATAATGATCATCATCCTCTTTCAGCTCCTTCTCCCGCTCAGCCTCCGCATCTTGCCTGCACAATTAGACGCACCAAGGAAGCTTACAAACAGACTTCCCTAAAACATCTGTCATAATGATTATCATCCTCTTTCAGCTTCTCTCACTCCTTCGCCCGCTGAGCCTCAGCACACGCACACACACTAACTTGAACCTACAATTTACAATAATTATAGGGCATTTGCCACAGGCATTTGTACTGAAGCAGGGCTCTCGGGGGGTGTCTATGAAGTACTAAAATCTTAAAGGACCCTAGATTTAAAAAAATGTGCAGGGGGTCCCAGGGATGCACTATATTAAAAATGGGCAAAATAACATGCCATAGTCTTTGCATTCCAAGCTATGACCTGTCAAGGAACATTCAACAACCGTTGTTTTCACTACTTGGTCTAATTCATTGAACTAATTTTCCTAAATGTTTCAGTCTCTTCTTTCTTCCTGACTGTCATAGACCTCTCTCTCTCTCTCTGTCTGTGTGCGCCCATGTGTTCATTGACATTCTGAAAACTATTGTCAAGCTACTCATCAGGTGCACTAAAAGTAAAATTATTTTTAGCATTCGCAATGTCATTGGGACCCTCTATCCTTCCTCTAGGACCCTCATACTGTAAGTGAAGGAGTCCCAGGGACTCCTTGTATTGCATGACGATTGGGAGCCCTGTGTAGTCCAGACAACAAAATTGCCCATAGCTGCGGTGAGCTACGCTCTAATTTCAAGGCTACCTGCCCTGCGGCAAATGCCCTATTGCAAATGTGTACCGGCAAATGCCTTATTGCAAATGTGTACCGGCAACAAATGTGTACCTTTCGTCTCGTTGGGCTCTCAGTCGCTCCAGCTCCTGCTCCTGCTTGCGGAGGGCCTCCTTGAGGAACTTCACCTCTCCGTCCTTGGCGTACAGCTCACTCTGCGCCTTCTGGGCCTGGGCACAAGCATCACGATGCTCTCTTGTAAACACAAATCTGTTCGGGTCTAGGATATTTCCCCCCCCCCCGCACATTTTCCCCCCCCCCCCCCCCCAGTCCATTTGCCCCCCCGGTCACTTGACTCCTGGTACTTTAGCCCCCCACACACTTGCCCCCCATTCCTGGCAGACAATATCCCCCCTGGACATTTCTCTCCCCCCACACCCCCTCTATGTGTGTGTGTGTGTGTGTGTGTGTGTGTGTGTGTGCGTGTGCGTGTGTGTGTGTGCGCGTGCGTGTGTGTGTGTGTGGTCTATCACTCTATCTCTATGTTTCTGTCTACCTGTCCGTCTGTCTGTCTCTCTCTCACTCTCTTTCTTGCCCCCGAGTGTGTGTGTGTGTGCATGCGTGTGAGCGCAAGTGCATGCATATAAATATATGTGTGTGGCTGTGTATGTGTGTGTTCCACTGTTCTACTTGAACAGACTATGGAAGTGTGTCGGATTGGGAAATCATGTTCATAACAATATTAACACACTGTCTATACTGTCTGTAAATATACACATGCACAGAACATTAACGAGTAGAACAAATAGACAGTCCACACACAAAAAATCAACTCAGTTTGGATCATAATGTATCCAGAACGTTCAGCTAGTTGGACCTACATCAATTTTTTTTTACAGCCAGAGTCAGGCCAACCAACAGGAAATATCCTATACAAGGAAGGAAAGTGGAAGAGTGGCTAAAGGCGTTCGCCTGCCGATTTCAATGCACGACTGCGATGTGAGTGACCCGGGTTCGAATCCCGGCCTCGCCCTTTCTTTTTAGTTTGACAAGAAAATCGAACTGGGACTTGAAGTGAGATTGACCTGTGCGCTTTGCGTACGTAAAAATCCTATGGCAGTTAACTTAAAAGTCGGTAAGAGCAGGGAGAAATCCTGTTGCCTGGTATGACAAAAATGCTAGCTAGATCTCCCAAGTCTGCTCCCACCCCCTCCTTACCCTTTCACAAGACTGACACAGTGCTTTCACAAGACTGACACAACGCTTTCACAAGATTGACACAACACTTTCACAAGATTGACACAACACTTTCACAAGATTGACAAAACACTTTCACTAGTTTCACAAGGTTGACACAACACTTTCACAAGATTGACACAACACTTTCAGTTTCACAACATTTTCACAAGATTGACACAACACTTTCACAAGATTGACACAACACTTTCACACTTTCACAAGACTGACACAACGCTTTCACAAGATTGACACAACACTTTCACAAGATTGACACAACGCTTGCACAAGATTGACACGTGCAACATTTTCACAAGATTGACCCAACACTTTCACAAGATTGACACAACGCTTGCACAAGATTGACACAACACTTTCACAAGATTGACACAACACTTTCACAGAGACTGACACAACACTTTCACAGAGACTGACACAACACTTTCACAAGAACTGACACAACACTTTCACAAGATTGACAAACCATGGATGCCATGCTGACTGACCTCGATGTCCTTTTTGCGTAGATTTTCTCTGAGCGCAGTGATGGTGACGGGATTGCCGGCAGCTCCATTCTGATTCTGCACAGAGGGGCCGGGCACTATTCTGGCGTCTGGGCCAGTGGCCTCCACGGAGGAATGGTCGCTGGAAGACCTGCTGGAGGTCAGGGAACCAGCCGCGCTGGACACGTCAGAACTAGGGGTCTTTCTGGAATAGATAGAACTGTGGGACGAACATTTTCAGTAGATATTTCTTTTAGTTTTAGCCACTTTCAAACCAGGAAACTTAGAGCTTTAAAAATACTTTAGCTTAAAATCAATTTCTTTTGTTAGTATTTACTGACTTTTAAATTTTATATCATTATGATTATTGTAGCCTTTGACTAATAATATTTTAATAGTAATATTAACTAATATATAGTAAAGTTTAAAAATAAATACCCAGACATAAATCATTATTTCAAAATTATCATTTAATGTGTGTGTGTGTGTGTGTGTGTGTGTGTGTGTGTGTGTGTGTGTGTGTGTGTGTGATTATAAACATATTAATAATTATAAAATTTATATGCATGATGTATTGTGGAATTATGTATAGTCCAAGCATGCATTCGTGTGTGTGTGTGTATGTGTGTGTGTGTGTGTGCGTGCATGCGTGCGTGCGCGCGCACGCGCATATACAGTGATTGTGCTGCAATAGAAATTTTGAAAACCAATCCCTTCAGCAACAATTCCCCTAACACTCAGTAACACTAACAGTAACAACTGGTGTCAAAACTAGTCCCAGGAAAACAAAAACAAGAAGAAGAAAAACCAGAAACTGACAATGTCATTGTCAAACTCAAGTCAAAGGCTAAGCCTCTGCTAAAATCATTTAAAATAATAAAAATCAGTCCTACTCCAAGCAAAAAAGATTATCAATCCCTAGGACTGACAGACCAATTTTTTTTTTACTTTAACTTTTTTTTAAGTGCTTTGGTTTTGCAATCAGTGAATCACTGAATCAGTAAATCTTACTCATGCCAGTCATGGTTTAGTTAATTGCAATCACTGGAGCATCAATGTACGAGTATGAATGTGTGCCTGCATTATGATTTGCAATATTTTATATTATTATCAGGGCTCCCAATCGTCCCGCAAAACAAGGGGTCCCAGGGACTCCTTCACTTACACTTACAGCATAGAGGGTCCTAGAGGCAGGATAGAGGGTCCCACTCCCAGTAGCATAGCGAATGCTAAAAATAATTTTTCTAGTGCATCCCTGGGACCCCCTGCACATTCTTAATCTTTTAGAGGGTCCTTTAGAATCTTAGTGCTTCATAGACCCCCAAATGGGGGTCCCTGGGAGTGGGAGCCCTGATTATATATATATTCTTTTAGAGGGTCCTTTAGATTAGAATCTTAGTGCTTCATAATCATACTCATAGACCCCCAAATGGGGGTCCCTGGGAGCCCTGATTATCTATGAAGCACTAAGATTCTAAAGGACCCTCTAAAAGAATGTGCAGGGGGTCCCAGGGATGCACTAGAAAAATTATTTTTAGCATTCGCTATGCTACTGGGACCCTCTATCCTGCCTCTATATTTAAACCAATGACCACCAGAACATTTAGTTCATCACTTCACTTGACATAAATGTCCACCAGAACAGTAATAATAATCACTAATAAATATATAATTTGCATACATAATAAGTGACAGTAGAGTAGTACACTAAGTACTCACCTCAACGAAGCAGAAGACTGTGGGTACACTGACGACGAATCCGAGCTCGACGATGTCGACGTTCGATTTTTTAATCGAAGAGTCGCGCCCGGCGCAGGAGCCTGGAACACCCCTGACGGCCGTTGTCCACCCACCGGTGTGGACTCAAGGTCCAGAGTCTGTGGCAATTCTGCTTGACCGCTCTCTTCTCCTTGTTTGGATGTGGAAGCTTCACCTCCAGCGGCTACCCCTTCAATCGCTTGCGAGGCAATAATGTCCAAATTCTCCAGGTCTTGCTGCGTGAATTCCAAATCATCCCAGTCTCCGCTTTCATCGGGTTCCGGTTTATCCAGGCGCCGTCTCTTTGTTGACTGTGGGTTACAGGCGGTATGCGAAGGGGGTGAACCATCTCTTTTACTGCGGGGCTGTTTTGGAGGTTGTGCCATTTGATAGCCAGAAGCTGGAACTGTTAATTGATGAGGCTTCAAACCACTTGTTATGGGCTTGATTTTGAGGTTATAGCTATGAAAAAGCGGGTTTGCTGCCATGTGCTTTTTGCTGTCTTATGACCTCATTGTGAAAATTGGCAAACATTTTGCATTATTTGATAAACAATGTGTTTTGACTTCCAAGTTCATCCCGTGATCCTATTTGACACTGGCATGACTGATTCATCACAACCATTAGCAAACTATCAGTATCACTATCAGGGCATAGTTTGCTTTAAAAAGAGAAAAAAAAAAGTGCGGTGTACTTTCAGTTTCACATTTTCACTCGAGCTAAGTTATTGTTGAGACATTTTTTGAATCCAATCTTTGAAACAGCACAAAGTTGCAGGGCCCTGCCACAGGATACAACGACAGGGTCGACCAGACCAATTAAATGAGAATAACGAAAGCACAGTCACAGTTGAGTTATCCAGAATCTAGGCCTACGTATAATGCACTATTTAATTTGCCCTAGTAGCCTAGGGCTAAATAAATTGCAGACGAAAAATTAACAAACTTCAACAAGTATGAACTGCATTTATCAGCAACATCGTAGTTTTTATTTCTAGAAATAATGCCCAGCCTTATCTAAGTGTTCAGTCCTTCCGGATTTTAAATTAGAAATGAAGATAAATACATGCGATCACTTCAATTAAGTTAAAAACACGTATCAGATTCACTCCTTTCAAACTCTCCGCCATCATGGCAGAAGAAGTTGTAAATTTCATGTAGGCATTAAAACGAAACAAGTACGGAATCAGTAATTAATATGGATAGATTGTGAGCATTTCATTTCATTTTCTTTCATTCTTCTGAAATATAAAATATCAGTGATATTTTTTAGAGAAGAAAAATAGGCTACAAATAATACTTTTGTTGAAGATTTAGAAGGAAACAAAAATGTAGCTAAGAGACTATTTGAACAGCAAATGGATACAAACGTTTTTCATCGTGAATTTTAGCGAGGCCGCAATGTGCGTGCTATGCTGTACATATTGTTAATGTTTTTATATTGACATTGAATGATGCATGCTAGTCACTATTGGCTAGTTCGAGACATAAAATAATGACAGTAGGAAGGAAGGGTGTATTTTAATGCATGTATTTACAACTTGTTTTATTCATGTATAATTGAACTAGGCCTATTAGCAGCAATTAAAATGCCCCGTGCTTAATTGCTACACCCTGCGCTCGCTTCGCTTCGTGGCAGCTTTTCCCTGGCACAGGTCTTTAGAATAGCAGTTGCCAGAAAAACACTTCAAAATGTCTCCCACTGTACGTAGTCCACGTTTGCGGAGCCCCCTCGGCTCTCACTGACTTTCACTGTGATATTGGCCCTTAAAAATGTCTTCCACTGCATTCCCCTGTTAATGCTGATCACAAATGCGACCCAGCACCACGACAGGGACATTAAGTGTTAAATTGACCATTCTGCATGGGAACATTACTTATCTGAAAACTTCAGACAATTCTCTTTCTAATGATACAAGAACCGGTAAAGGTATTAAACGGATGCCACCCCCCCCCCCCCCCCCCCCCCCTCCTCCACTTCTCGGTTGTTTCCACTTTTTCAGTCTTGCCTTTCTTACTGCAGATGAGTACTTCATCCTCTATCATTTGCTATATTTAGCACTAATTTGAATAAAGTTAGGTCAGGTCAGGTCAGGTAATGAGGGCAACCAGGCCTCGCGGCCTCTGAAGTGCCCTTTCAATATAGTTTTTTTAGTATTGAGCACAGCTGTGACGGTTTTTGATGACACAATCCTACCCTTAGTACCCTTAGTAGGGTGAGTGTGGGCCATTTTGAGAAAACACCGTCTAATGTCTAGCCTCAGTATATACTATAGCTGAAGAAAATGCATTGACCTACTCGTATTAATATACTTAGACCATATTAAAGATTATCCTTTATGAATATGAAAGATAAAATGTTGCTTAGCACAAAATACCCATAACTCAAAATTGACCCCCCAAGATGAGATTCTTGACTTTGCAAGCCTGTTGTAAGAAACTAGCCCAGCAACTTAATGTCCCTTTCGTCGTGCTGGGTCATAAATATATATATACGGTTGTAGTGGTCTAACGCCAACATTTTTGAAACTATGAGCACCCTTGATACTATGAGCGCTTGTTTTCGGAGCCCCATTCAGCTCTCACTCTCACTGTGCTAGGGGAAGACGGGGTAAAAAGCGCATGGGCGGGTAAGAAGCCCACCCCAATTATCTCATGAAATAAAGAAAATTTCAGTCAAGTTTGCCCATGAGACAAATGCTAGACATTAACGCTCGCCTCATGGGCAAAATTAGACTGAAATTTGCTTCATTTCATGAGATAATTGGGGTGGGCTTCTTACCCGCCCATGCGCTTTTTACCCCGTCTTCCCCTATTAGTGGCCCCTTCAAAATGCATGTCTTCCACTGGGTTTCCGCTGTGATGCTGATCATGAATATCATATAATTATAAGGCTATATGGGTTTAACACAGGACTTTAGAATTTCTTCCCTCCCGCTTCCCTGTTCTGTATCCCTCTTCGATTCCTTCCTGGGGAATATATGGCACAGGCGCCAACCAAATTTGTGGTGTTTACCAGCCGCGTACGAAGAGAGCGAAGCTGGTAATGTTTACCAGCCGCGATCAAAGAGAATGAAGCTGGTAATGTTTTCAGTGGATTCTGAAGCCGATCGAGCTATCTCTATCTGACCATGTGATTATGTTAACATTTGTTAACGTTTGAACGAAGGGACATAGAACGCTCAAATTTTGCATGCGGATAGGTACTAATATCTAGGCCAAGTTCGACAATGAAGGTCATAGGTCAAAGGTCAAGGTCACTGGAGCCGAAGATATGTATTAGTGCGTTTATACTTGGGAGAGAGAGAAGAAAAGTGCTGTACTACAGAATGAAGAAGAGTGACTGCTGTACCTTTTAGAACAGGAAAACATTAACAAGGTGTGGAAAGGTACCTGGGAAAGGGAAACACACGACGTTTCGAGTCGTAGACTCTTCTTCCGGTGTAAACGTCGTGTGTTTCCCTTTCCCAGGTACCTTTCCACACCTTGTTAATTGTTTCCTGCTGCCACAGGACTAGGCAGGCGTGACCACACAACGCTGAGTCATGCCCATGGTCATGCCTCACGCGACGGCCCACACGGCTCGAGGCATAGTGTGTGCGGTTGCTTCATACGCTCTTTGTTACATGTTGAGTAGAACAGGGGTGTAAGGTGATTTTGTTGTATTTACAAAAATCAAGTATAATTTAGTGCAACGAAAAGCGCTTTTTCTGAATGTGCCTGTTTCAGTTACATAGTACATGCAATAAGCTTTGAATCAACACCAAACACTTTATATCTTATTTAGTTATATATAGCCCACAAAAATCGGGTTTTTCTTTTGGAGTGATTCTTTTGTTCTTTAAAGATTTTTTTGATTTTTGATTTATACGAATTAGTGCAACGAAAAGTGCTTATATATATGTACACGTGATACAATGTAAACGGAATAACTTTCACACTGACACCATTATATACTTCATATTTCCTTTTATTAAAGTTAGCTCAGTACAATCCATTAAAATCGGGCTTTTTTTCTTACAAGGAGGGTGGGCCTTCGCATTACATCAAAAATAAGTAGCTCGCTACTATGAGAGTCATTTGCGACAACCACAAATTTAACTTTTTCTGTACGGTAACCCTATAGCCGATGAAATTTGGGTTTAAATGTCGCAAATACACACTGAGGTAGTGGCTTTATTTTTACGAGCTACATTTTCATGCGACAGGCCTTACATCAAGAATCATCATATTGAGGTTTAACCGAGGCGTGGTTATACCGCTACACTTAAATTGTTAAAAAATCGGGACTTTACTGGTGTTGCACTGCCTCCGGGCATTGCAGCCAGTATTGTTCCCACCATCTTTGTATTTACAAATGTCCCATATGTGTCTATGACCGAGAGGACGTAAAACATCATTTTCATCATCACAAGGAGGGTGGGGAGGAGGCTCACGTGCAAACTATTTTTGTCACAAAAATGAAAAACAAATGTCATGGTTAAAGAAAGGAGAAAGGGATTGAGGCGGATTGGGGCAGTGGCAGGGGGGGGGGGGGGGGGGGGGGGGGGGGGCTCCTGGTTGCACGGACCTCCTTCCTCCTTCACCCTCCTCAATCGGCTGACTCAAAACAACAACAAAAAAGAAAGGCAAGAAAGAAAAGGCACACGCTCGTGAAAAAGAAACAAGATGGCAATGCCATATCAACGAAGTTCCACTTGAATGAAAATGGGGTTTAACATCCGCTCGGCTGCAAGCAGCACATATGAGACAAACCATAAAACATCCACCATCAACATCTGATAATTAATCGCTTAAACATGAAGTTCTACTTACCAGCAACACCCACATACATATATATACCCCACCCCACCCCCCACACACATATGCACTTGCTAAGTCTGATGTGTATCAAATTTGGATTTGCACGTGGATAAGTAGTAAATGCTGCCGCGCGGCTGGTATTCTAGCGTTTTTCACACTCTAGTTTGTCTCTGTGCTAGGCCGGGGTAGGCATTGACTCACTCTCTTAGAAGAGGACATGCAACGGTTTCTAGCCACGGAAAACCGCCACTCCATCACCCCTTTTCCCCTTTTCTCTCTCTCCCCCCCCCCCCCCCCCCCCAACAAAACAATATACACAGCGTTTCTAATTCTATATGTCCGCCACTTTTTTCAACTGTTCAAGTTTCTTCAGCTCTAGGCTATTCTTTTCAAACATTTAATTGTATTTTACTTCACACTATTTAGACCTTTTTATTGAGACTATTACATTGGCAGAATCTTCAACTTGATGAAGGAGGCCGATCAACGGGAAGAAGAAGACGTTATCCTTTCCCTATACTGGGCCATAGCCTATCATTTTCATACAGTACACTGATATTCTCTTTTCTTTTTCGTACTACCCCCCAAAGTGCAGCAGAATCTTCAACGTGCTGAAGTTGACTACCTAAAAGGGAATAAGAAGAAGTCTATTCTCCCAAACGATCGTGCAAATAATTTTGAATGGTTTCTTGGTGTATAGTCACAGTGAGCCTGTGAACGACAAACATGGCTGCTGTGTGGAGGGCACTTGCCCGACAAGGTCGGACTTTAAACCAATATTATGCACTGAAATCACGGCTTAGTATTCAACCAGCATGTCTGATATCAACTTCAAAGAAAAACAAAGACGTAGCGGTTCCTGTGCAACCCATGTCTAAATCTGAAGAGCTGAAAAGGCTCGAAGAACACTTCGCAGACACCGATGAGAATGCTGACAAGGTAAACAATTGATAAAATTATACTCTCTCTCTCTCTCTCTCTCTCTCTCTCTCTCTCTCTCTCTCTCTCTCTCTCTCTCTCTCATACACACACACACGGACACTTGGACTGGAGCCGCTTTGGCTCAGTTGGTTGAGCAATTATTATCCTTTACATATAATATATAGTGAGGCAAGGAGAAAGGAGTATCAAATAGTAAAGTAATTCCTGACTATAACTCTATCTTTTCCCCTGAATATCTAACTCCCTCACTATATACCCTATCTTTGCTGAACTTATTTTCTTTCTTTTTTTCGTACACCCCCTAAAGTGCAGCAGAATCTTAGCAAAGTTGGCTAAGGCGAAGAACTTCAGCCACATGAAGAGACAGTGACCAAGGAGAGAGAATCATCCTCATTAGGTAAAGTGAGTCGATTTACGGCCTATTAGGCGTAATCCCCTACGCCCAATCATGTTTGCATTAAACAGAAAAAAGTGTGTGAGGTTCAAATGAACAACTCACCATGCTCTGGTCGCAGTGGTGTGTCCACAACAAAAGGACACTTCACTCCAATTTTCCTCACTCCATTCAGGTTAAATGGGTACCTGATCGTATCTCTTCCGTGATCGGATCGACACAGCAATTAAAAGTGTAATTATGACTTTCGTCTGATGGTTTCGTTCTTCCTTTTTTTGATTTCTTTGGTTTCTTTGCATCGGGTGTATGCATCAAAATAAGTGCAGGGGGTGCACAAAGATCGCTTGTGCACACATTAAACCCTTTAACTCGCTTCAATGTCGCATTTTTGGCACCACAGTGGTTTAGCAAAGTGTCACTAAAAAGCCATTGAACAGACCCCAGGTTCTCCTCAGTTAGTCGAAGACCCGTATTCCGTCAGGTTTGCATTTTGTGGTAGGTAAGGACAGCTTAATCGCAGTGGTGCACGTTACAGAGGAAATCGCAATATTGCAGATCTCCACCCAGGTGTAAACGGGTACCCACACTGACGTCAGTTTAATTGTAAAAGTCCTTTTTGAGCTTTTGAAAAATGAGGTCCCGTGTGCGGCATGCAAAGGGTTAAACTTAAAGCCCATTCCACTATTCGGTAGGAGTAGGCCAGTTGCAGTCTAGACAAGGACTTTGGGCGTGGGGCGGACAAGGACTTTGGGCGTGGGGCGGGATAAACATTCCCAGTAGGAAGAAGACACAGTGTCAGTGTGTGACAGTCACCATTCCACACCACAATTGGTAACCAGAATTGGTTCTTTTGCCAACATACCAGATGCACACTTAGAACCTTTTTGTGATTTAGCATCCATCGTCTGCATTTTGACTATGAAAAGTATGATGCTTACACACACACATGTATGCTCTCTCTGTGTTCTTGACAGTGGGTTGGATGTGTGTTGGTTTGCTATAGCTTTCTTCTTGCATGAACATTGTTTCTTGGACTCAATAATATTATTGTGCATTTTGCTATTTTCGCCATATTGACCAATTCTTTGTTGATTTTTTGGTGTATCTCTCTCTCTCTCTTTTCTCAGTCACACACACACACGCACGCACACGCACACACACACACACACACACACTAACTTAGATGATTGCTATATATTTAAGTGACTAGATGCAAGGCTATGCAAATTTCCATATATTGATTTGAAGATCAGTTTAAGAAATTTTGAAACTAGATTTAGAGAGATTTTAAGGCAGTTGGGAGAGTGTGTGTTTTGCGTGCAACATGTTACAAGGAAACTCGCCATCATGATAATCCTCCCATGGCTTACTCTGTCAGATTGCATTTTTTCATTCTTATTTAATTTTTAATTCATAACTTCAGTTCAACTTTTAAGTTTGGACTTCATTTCAAGCGCACAAAATGTTCACTTAGGAAGTTAGGTACAATAACGCGCACATAGGATGGTACAAGACCATTTTCCCCCTTTTTAACCCTTTCACCGCCAGCCATATTTCAACCAAAATTTTCCATAAAAATTACCTGGGTAGAGAACAAAATCCATCTGCAGTATTGTGGATTCTTCTGTGACATATATAAAATAAGATCTATCCTTACTTCTCAAAACTAAGACAATAGGATCTTTGGATAATGGACCCCAATTTGATGCCTTTTAGTGACATAGGTGTTAAATCACTGTGGTGCTAAAATGCGACTTTGGCGGTGAAAGTTAATACATGGTAATATTTAACGTGGTGACAGCCCTGACATGGCCTTAGTTGTCAATGGGGCTATAATTTTAATCTTAAATGAGGCATGGGAATTGGAAAAGTAAACAACAGCTGAAAAGCGGGGGTCGGGGGGCCTCAGAAGGCCCCTAGTCGGGGTCCAGGGGGTAACGGTGAAGCTTTTGTGGTGATGGAAGCCCTAAAAGTAAAACTGCATTAGAGTGGCTAACTTTAGTTATGTTTTTTGTTTTTTCGGCAGACTGTTTTTCGGCGGAAATTTGCTGTTTGGCGGACTATTCCCATCCCTGTAATTACATTTTTTTTTATCAGTTTTGGATATACACACAAACTTTACATGATTCACATTCTATTGTTGCAGAACTGGGTGTCCTATGGGTACGAGCCAGGAGACCCTCAGATGGACAACTTTGTGCACCATGTGTCCATGTTCATCCTCGTCAGTATCTGCGTCTGCTGGGGATCTTTCATCTTGGCTTACCAACCTGACCACAAGTGAGTTGTTAAATGGGCAAAAGTCAGGTTTAACTCTCGGCACTGGCCAGCTGCTTACCCCATTTCGGACGGGCCATTTGAGTTTTTTGACTAGGTTCGAAAACCCATCACCACAAAAAAGTTATGAAAAGTTATGGACTGATATTTTCAGATAAGATTAATAACACCATGCAGTTGCACTAAACGATCGTAAAATATCAGATTCCATACCTTCGTCGTTTGTCTCCAATTGACGAAAACAGCTAACACATAGAAAGAAGGACAAATTCACTTTCCGATCTTTGACGCCCCTCTACAACCAAACCTGAATGTAAAGTCTGCAATGATTGGTTGATTTGAAGAGATGCAAGGTCAAAGCAAACCGAAAATAGGTTATGACGTCGCACTTGAAAGCTGGTTACACTAATACTAATTTTTGTTCAGTATTTTGGTTTTGCAGTCAGTATTTTACTGATAATTACCAGTTAACGTGATCACTGCTTAATTATGCTTTTTTTTCTCTCACTCGTCGCAGAAGCCAAAGCTGGTGCCAGCGCGAGGCTTTCCTGGAGCTGGAAAGGAGAGAATGTACGCTGTGTGTGTGTGTGTGTGCCAGTGTGCTTGGATGTGTGTGCATGTGTGTTTACCACGCATGTCTGTTTACATAGTCACTCAGTTTTAATCAGTGATTGCGCTAGGATTTTTTAGCGAAAAAGCCCCCCCATTGACCGGTATCAAAACCAGTCTCAGGGAAACAAAAACCAGTGAAAACCACAATATCAGAGCCCCTGTTAAACAATTTATCACTCCTAGCAAAAAAAACTATCAGTCCCTGGACCTGACAGGTCAAATTATTTTCAGTATTTTGGTTTTGCAATCAGTATTTTACTGATAATTACCATTACCAGTGAACGTGATCACTGCATAATTCTTTTTTCTTCTCTCCTTTGTCGCAGAAGCCAAAGCTGGTGCCAGCGCGAGGCTTTCCTGGAGCTGGAGAGGAGGGAGCGTGAGGGTTTGCCCCTGGTGAGCCCCGACTACATCGACCCCAGCAAGATCGAGCTGCCTTCCGACGAAGAGCTAGGAGACGCCGAGATCATCGTTTAGGATGTAGAGTGAATTCTTTGGCAATTTCCACGCCTATCTTCGTTAAGAGAAAATAATTTATTTGGCAACGGTTAAAGCCTTTATTGATCTTCTCATCATCCATCAATACGTTGTCTCCTCTTTAGAGGATAGGCGTGAACATTGTCTAATTGTTTTGCATACATGTGTGTGAGTAAAAAGAAAAAACCCTTAAAATATGAAACAATGAGAGATAAGAGAGAAAAAAGTGACGGTCTAGGTTATGGACTCTATCTGAACTAAAAAATAGTGTTATTTTAGTGAATAACTTTTTTTTATGAAGGAAATTAATGTTTTGGTTGATAGGTTTTTTTTAATGAAGTATAATATTTTTTTTCATTTCATGGTTTCATATTATTGGTCAGGTTGCAAAGTTCTTTCAAGTATGATGTGTGTGTACATGACATATGTAAGTACTGATGTGTGTGTGTTTGATAAAGTGTGTAATCTGTTTTAAGAAATAAGATTGAATTTCTTTTGGACTGTCTGAATATGTAGATATTTTGAATTGTAAGGGTTACGTCACTTTAGGCAAAGCAATCACCTTATAAATACTTGCTTATACCTTTGTTATTCCAAAGCGAAACAGGCCTTTGAAATATGACAAATATGATATTTGACTTATGGTTTTGATGTTATGCAGTATTGATATATCTATAAACAGTAACATTCAAAATCCATCATTTTTGCATCAAAAGTCATGTTTGCTTTTCTTTTTGTAGGGTTCAGTAATGTTTAACTCTAAAATCCTTAAAACAAATAAACAAAACACAGTGTTTAGAGGATAAACTGAAATTTGTAAATTTAATTAACTGCTTTTCAAATTGATGGTTGTAGTTCTGATTGCTAAAAACCCATTGAAAGTGCTGTGTGTTTTGAAACACCTTGTTGAAAGAATTCATATTCTTAAATTGTCAGTTTGGTTTTAATAAAATGACCCTTCATACAAATTACTTGTTTCAAGGAATCTGTTATTGGACGGTTCAGACCTTGTATTCACTATCGTCATTGTGTGTGTGTGTGTGTGCGTGTGCGTTCTGTAACAATCAAACCGAACCAAGGGCCTATGCAGTTAGTCTGTCTACTAGTAGTACTACTGTCTGTGTGTTTACGTTTTTGAGCCTTCAAGTTCAGACCCCTGGGGTGAACTTGTCATGTATAAGGACAGTTCCTGACATCACCCCCCTCCCCCCAAAAACAACCCCCCAAAAAACACAAGTACCATTTTTTACAAACATTGATCAAAAACTAGGCAAACAAAACAAGCAACAAAAACACTTCATTTTCACTCTCCTGTATAAAGTTGTATTCATTCAAACGATGGAAGCGAACGCCAGGTTGGTTTGTCGCCGTCTCCGACCAGCAGAGAAACTTTTATTATTATTATTATTATAACAAAAGTGCAAAATTATCATATAAACTGTGTTGTTATTATGTACACTAGGTAGAAACAACGTCAACAAGTTTATGTTTAAAAATAAAAGCACAAAAAAAATATTAAAAAAAACATGCAACATACAAAAGAGCAAATGAGTGGTTTAGTTACTGGGTGGTCACATGATAAGATGATGCGAAGAACAATGAAAATACCAAGTGGTTTAGGAACTGGGTGGTCATATGATAAAAAGATGCGAAGAACGATGAAAATATGTGCGTAATAAACCAGCAAATTACAAATTACACATGGAATGTCTTTTCAACGACAAATCTTGTTGCATTTTTTTTAACAGAGCATGACAACAGAACCTCAATCTGACGCAGAATAAGTTATTAACTAAGGGGGATAAATAATATGTACAATCCCCTTATTACTTCCACCCCCACCCCACCCCCCAAAAAAGAAAGAAAAACAAACAAAATACAGCAGAACTAACATTACAAAGAATTTCTTTAGTAACAGAGTCACTCAATACTGGAATTCTCTTCCAGCACATATTAAATTGGCACCTAACCTTAATCAGTTCAAAAACCTCCGATAAAGACCCCAAGAATCAACAATTGAAATGTGTATATGATTAACACATCTAAAAGCATCCTGGTCATGCCAATCATGAAAAAATACAAATAATCAGAAAGGACACATAAAGAGGCCTCATTCTCTGACCTGACCTGTCTTTCTGACTATCCGGTCCATTCTGCCTTTTTTCACGAAAAACTTTCCAAAAGATTTCCTCCAGCCGAAGTCGGACTTGCTGGGCCTAACTATTTCTTATGCGCATAACGGCAGCATGACACGTCCACGCTCGTAATTGACAGGAAACTGTCTGAGCGATCGAAGAATAAGAATAAGAATGATCATGATCATTGAATGTGTTCAGGGAATGGAGGCACAGCTTGATTTACCTTTGAAGAGAATTTCTCTGTTGAAAGAAGTAAACTCCTACATATGTCCTGCAAAGGGTCGGAACATGGAGCACAAGTGTAATTGCTATACCGACCTAGTTATTGCAGCCCCATTAAAAAAAAAAAAGTAGCCATGATCACATATTTTTTAAGGACAAATCTTGACAACAAACATAAAAAAAAATGTTGATAAACACAGTCTGAAGCATGATAAGAGGCATGAATGCAAAGAATAAGACTTACACACTACTTCCCCCCTCCCTCCCCCCCCCACCCATGATATCTCTACCTTCTCAAGCGTGAACACGCACACACACCATCTTCTTCTGCGTTCCATGGCCATAATGGGTAAGGTACGTATGTGTCCGGTTTTCAGTGTTCACTGGTCTCCCCGCTGCGTACAGCCGACACATTCCGATTTCGGAGGAGCTCAAAGGAGAAAAAATTATTTGGAAGATTTTTGTAAAGAAAAAAAAAAGGCAGGAGAATGGGGTCCAATAAGTCCGAAAGATAGATGATGATGGAAAGCAAAGGGAAAAGGCAGAGTCAAAGAGTGGCAGATTAGAGGAAGTTACAAGCACAGACCTTGCCAGAAGGTGAGGAACTATTTTTACGAAAGACCCCCACCCCCCACCCCCCCCCTGTATCCCCACGGGGAGAGACTCGGGGGAGGCGGAGGGGTCGTCCAGCTCCCCATATGGAAACACAAGGCATCCACCCACTGCCCCGACACACAATCTGATAAACCAGTAAATACTCTAAAGCATACAAAGGTGAAGATGAACACAAAAATGACCAAATAATGAATCTTTTGCAAGCTACTCTCCTCTCTTGGGACACGGACAACTTAACTTTTGCAACGGAGGCAAAAAACAAAAACTGACAAAATTGAAAAAAGAACAAGTAAATACACTGACAATGAAAGTGATATGCCACGAGTAAGATATGTGCGGGATAACAATGTGCCACCAGTTAAAATTATTGGAATGTCCCCCACGATGACAAAATCAATTGGAGAAACATAGGGCCACTTTCCCCAAAGACTGCATAGGGGAAGATAAGCATCCGGTCTCTTTTCCCTATATGAGTAGTGAGGACAGAAACACTGGTTATGTCCCTTTGAAACGTGACACATTTTACACATCGAGAGGCCAGTTGAATTCTCCGTTCAACTTCCAGTCTGAGTTTTTGGATAGCCTCCACTGTGAAAAGTGTACTGGACCCACTAACGATAACTCTGATCGCCGAGCTCTTAAGTAATCCATCTTACCTTTTTAGAATATCTTTGCTTTCCCGTCCAATAAACTATGCATGTTACATAGTACACATTACTATTCACCCCACAAAAAAACAACCTTATCAGACTGAAAACATACTAATTTCTTACATTTGATTCGTGCGTAGCTGCTATCAAGAACCTTACACATTACTATTAATTCACCCACAAAAAAACTTTTATTAGGCTTGAAAACCAGAGCAGTAAGACGCTATATCACCAGCCGCGTGGCACATTTTCACCTCCAAAACGGCAGTTTTCTGCTCCAGTGACCTTGACCTTTGACCAATGACCTTTGACCAATGACCTTCAATTTCGAACTAGGCCTACATATCCCAACAATCGTGTTAGGCTGTGTGCACGTTTACCAAAAAATTCAACTTCTGTACGGAAACCCATCTGTAATAAAAGGAAGTAAGAAATATGGAATGTGCACATTACATACAGAAACCCATCCACTTATTACTTACTTTCTCTTACTTTATCTGCGGATTGCGGATCGATTTCCGCACGGAAAAAGTTTTCGTCAATGTGCACCCCCCCACGTCACGTGTCACATTCCCTCTTAAGCTTGGAAGATTTCTTCTTAAGATTTTTTTTTTTACCAGCTATAAGAGGGGAAACGCGCAAAAACTGTGATTTTGACATGCAACGTGGTGGGTCTTTAACATACACACATAAGCAGCCGGGAACAGACAGAAAAAATCGTCACACTGTAAAAACTTTACCAGCTTCGCTTTTGCTGGTAAAAAAAATCCCCCCAAATGTTGGATCATTATATTTTCCTGCAGACGATGGTGCTCTTCTGGCTGCGGTTGGTGAAGTTGTTGCTGCGGGTGCATATGTAGTGGTAGGTGCCCCTGAATGTGGATCATTTCCTGTAGTGGTAGGTGCCCCTGAATGTGGATCATTTCCTGTAGTGGTAGGCGCCCCTGAATGTGGATCATTTCCTGCAGACAATGGTGCCCTTCTGGTTGCGGTTGGTGAAGTTGTGGGTGCACATGTAGTGAGTGGTAGGTGCCCCTGAATGTGGATAATTTCCTGTAGTGGTAGGTGCCCCTGAATGTGGATCATTTCCTGCAGACAATGGTGCCCTTCTGGCTGCGGTTGGTGAAGTTGTTGCGGGTGCACATGTAGTGAGTGGTAGGTGCCCCTGAATGTGGATCATTTCCTGTAGTGGTAGGTGCCCCTGAATGTGGATCATTTCCTGTAGTGGTAGGCGCCCCTGAATGTGGATCATTTCCTGCAGACAATGGTGCCCTTCTGGCTGCGGTTGGTGAAGTTGTTGTGGGTGCACATGTAGTGAGTGGTAGGTGCCCCATAATGTGGATCATTTCCTGTAGTGGTAGGTGTCCCTGAATGTGGATCATTTCCTGCAGACAATGGTGCCCTTCTGGCTGCGGTTGGTGAAGTTGTTGCGGGTGCACATGTAGTGAGTGGTGGGTGTCCCTGAATGTGGATCATTTCCTGTAGTGGTAGGTGCCCCTGAATGTGGATCATTTCCTGTAGTGGTAGGTGCCCCTGAATGTGGATCATTTCCTGTAGTGGTAGGTGCCCCTGAATGTGGATCATTTCCTGCAGACGATGGTGCCCTTCTGGCTGCGGTTGGTGAAGTTGTTGTTGCGGGTGCACATGTAGTGGTAGGTGCCCCGGCGGAACTGCAGCACCACCCCGGGGTAGGAGGCGGGGGCGTTGTTCAGCTGGGCCTGCAGCTGGGGGGTCCTGTCGCCCACCGCAAAGTTCTTCACCGTGTTCCCCAGGGAGAGGCAGTCCGCCTTACTCAGGCACCTGCCATAAGGGAACAGCAGAATGCAAGGCAAAGTTATACTTTGAACAACACCCCCCTCACGTCTACGACTCTCGATCTACGTTTACGACTCTCAATCTCAAAGTCTGGTTCTTTCAGTTTTCATGACAACCATCCTCCGAAAGTCGGAGTGTGGCTGCCCACGTGGCGAGGTAATCAAAAACGGCCACACACGTAATGTTCTCATCCCTAGCTTGTGCATCTGCACCATAGTGTTCAAGTGCTTCGGCTGTTGGGATGATCCCTGGAGTCTTTAAGCCAGGGTAAGAAAACAACATGACAAGAACCCTAGGCTGATCCTATCCCTATCCCTTTCCTGAGAACAGAATAATGTTGCTTCTTAGTGAAGATTTTTAAAGCGGAAATTGGATAGGGTGTGCGTAAACTACAACTTAGCCTAAGACTATTAAGATAGAAATAGGCAAGGAGAGAGGATAATATAGTAAAGTAAAGAAAGGTAACTCCCTCTGTAATTAACTCCCTTCACCAAAGATATTTACGGCACCAATTCGCCTAGCAAAGCATAAACAACAGCCCCATTGAGACAGACCAAAGTTCATGCATTATTTATATATTACATTTTCAAGACCACAAAAATTATACTTTTTTTTTCTTCCAGACCCAGCGTTATGTAGCACTTTTTAAAAATAATTTTTTGCTGTTGATCACTCAGTTTCTTGTCACATGAACGCAGATGCATCATGCTGCCATTATGCGTCTTATTAAGAAATAGGCCTGGAGAAAATCTCAGTCAGAGTTTCTAGAACAAAGTTTAGGGCATTTTACTTCCATTTAGAAAAATTTCACCAACATCCAAAATATACTTCTTCTTCTTCTACGTTCCCGGGCCACAAGGCCACAAGGGGTACATATATGTCTGTTTTCCAGCTTTCACTGGTGGCCGATTTCGGAAGACCTCAAAAGAGAAAACTATATGGAAGACTTTATGGAAACAAGTGCGAAATCGCAATAGTTTGTGGCATGCGGTCTATTTTTACCACTCCAATCATGAGTTACCTCCCCTGGCTTTTCAATAATTTTAATATGTAAACCAGAATGTTATCTCTGCACCATTTCGTAACTTTTTATATCTTTTGGAAAACATTTAAAACTATGTATCCTACTTATACTCATCAAAAGAAGCACCGCATACTCGTCGTGTCTGTTGTAGTGTCTGTATTACATATGTTTATTATTTTGTACGCTTTTAAAATACATCATTTTAAAGAGCGGCCAGAAGTGTAGCCTCGATTTGAAGTGCGACAATTTTGTCAAAATGTGCGACAATTTTGGACCGACAGACCGACCGACCGACAAAGTGAGTTATAGGTTTGTGGCTTGAGCCACAAACAAAAAAGGCAGGAGAATGGGACAAAAGTCAGAAAGATAGTAGATGACACGAAGCAAGGAAAAAGAGTCAAAGAGAGAGACGGGTTAGAGGAAGCTACAAGCACAGGAATTCCAGATGGTGAGGGAACTATTTGTAAGGAAGACCTCCCGGTATCCCCACGGGGGGAAGGGGGGATATAAAATAAAAATTCATATTTGTTTATTTGACCATTTTGTAATCAAATCTACAGAGACAAAGATCCAAAACTAACTTCTATTTAAGATTTTTTGGGTAAATGACGTAACTTGGATGTCAAACTTCAAATGACAGCAGTAACTTGGATGTCAAACTTCAAATGACAGCAGTATGGAAACTAGCAAAGATATTCACAGATGTTTTTCTGTGTATAAAGTAAGAACCAGGCTCCTTCTCGTGAACACAAAATCTTAATGTATGCTAAAAATTCCATGTCTTGTTTTCTCTCATGCACTATCACATATAATGATTGATTTGGTACTTTTATAGTCACAGAGGCGTCTCTGTGAAATTCGGGGTGCTCCCACCTGGACAGCACGTCGCAGCCAGAGGCAAGCCACCCTTTTAAAAATTTTTTATTTGCATGCGATTTTGTGTGACTGATGAGGAAGGTGGTGGTGGTGCAAATTTTGACCAAATGACAACTTTTTCGTTGCCACTGGGTTTAGCGTGTGCTAAGTGCATGGGACCTCGGTTTATTGTCTCATCCGAAACACTCCACATTCAGACCGTAAGACCTAGTGCAGAGTGAGAGGACAAAAATCCCATGCACCCAGGTTTGAACTCGGGGGTTTATTGTATATGAGGCGAACGCGTTACCTCTGTGCCACTCTACACCTGATTGATGATTGTTGTTGTCATACCCTGGCTAAAAGACTCCAGGGATCATCCCAACAGCTGAAGCCCTTGAACACTATGGTACAAATGATGAGAACATTTACGTGTGCGACTGTTTTTGATTACTCCGCCACGTGGGCAGCCACATTCCGACTACAGATGATGCTTTGTTTGTCACACTTTGGTTCTGACCCACGCACTGCTAGGTGATTGGTGATTGGTATCGTAATCAACTTTGGTGGAGGGGTGTTAATTAGAAAGAGAGTATTCACCCTTTGTTCAATAATTTTGGATGATGGCTACCTGAAGTATCCAGCGGAGGCCACATCCACAGCGAGGTCCTGGGGCCGGACCCCGGTCTTGCCACTTTGGTGGAGGGGAGTTAATTAGAAAGAGAGTATTCACCCTTTGTTCAATTTCGGATGATGCGCTACCTGAAGTATCCTGCGGAGGCCACATCCACAGCAAGGTCCTGGGGCCGGACCCCGGTCTTGCCACTTTGGTGGAGGGGAGTTAATTAGAAAGAGAGTATTCACCCTTTGTTCAATTTCGGGTGATGGTTACCTGAAGTATCCAACGGAGGCCACATCCACAGCGAGGTCCTGGGGCCGGACCCCGGTCTTGCCGTGGTGGATCCACTTGATGGTGGCGTTCCCCCACATGGTGGTCAGCTCCAGGGGCAGGGGCAAGTTGTCGTTGCGGTCCCTGATCTGCACAATGTTGGACCGGTCCGTGCCTGAAACACCACGCGCCATCACGTGAGCAGGATTCATGGTTGATTTGTTATCATGCACAGAATAAATCCCTGAATAAACCTGCGTGGGTGCTCCTAGGAAATTTCAAAAAATTCTGCAAGGGGGCGGCCCTCACGGAGTGCAGGAGCAGCGCACACACACACATTTACTGCTCTTTTTTCAGTTCTAGGACAACTACCCCCCAGACAAGTACCCCCCTGAAAACATAAATAGTGTAATAAAAAAAAAGTGACTTTCTTTTAACTTGTTTATTATATTTTATTTTGATTTCTATATACAAGGCAATTATATTCCCAGAATGTTTTATCAGTTGATGTGAGTGTGTGCTTATTCCCTCTCTCAAATGTCCCCGACCTTTTAACACTTTTTTTCTGGTTTGTGTCAGTGTGTGTGTGTGCGTGTGCGTGCGCATGTGTGTACATGTTTTACATCGACAGTAGGCCTAATGCTCGTGTGCTCAATGATGATCGTGTATGAACCAGTACGGAATAAACACAATGTGTCATATTGCACAGATACTATCACTTATTTTGTAAGATAATTAGTTTGTTGTGGTGTATGTCAGTGTAAGTAAGTGGACCGCATGGTTTTCATTTTGTTATCGCATAGACAATTTCTTTAATAATAATGTCTAAAAAATAATGTGTGGGGGGTACTTGTCCAGGGGGTAGATGTCCTAGGGTGGTAGTTGTCCGGGGGGTACTTGTCCTGATACCCTTTTTTCACCCCTCTAGACTAGTACAAGTGCTACGTAGTACATTCCTTTGAATATAGCAAATGCTTATATGGGCCCTTTTTACTGTACAAGTTTGTGTGTGTATGTAAGAAAATCGTTGCTTCTCAAATTCTCATAATCCAGCGACGCCGGCTCTAGGCAATAAAAAAAATCCTGCAATTCAGGACGTCCTGAAAGAAGGAGCATCGCATCCATGAACCTGTTTCTGTTACAACTGCATGAGAAAGGAAAAGCTGCTTCTTTGTGGGTTGTTTTATAGCTAATATTAGAGCATGAAAGCACACACTTCTTTGTTTCTGAGAGTTTCTATATGTGGTGGAATAGAAACACTAGATTTGATAAAATCAGTGCTTTTGTCATGGCATTATAGCTTCTTCTTCTTCTTCGTTCACTCAGTTTCCTGTCATATGAGCGCAGATGAGTCATGCTGCTGTTATGCGCCTAACTAAGAAATAGGCGAAAAAACAAGGTGAAGGGAAAAGTACCTGAGAGGGGGGACAACCGACGTTTCGTGTCATAAACACAGGTACTTTTCCCTTCACCTTGTTTTTTTGCCTATTCATTTCAAAAGTACAGCAGTCACTACTTCATCTTTTTTTTGTTAACTAAGAAATAGTTAGGCCTAGCATGCCCGACTTCGGCTGAAGAAATCTTTGTAAGAATTTTTTTTTTTTAAAAAGGCAGGAGAATGGACCAGTGAGATAGAAAGAAAGCAGATGACAGAAAACAAAGGGAAAAGGCAAGAGTCAAAGAGAATGACAGAATTAGAGGAAGTAATAAACACAGAACTTCCAGAGGGTGGGGGAACTGTTTGTACAGAAGACCCCCCGGGGGGAAGGCATTAGAGCAAAATGATGAATGTCTGTGTGCATGTGTGTGTGTACTTGTGCCTATGTATGTGTGTTGTGTGCATGCAGCCATGTTTATGTCAATGTGTTCGATCGCGAAAAAACAGAAATCAAATCATGCTGCTAAGGCATTGACCATACAATAAGAAGGAAGAGTAACACATCAATGAGCGAAATCAGACAATCAACTGTGAAAAAGTGCAGCAGCGCACTAACTCATTCAAGTCATTCCAGCCATATATGTCCGGAATTAATAGATAACTGTCAATTTGATACATTTGCTTCAAGGGAGGTAAATCTGTGTGCATACCATACCTTGGTCACTTCTAAACTCGCTTCACTCCCTTAGACCACAATTTTGCCCCTGACTTTGCTTTTGTAGTGGTTTGTTGTGGGGGAACCAATCAGTGTAGAGTTTTTCTGTAAAAAGTCTATATATAAAAAAGTCTGATCTACCACTTCCCTATGTCTAAACCTGAAGTAACAACCTGTGATCTTCTTTCATTTCTCCTTTTGTTTATGTATGTTTTGTTTGTGTGCATGGCTGGAGTGATTTGTGAGTTTTTTTAATAATTCAAAATTGTTGCGATGCGAATGAGTTAATGCATTCAAAACCAACAATATTCAATCATGAAAACTGAAGGGCATCGCTCCAGACCGCCGTTGCAGCAAATGCAGATCAAGATACAGAAAAGGATGGACCCATTTTGAAAACGATCCTGACTTCTCTTTCCATGCATTCTTTTTAAATTTTTTTAACTAATTCACATCGCAACAATTTTGAATTATTAAAAAAAACTCACAAATCACTCCAGCCATACACACAAACGACTTGAATGAGTGAAAACAGGGCGAGTTGAAGGTGGTATGGTCACCATTTCAGCACACATAGCGCAACCTACCTCCTGGTTCCTGCCCCATCATCCCACCATGCACACATGCGCAACCTACCTCCGTCCTCCCCATCATCCCCTGCCTGTCCGTCTCCTGCCGGGTTGCCGTTGTTGTGAGTGTTGGAGCCTGTGAACACACAGCAGGCTACAGTTCAGGCCACAGTCACTTTCTTTCTTTGACTTCACCCCTTGACTGCCAGAGAAAATTACTGGGACTAGCCTAGTACTGGCAATGCACCGTACTGGTAACGCCACGTACTGGTTTCGCCGCGTTTCTGAACCGATTCGCTTCCGGTTTGGCACACCGATAGTCACCGTCCCCGGTCATCTACCTACCAAATTTGAAGGCAATGGGTCCAGAAACGCCGGAGATACGGGCGCCGAGAGTCCGGCGGATACGCGTTTCGCGCATTTGCCGAACCGCGCAAATGACACGGCCGCCTCGGTTGCCGTTGCCATCGCCCCGTTAGGGCTCACACTTTTTACTTACAGCAAATTTGAAGCAATTCGGTCAAAAAACGTCGGAGTTATAAGGCCCGTTTTGTGTTTCAGACAGACACACACACACACGGACACTTGGCTTTTTACTATATGATGTGAGAGCTACGCGTAAGTGCGTAAATGCGCTTTTTCTATTCGACTAAAAAGAAAAGAAAAAAGTAAATGTACAGAGAGAGAGACGATTGTACAGATTGTCGAGTTCGGTAGACTTTCTTTGCGCACACACAGTGAAAATGAAAGCAGTTTGTAGCGTGAGTACATTCCCTTGACTGGATTTCGTAAGCTTCTCTGTGGTTGGCCAGTTACGTCCAATGGCAATGCATCATTTTTATGTGTTCGGCTATGATTTTGAAGGAAGATTTGGATGTTTTGAAAGCTATTGAGTGACTGTTTTATCGTCAACCATGAAAATTATTTATCACACCATTTTGACCATAGATGTGAGGAAAGAAGAGATCGACAAAGGATGCCAACACAAATTTGACAGGGATTGGACAGCAAGATCCATGTAGACGAACGCGGAAAAAAATGATGTCGGAGGCAAAGTCTCGTTTGAGTATTTTGACGATACCATCGACTACGCTTTTTTGTTTGGGACCCTCTCACATCCCTGAAATTAAAGAAAAAAATAACCGTACAAATCATCAAGTATACTTTAATATTTCCAAAAGAGAAATTCAGGTTAGGTTCAACAACATGACAGATATACAACATAACTGAAAGAACATTAATCAAACGTGTGAAACAAAATTATACCAACCAAATAATTATTAAAATTCATTACATCAACTTAGAAATGTGCACATTTAAAACACAGAGAGAGAGAGAGAGAGAGAGAGAGAGAGAGAGAGAGAGATCAGTAACCATTATTAACTTATAGCAATCCATGCCATGAAAAAGACAACTGATAGAACCAATCGGACAAAATGGTCTGGGGATATAACTCTCTTGACTGTGTTAAAGCGAAAGTCAGCATATCAGAGTTATCCGATGATGTCATCAGTGATGTTACCAGTTAGTACGTGATACGCTATACGGCAGTCAAGGGGTTAACCTCACGTCTTTTGCAAAAATAGTTCCCCCACCTTCTGGAAGTTCTGTGCTTGAAACTTCCCCATATCTCCCACTTTCTGTGCCTTTTCTCTTTGCTTTCTATCATCTACCGGTACTGTCTTTCTGACTTATATTCGACCCATTCTCCTGCCTTTTAAAAAACAACAAGCGCGAAATCGCAATAGTTTGTGGCACGCGGTCTATTTTTACCACTCCAATCATGAGTTACCTCCCCTGGCTTTTCAATAATTTTAATCTGTAAACCAGAATGTTATCTCTGCACCATTTCGTAACTTTTTATATCTTTTGGAAAACATTTAAAACTATGTCACTGCATACTCGTCGTGTCTGTTGTAGTGTCTGTATTACATATGTTTATTATTTTGTACGCTTTTAAAATACATCATTTTAAAGAGCGGCCAGAAGTGTAGCCTCGATTTGAAGTGCGACAATTTTGTCAAAATGTGCGACAATTTTGGACCGACAGACCGACCGACCGACAAAGTGAGTTATAGGTTTGTGGCTTGAGCCACAAACAAAAAACAAACTCCAAATAATTTTTCTCCTTTGAGCTCCTCCGAAATCGGAACGTGTCGGCTGTACGCAGCGGGGAGACCAGTGAAAACTGAAAAACAGACACATACGTAGCTTAGACTGTGTACACACATAAGCGGATATTCCATGCGGAAACCCATAAATAAGTGAAACAAAGAAGGGAAAAGATTTGCGCACGTGTCCAAATTTCCCCAATACGCGTAAAAACTTTTATCCTTCTTTCCTCCACTAATTTAGGGTTTTCCTTACAGAACTTACGCGCCTAATGTGAACCCGGCCTTACCCATTATGGCCTGGGAAAGCTGATAAAGAAGAAGAAGAAGATGAGAATCAGAAGCAGCAGTGAAGCTCACCTGTCCACTGCACGTGCACCATGTCCTGCTCTCGGAGGCTCAGCTCAGTGGGGGCAAAGTCGTACTCCACGGCGGGGTACACCTGCACGATGTTCCCCCGCTTGCCCCGCACGTTCAGGTTGAAGAGGCGGGGCCCCTGCAGGGCGGGGGGGCGCGGCGCCAGCTTGAACACGTGGCTGCGGTCCTGGAAGACGCGCCCGAACTGCGCCGTGTTGATGGCCAGCCGCAGCGGGGAGTTCTGCTCCGCGCCGACGTTCACGTAGGGGTTTTGTTGAACTGGGGATTTGGTCATCCTGTCGACAAAAAAGCAACAAAATTAAGCCATGTAAGTGTAATTCCAGCCGCGGTTGCCAGTTCTGCAGAACCAAGGATTACGTAGGTCATCCTGTTTAAAATGTTTTTTTTAAAATTCAGCATGGTAAAGCAATAATAGATGTTCAACCACCCCCCCCCCCCCCCCCTCCCAACAACAAAAAAAAGACACATACAGGGAAACCCGTTTAGTACGAATTCCAGGGGAGAGGGCCAATTTACTCGTAAGCATTGCTCGTTCAAACCATTTTATCGATTTTGGCAACCCTGACGAACCTATCAATCGCTCCTCACATCTACTGTGATGTGCGTGCTGGTAAAGTGTGAAAAAGACAGAAAAACGGAAACAACACACTTACCCAACAAAGCATGGTTGTAAGCCCAGTATCCTGTATCCATAGGGTTTTTAATGCCGATTACAAACACTTTAAAACAGTTTATTAACACACGATAACATCAAAAACATAAAATCCACACACGTGCTTTAAGAGAAAGTTAAAATTTCCCGGAAGTCACAAGATCAGTGCGCAAAGAGTGAGTCCAGTGTCGTCTGCTTGCGCTGCAGACACCCAAGTTGTTATATCGGCCAATCAGAATGCCGCTTACATATCGAGGGGTTAGTCAAGATGGCGATGTTGTTGTCAGTGTGTTCTCGTTCTAGCCAGGTAGTTGTGCAAGAAAGCTTGACTTTGGGATGGCGGTGTGGTTGTAAGTGCGTTCTCGTTCTAACCATGTAGTTTTTGCATAAAAGCTTGACTTGGGGAGTCATTAAATTGTACGTTATATGCAAGTTGCTCGTTGTAGCGAGCTCGTTGTATGCAGAATTATTTAACAAGGAAAAAGAAGGCTTGTGGTCAGGAATTTTGAAACCACTCGTTACACACGGGCTCTCGCTTAAACCGTACTCATACTAAATGGGTTTCCCTGTACATACTTGCTCAGACACACACACATAATAGTGTGAGCGTGCGTACGTGCACACACATTTACACAGAAACGGACATATAAACACATCCAAACACACACACAGAACTTACATCTTTTTGTTCTTGGTATGGTCAGTGTGATAAGGGTCATAGTCATCCGTCGAAATGTTGTACCTGAAATGCAACACACACAAATGGATCAGGGTTCCGATGTAGCAGAACTAAATCTAAAACACAACAAAGAGAAAGCTAGAAAGAAAGCCACAATTGCTATCCACTATTTTATCTTCAACTTCATGTACACCCATATACATTTAAATGTCTTGCTTTATTCATGTCTACTTATATTACCAGTAATTACGACCTTTAGTAATTACTTACTTACCAGTTCTTTTTTCCCAGAGTATATTCTATGAAATATTGTTAATCACACCAATAGCAACACACTAGGTGTGAAGATGCTAAAACCATGCCAATATCAATATAATAATAAAAATAATAAATGAAGCTTATATAGTGCTGTTCGATGGCAAAGCCATCCTCACAGCGCTTTACAAAAGATCTATCATATACAAACAGCAAGTACAGTACCAAAAAATAATATATACAAAGAGTCTGTTTCGCTTAAACTTAAATTTGAACTTGTCACAAAATCCAAATGTGAATTACTTTGAAGAAATCACAATCACACCAATATCAACACACCAAGAATGAAGACACTGAATCACTCTAATATCAACGCGCTAAAAGTTTATTAATTCAATTATATTCATTAGTTCCGGCTCTGTCATAAAACTCCAAATATAGGTGTTCTGAAGAAATCTAAATCATACCATTATCGGAACACTAAGATTAACGATATTAAAACAACCCTAATACGACCATCCGGAAGGAGAGGGATGGGCTCCGCCTTCCATGATGCCGTGCCCTTGACACGGTGAACCTCTAACAGTTAATTGCCGATAGGCTATGGGACACCTTAATATGAACATACTAAGTGGTTATTTCATGTTACAACGACACAGAATGTCTGTGTAGGTAGGTTGTCACCGCTCCTCACCTCATCCTAAGCACGCAGCGCTTTGTTTCGCCCGAGGGGAAGTACGGCAGCTTCCAGTCGTAAGTGAGAGCTTTGCCCTCGGCGCCGTTGCCAAGGTGATTCGACCTGAAACGTAATGGTAACACCGTGAGAATACACATCTCAAGTTCGTACTGACATAGATTTAAACAAGATCTTTTGAAAGCAGGTTAACTTAATGGAGTCACGACGGAGACGTCATTCCGACACTGTTCCCATCTTTTTGAGTCACGTCAGAGGTTTTTCCCCCCGACATATTTTGACGGTTTTGACTGTTGTGAAACCCAATAAAAGGGAAATAACTCGCTGTTCCTATTAATCCTGAGACCTTCCCCTTGTAGTTGCTTCCCTTAGACTGTCTCCAGTGTGTCCTATTTTCGTTTTTTACTTCTTTAAATTGAACTTCTCATCATCTTCGAATGTGCTTCATTCAATATGGTGGCGACCATATAGCTCACTTTATTGAAACATTGAATAAGCAAATGTTTGTTTATAGTTTATATTATGCTTTTTACAATCCTTTTTTATTTATATACTAAACCAAATCTATCAAAACTTGAGTGGCTTTGTGATACTAGATCAAGATCATAGCAAAGTGGTCAGCCAGTGGAGTAGGAAGTCTTTGTTTTCCTGACGAAGCGCATTTCCTCAGATTATTTACATCATGAAATAAATGAGGCTCACTCGTTCAAAGAAAGAAGTCTCCAAAAATATACTGATTTATCTTTCACTTGGTACACGTTCATGTTTGTATGATGTGCATTTGATTTTTGGCGCTCTTAGAAAATGATAAAAAATAATGCGATCTGAGGGAGAAACTATGTCATTTTGTATGACTCAATTGAGTTAAAAAAAAGAGGGTTGGCTTCATGATTAGCGCTTTAATAGGAAGCAACGATTTTAGAGTCTTATTATGTACAGCTGTTTCGGGAGGAACATTTAGTTGATCTACATTTTCAGAAGTTTTTTCAAGCCAACTTTAGTTTACCATAAATAACTTTTCATAAATAACAGTCTGGAATATGTTGTACAGACAAACCCCTATTTTACGACCCTCTGTTAAGCGACCACCTCTCATTTGAGACCGGATTTGTTGGCACGGATGTATTTTACTATGTAAACGACCTGTCTTAAACGACTTCCTTTTAAACGACGACTTACGACCGCCATTTTGTTGGTTTTTACGACCGCTGTTGTCGTCTGCATAGACTTCGAGCAAAGGGAAACAACCATGGTCAAGGGCCTGAAAGCGGAGTCGTTTCCCTTGTTGTAGAAAAGATGGCGGAAAGCGTAGGAAAAGCACGAAAACCACTGACTTTGAAAAAGAAAACCACTGACTTTGGACGAGAGTGGAGGTGATTAACAGAAGTCGGCGAAGTGAAACTGTAATACATCGATTGCACAATCCTATGGAGTTGGAAAGACCCAAATCCAGTTTTAATATGTCATTGTATGTGTGCATGAAGAAGAGAGTATGAACTGTGCTGAACTTTTTCTTTCTACGGCTGCCAGTGAAAACCTCCGTCATACGACCCCTCCAATTTACGACCGATTTTTCCGGACATTTTGGAAGTCTTAAAATAGAGGTTTGTCTGTAGTATGTGACTAAATTAGTTGTATTCAGTGGACATTGCTGGATGTTCACTCATGGGCAATTTTATTTACGTTTGCGATACTAAGTGTATTATTCAAAAACATTTTGTACTAAATATGTTGCACGATACTGCTCAACAAAATGTTTTTACCATAAATCTGATGGAAGAAATATATTAAAGATACAATGAAGAACATGCAGCCAAAATAGTTTGACAGACAACAGCTCAGTGTAGCTTCTATCTAAGATTTCTAGATTCAGTCTTTTAACTAAATAGTCTGATATTGTGCGGGATGGAACAGCTGTGATATATGCCTTAGTTTTGGACTGTGATCCTCCATGGGGAGATCTTTCAGAACACATAGTTCCACCACTTTCTGAAAGTTCTGTGCTAGCAACTTCCTCTAATCTATCACTCTCTTTGACTCTGCCTTTTCCTTTTCTTACTGTCATCTGTTTATTTTTCTTACTTATTTCTGGCCCATTCTCCTGCCTCCCCCCCCCCCCCCCAAAAAAAAACCCAACCCCACCCACCCCAAATCTTCCAAATCGACTTCTCCTTTGAGCTCCTCAAAAATCTGAATATGTTGGCTGAATGCAGCGGGGAGACCAGTGAAAAATGAGAACCAGACACACCTCACCCATTGCGGCCATATGGCCCCTGGGGATAGAGATTTAAAAAAAAAATCAGACTTCTTCTTCTTCTGCGTTCCCGGGCCATAATGGGTGAGGTACGTAGTAAGTGTCCGGTTTTCAGTTGTCGCTGGTCTCCCCGCTGCATTCAGCAGACACGTTCCGATTTCGAGGTCCTGAGCTCAAACGAGAAAATTATCAGAAATATTTTTTTAAAAGGCCAATAATTAAAAAAAATAGCAGATGATAATAATAAGAAAAAAAAAGGCTGAGTCAAAGAGAGTGATAGATTGGAGGAAGTTGCTTGCACAGAACTTCCAGAAGGTGGGGGAACTGTTAGCACTGAAAGATCCCACAGTATCCCCACGGGGGGAATCAGATTTAACCCCTTCACAGCCAGAGGAAAACAGAAAATTATCGATTTTCTTATTATAAAATTTAAAAGAGACCCGTTAGACTCAATCTCAGAAAAATAATGGTCTAGAGATATATCTTGGTGGTGGAGGTAGTAGTAGTAGTAGTAGTAGTAGCATGGTGGCGATGTTGGTAGTAACAGTAATAGTAGTAGGAGTAGTAATGGTAGTAGAAGAAGTAAATTGTAGTGAATGGTGGATTTTGATTAATCCTACTATCTATTTAATTTAATACTTACCAACACTCAAAACAACTGCATTAGCCTAAAACAACCTGGAACCTTACCCTAGCACATAGCTAAAACGAAAGTGGCCCCAAGGGACTGCACCCATACCGCAGGGAGTAGCGGGAGTGACTCCCCTTACTTCCGGGTATGACGCGCACCCTTGGGGCACCGGATATGTCATTCGTGTAATTTTACAGCCCCGCATCAGGAGGGAGGCTGGGAGGGAACATTTTTTGTTTTGAGTGTTGGTAAGTATTAAATTAAATAGATAGTAGGATTAATCAAAATCCACCAATCTAATTTAATCATACTATACCAACACTCAAAACAACTGCAGATTACCACCGTGGTGGAGGGTGATGCGTGCCAACTGACACACCAACAACCCCAAAAGCATACCAGTAAAAGAGGGGAAACACTCCTAAGAGAATCCCCCGAAAGATGTACAACATCCCTGAAAATATGCAAATAAATACCCCCAAACAGTCATGTCAATGATATACCAAAGAACACAGAGAAAAAACAGAGGCACAAAAAACACCGGAACTCACACTACAAGGAGACCGGGACCTGCGAAACGACCACCTTCTAGATGGAAAAGGAGTCGTCTTCGCCCTGAGCAGAGATATCCCTCAGGTAAAAACTGAAGAAAGGTGTTCTGCGACTACCAGAACGCTGAGGCCATAACCTTCACAAGAGGGACACCCTTGACTACCGCCAGGGAAGAGCTGATGGCCCGCAACTCGTGGGCGCGAATGGGGTTATCAGGTAACCTAACCAGCGAGCGGGCATAGGCCAACTTAATGAGGTCGAGGAACCAACGGGACACAGTACCCTTAGCCACATCGCTGCAGTACTTGGGATTAAAGGAGACGAACAGGCGACGTTTAGCCCTTCTGAAGGACTTGGTACGAGCCAGATAAGAACGAAGAGCCCTAACGGGGCAGAGGAAGAAATCACGATCATCAGGACCCAGAACGGAGCGAAGACTCGAAAAAGAGGCCAAGGGAGAGGAAACATAACCAGACTGGTTCTTGCACGGAACTCCGGGAGAAAAGAAAGGGAGACAGACGAGAAGTCCTCCTCGAACTGACATCCTTGGTGAGACCTCTCAGAGCATGCAAACCACTGAGGCGACGGGAGTGGCGAAAGAAATGAGAAAAAACTGTCTTGAGAGTCAGAAGCTTAAGAGACAACGACTCCAGGGGTTCAAATTTGACCCAGAGAAAAACCAGAACCAAAAAGATGTCCCACTGAGGACACTGGACCGTTCTGGACGGGGCTTGGAGGCGCACAGCGTCCAGGAAGTGAGAAACTGGCAAAGCCGAGAGATTCCCCGTAAACTTGGAACCTAAAGACAACGAGATCGTGCTAATCAAGACCGCCCTATAACCTGACAAGGTTTGAGAGGAAGAGTTCCTAGTTCTAAGCAAGTGAGAGAGGAACTCCACGAACTGAACCGTTGAGGGACGAAGCGGGTCAAACTTTCTCTCCTGACAAAACGCAAACCAGGTGGCCCGGCGAAGATCATACAGATCGTTTGTAGACTTACGCCGAGAGGCGGCCAACAGATCCACGGTGCGCGTGGAAAACCCCTGAGAGCGAAGGCCTAGTCGGACAGCCGCAATGCGACCAGGTTTAGCCTTGAAGGGCAAGGGTGTCCGACCCCGCTTCTTGACTGAAGAAGAGTGGCGGGAGTGAGATTGAGCGGAAGAGGACCGTCTTGCGCCATGTCGAGGAGCTCTGGGAACCAATGGCTCCTGGGCCACATTGGTGTGACGAGAATCAAGTCCGGGTGCTCCCGAAGGACTTCTTCAACACCCGGGGGATTAGTGCCATCAGAGGGGAGGAATACAACGGCATGCACTTCAGGAAGAAGTGCGAGAAGTGGTGGCGTACAGCTTAGCGGTACGGTAGCACCTAAGGCCATGGAACTCATACTGAAGAAGACAAACTCCGCATCGAGTCACCTAGAGCAGCCAAGGCCTGATACATTACGGACTATGAGTGGCCGGACCGGGCCACTACACACTGCTACGCCCTTTCGAACTGGAAAATATCGATCGAAGGGGCGAGTCTGGGTCAGAAAACAAACTGGACAAGACTAGTTCAGAATGTCGGGCAAGCAAAGGACCGATGGCGGGATAGAGACAGCTAGTACTAGGATGAAAATCCGCAAGAGCAGCAGATTCAGCCTCTGACCTAGCAAACTGAGAAACCACGGTACGAATGTGCGACTGCACTTCGTAACCAACTCTACATGCTAAGACCGACGAAAGGGACCCCCGTTGACTGGGTGAAAAACCAGCGGAGACAATTCGATCGGTAGGGAGGTAAAATAAAAATAAAAAACTGCCTATGAAGTAGGAACAGACAGCAACAGCAACATAGTTGCTATCGCATGACGTCAAATCGAACCAGATGACGCGGAAAAGTCCCCACCGAAAAGGAAAACATGTAGACAAAAAGCGAAACAGTGTGCAAACGTGACGATGACACACCTCGACCTAAACCATAAAAAACGGTCGGAACGAGACGCCGAAGACCAAAAAGGGGGGGGGCCTGAAGGAAGGCAAAAATCACCCCGTCGAACAACTTTAGGTTGAAAGCTGTGCCGTTCGGTGATCTGACGGCTGAGAAGGGAAGATCATGCTAGCCGGACAGTTAAAGCCAGATCGGGACGGAACCAGTCCGAAACAGGATGACTGGAACGGCCGAACGAGTCAACAGGTTGAACAACTCATGGTTGAAACCGTGAAAGAAGGAGTGCGCACTCTGACTTCTCTCTGCAAGGGCCTATGTATACCCAGGCCAGAGGAAGGAGCTCCGAAGAAGAACAAAAAACCCTTTAAACGGCCTAAGAGATCGCCGGCCAATTAGAGTCAGAATGGGCCGAAAACGGTCGGGAATTTTTGATAAAACCGGTTGACAGGACCGGTTGAAAAAGTCGGGAATAGAAACCCGGACTGGGATCGTTCACTCGCGCCCGCGCCCTTCAAGAGAAGGTCCTCCACTTCCTCTGGAGGATCTCCAACGGACAGGATCGCCGTTTCTTGGAAGGCTCGGCCTCCTGTTGCCACGAGAAGACTGGGAAGGGGGGCCTCAAGGCCTTGAACTGGGGAGGAGGCCTAGAGGAGTATCCCACACTCCTAGAGCGGGACGCGAAGTACCCCGGACGAAATGGTTGGGACGGGGCTGGTTCAACAGGGCCCGATAGATAGCCTTCTGGCTATCAGCTGACTTCCTCTTTGAAGAGGACTCGAGAACTGGGGGAACCGATTCTTCCCCTAACAAGCCCGACTCCGGAAGGGGAAGAGAGCGCAAAACGCTCCTTTTCCCTGGACGAAAGAGACCTGTTCTGCGCCAGAAAGAATCCCGGGCCAAGGCACAGGTTTGAACCTTCAAACCAGCCGTGACATCAGAGAGGCTCTGTAGCACATTGCCCAAAAGGGCTAGAGAGACTCCAACGGAAGCTTCATCCACCTGATCAAAGAACTGAAAAACCGCCGGTGAATCAGAGGCTGAATTGCCTAGAGACTCCGCCAAGGTTTGCACGAGAGAGGTGGCCATGCCACAAGCCCTGAGAGAACCAGACAGAGATTCCTCGAGAGACTTGAACGTGACGGGAGGAACAGCAGCAGGACCCCAAGGACTCCACCTCCTCAGAAGGTTTGGAGACGGAGGGGAAGGGCAGGTATTCCGTCGGTAGGGGGACGAAAGGTCTGAATCCAGGTACCAAAAAGGAACCGAACTGAGACGAGGCCGGCTGAGAACGCCCCAGATTAGCCTCAGCAATCTGTTTCAACGAAAGGACCTTGCCGGTCCTCAACGTGAACTCCGCTTTAACCACCAAATCCTCCGGGAAGGAGGGGGCTTGGAGAGTCAAGGAGCTCTTGGCCTGCAGAAGAGAGCCAACCGCGTGATCAGTGGCGGACTCCTGATGGGAGGAACGCACAGGTACCACGTAAGGGCACGATCGAGACAAAATCTTGAGAAGATTCTGAACCGAGGACTCAGTGAGAGAGTGAGGGACCTCCGACTGAGGGTCCAGTTCCATGTCTGACTCAAAGTCGGACTGAAACTCAGAGAATTCCCTGGAGGGGTCTGGCCGTTGAAGCTTCTGATAAGGGCGGCCCAAGAGTCAAACACCACCGGAGGCCATGCCTGGCAGAGGGCTCTGCCGGTAGGGAGTGAGAGGATCACTGAACACCGGCCGGAACCGGGAGAACGTGGCGTCCTCCGTGCGAGCGGGACATTCCCGGTTGACCCAAACCGGAGGAACGAACCGGAAATTCATCATCGGAATTTTCCGGTTCTAGGCGAACCCTTTCCCGGTATGTCCGCGTTGGCCAAGCAACCGGGAGACAACCGGATGATTACCGGGTAAACACCGGGAGAACCGGAGGAAACGGTCTCGCAACCGGGAAAGGCAAATAACCGGTTGCGGTGGGAAAGCCAAGAGGCTCCAACCGTGCCATCCCCCGGTATGTCCGCGTTGGCCAAGCAACCGGGAGACAACCGGGAGAAACCGGATGAATACCGGGTGAAACCGGGTAAGCACCGGGAGAACCGGAGGAAACCGTCTCACAACCGTGAGAAGCGAATTTCCGGTTGCGGTGGGACTGCCAAGAGGCCCCAACCGCGCCAGTGCCAGGATCACTGGAGAGCCATCCCCCGGGAGGGGGGTATGGACTCTTATCGGTATTGAAGGTGCCCCGCACCGACCGATTTGACTGTCCTGGTAACCTCTCCCTCGAACTGAGTGGAGGATTTGAGCCCGGACTCAGGAAAGGGAACAGGCCGTTCCCGATCCTGGAGGTACCTCCCAGGTACCACCGTTTGTCCGCGTTGGCCAAGCAACCGGGAGACAACCGGGAGAAACCGGATGAAACCGGGTAAGCACCGGGAGAACCGGAGGAAACCGTCTCACAACCGTGAGAAGCGAATTTCCGGTTGCGGTGGGACTGCCAAGAGGCCCCAACCGCGCCAGTGCCAGGATCACTGGAGAGCCATCCCCCGGGAGGGGGGTATGGACTCTTATCGGTATTGAAGGTGCCCCGCACCGACCGATTTGACTGTCCTGGTAACCTCTCCCTCGAACTGAGTGGAGGATTTGAGCCCGGACTCAGGAAAGGGAACAGGCCGTTCCCGATCCTGGAGGTACCTCCCAGGTACCACCGGATGATTGCCTGACAGACTGGCCAGTCTGGTGACAGAGGAGTCACCTCTGTCACTAGGCAAGCTCCCCGGAGGGGAGCCTCTCTGTTCCGTAAACATCAAGCCCACAGGACGGAAACCAGAGGTGGAAAGGGATTGCCTATCCCTGTTGAGGTCGACGCTGGTCTTAGCGGACAAGGGCCTCCTGGAGGCAAGCCTGTGAACAGAAGAAGGAGAGAGGGCTGCGCCAGTGACAGTCTCACGTTAGAAGAGACAACTGGCGGCACCCTCTCTGGCCTAATCATAGAACCGAAATAGGAGGAAGATTCTGTCGATGCGAAAGGGAGAACCCTGAAACCCGAAGAGTCCAAGTGACGTAGTACAAAGCCTGCGAGTCCAACGGAAAAGGAGGAGCAGAAACCTCCGAAGGGAGAGAAACTGGAATGGGCTCCGAAACCGGTTAGGCCGGTGTAACCGAAACGGACTGTGACTGGACGTTAGACGTAGGATTTGTGAGAGGATTTAGACGAAAACTTCTTGTAGAAGATTAAGAGAACCTGCCCAAAGGGTCCCTAGTGAGAGAAGAAGAGTCAACTGACTTGGAAACAGAAAAACAACCGAAGCAGAAACTGCTTTGCCCGAGTGTTTTGAAACCGAGGGGTGCAAGAAGCCATAATGGCTGACGCCACCCCGAAAACGAACAACAGAGTGAACGAAATAATTTTTCAACTAAAACGAACACCAAGAAATGACAATGAAATAATATCGATAGGATGACTAACAGCCTTCCCAAGAAACTGAATAGAACAAAGCTATGCACGGAACGAACCCACCAGATAGACAAGAGTCAGAAAAGGCGGAGCAGGGTAGGCCCAGGTGTGGTAGAAAGGCTGGAAAATTTAAGAATGACATATCCGGTGCCCCAAGGGTGCGCGTCATACCCGGAAGTAAGGGGAGTCACTCCCGCTACTCCCTGCGGTATGGGTGCAGTCCCTTGGGGCCACTTTCGTTTTAGCTATGTGCTAGGGTAAGGTTCCAGGTTGTTTTAGGCTAATGCAGTTGTTTTGAGTGTTGGTATAGTATGATTAAATTAGATAGAGGTGTTTTTCATTTATTTATTTGTTTGTTTGTTTATTCGGTCGGTTAGTTTTCTGTTCTGCTTGTTTTTATTGTTGATGTTGATGCTCTGCCCATGCCATGTCGTTGCTATATTACTGTTGTTGTTCCTGTGTCTCAATGTTCATTTATAGCATTAGTTATGTATTGCATGCTTAGAACCAAGGACAGAATGGAAGACTAGGCAGACTATGGGCCTAAATTCGTATCCTTGTAAAATAAAGTATCTGAAGTCTGAAGTCTTTCCTGACTTGTCTATACCAAAAACCATCATTCCAGGGCTACGACATCAAAACGATGCCGTAGAATCAAAACGCACTAGCTCCAGATAGTTCATTAACTTCTTTCTTATGGAACTTATTCAGAAAACTAATAACGAGTATTTAAAAAAAAAAAAAAAGACGGATGAAATATAAACAGCATAACCCCCCTTTTTAAAATATTATTTTCAGTCTTTTTTTTAACACAAGTTATTAGTTTTCGCAATAAGTTTCAATAATAAGTCAATGGACCATGATCTGGAGAGATAGTCTGCTTTGACTCTAAAGTATTGAAAAGTGATGACATCATCAATGACATCACACATCCCGTAGAAGCCATGGGATCTGGGCAGGGAAGGGGTCAGTGATCGGGCTGGCTTTTGAAACCAATAAGTCCTGGGACTGAATGACCAAAAAATCAATCAGTCCTTTTGACATCCAATAAGTCCCATTTTTTTTCCTAATCACAATACATGTATCATCTTTGTGTTTGTCACTCCACCGGAAGAAGTTTGACGACACACACTGTGGATCAGGAAATAACTCAGTCTCGGAGATCTCTCGCAATCAGGTTTTTTCGTATGCACTCGGAACACAGTTGTAAGTAACACATTAGAAACGACTTCGATTCTGTTTCGTTCTCCCCTCACCCCCCACCCCACCCCCGAGTCATACGTCACTAGAAAGTTTGCGCCGACCTCTTGTTTGAATCGAAAACGGTGTCAGTGAAATTCTTTAATTCAGCTTGAAACAAAAACGACCAGTGACGGGACCGAGTGCCTGGAAAATCAATAAGTCCCCGGACCGGCTGGATAGTAAAACGATCGGTCCCACAGAAAATCAATGCGTAAAGGACCGAAAACCGATCAAGTTCCTGATCCCTGAGGGGTTGACAGTGCACTCTCCTCACCTGGAAAAGGGAGCTTCGGCGCAGTGCGGTACAGGCAGCTTGATCAGGCACTCCTCCTGGTTGTAGTTACTGGCGTCGTAGGGCACGGCCCACACGTACTGCAGTTTGTCGCCGCTCTGCCTCTCACACCTGGCTCTGGTCGTGTAGTCTGGAAACGATTTCACCGTGAGAGAACAGAGGGAAAAGAGCAGCAACATTGGGCGAAATACGGAAGAAAAAAAATAGAAACGAGGTGAGAGAATCTTTGCATACATCACAGACACCGTGTCGCTTTGTTCAAAAGCAGTACCGCTTCTCCCATTTCGCCCTGGCTTTGGTTGTCTTAATTATATATTTTTTGAACCAAACGAAATTTACAGTCCTATGCTACAGTAATAATAATAATTTGTATTTCATATAGCGCTAAAATCCATACAGTAGTATGCTCGATGCGCTTTACAAAGGCACCATTAAAAACGTGCTTTAAAATCAACACGATAGTCATACTACCAACATTCCAGTGCAAAGAAATAAAGTAATAACATGATTCTCGTTCACCAGCACCGTCACTCTCTGATAACACCTCACCCTCGCAGAAACTAATGGAAATGTCAACAAGCAGCAGGAAGGAATGCACCACTACAGTAAGAACAGGTCTGTGCGTCGGTGGGGTATGCGCATACTCCCCCCCCCCCCCTCCCCCTTGAAATAGCAGAGATTGTAGTAGAGAAACACATCATGCTTGCGTCATTGTTTGCATCAGTTTGAGGGGTGTGCAACCCCCCTTTCTACTCTATATCCATATCTATTCTATCAAATGATTGATCTAGCTCAATTTTCCACTGAACGCAGTTTGTTATTCATTTTGGGAGGGAGTAATTTAGATGTTTCGATCAACTGTTTGAAGAGTGCAGTCTTCATCCTGACAGGGTTCGTACAGATTTTTTTAGACCAAAATTCACACTTTCAAAGACCTCTTCAAAGACCCTTTATCTTATTTTCAAAGACCTCTCACGGCATGCAGTCTCAATAAAGTTTATAAAGTGCACCCAAAAGATACGGATATAGCGAAGGGAAGTAACTCAACAAATCGAGGATGTCTGCAAGACGGAACTAATGTGTCAAACCGCAGATATCGGGAAATAAGCCAAATTAAATTGCTTCTTTATCAATTCTGGAAGCAAAAAAACACAAACAGTTACAATGATTTTCATAGGATCTTTTTTCAGAAACCATTTCATGATTTTCACAGACCAAAGGCAATTCTCAAAGACTTTCAAAATCAAAGACTTAAAAATGGCACCCCATTTCTCAAAGACTTCCAAAAACCGTGATGCAGCCTGTTGCTAGTACTGTCTATATGTGTTGAGTACTTTTATAAGCCTCAGCTTGTTGAACTCCTGTCTATATATGTGTTAAGAAAACATTTGTGATGCAGCACAGGAAAACCAGGCTAATGTCGTAAATGATCACTTTTGACTTATTCATATTTTCAGAAAGGCCAGAGACAACAGATTAACCGGCAAAAAACAGAATTCATCTATCTCTAATAGTTTATTTTGAACATTTTTTCAATCAATCAAATCTCTCTCTCTTTCTCTCTTTCTTTCTCTCTCTTGTGGTTGGCCGACTTTAGCTGGGTATTCGCGTACTGCATCACATTTGTTTAAACCCAAAACCGTGCAAACCCTGTATAAACCCTGTTCTCTTTTGATTTCTTAACTTGGTCAATGGCTGAGGAAGGCTTTCAGTTTAATTAACTGGTAAAATAAAGCCGAAAATTTCTATATTTTCATAACGAAAAGGCTTGTTGTTTTGTGATCTTTTTTATTATAATATAATTATATATATATTTGTTGCTGCAAAAGTGTGTTAATAAAACATTTGTTTAAACCAAAAACCGTGCGAACCCTGTATAAGAATCACAATGAGCAGCAAGATATTCAAGTTTCATAATCGACTATACTGGAACCTCCCTGATAAGACTTCCCACTATAAGACTCCCTCCCACATAAGACCTACTTCTCCGAGACATTGCCCTTCTTTGTAAGTATTAAAATTACCTCCCTTATAAGACCCCTCCCATATAAGACCCCATTTTGGATGATTTTTGGTCTTATAAGGGACGTTCCACTGTATTACAGAAAATTTGCCAGCACAGAACTTTTAAATTACAAAATAAACTCCACAAACCCCCCCCCCCAAAAAAAAGAGCGGCGGCCTTACCGGGGGCCTTCTCCAAGTAGTTGTGGAGTAGCACCCAGTTCCCTCCGTTAGCGGTGCAGTTTTCCTCCGTCCTCCATCGGGACCAGTGCTTAGCCTCAATGCACTCGCCGTATGGCTCCACGTTGAAGCTTTTGGACCTGTAGTGACTGCACCACACAGAGTGCGAATGAATGGATTTTATTTATAGAGGGTCATAGAGTAAGCAATAACATGCTTTTTTTTTACATCCAGCCCTCTGGACAAAATACATATATAAAAGTAGAAAATGGAAAACGAAAATAAGCACAAAGTAATACAAAGCATGCAAAATACATCCCTATATTGTAACACATCAAGAACAAAATCAAACCTATTATTATTGACTATACTCAATTTTAACATTCAAAATTTGGGAAGTAAGCGCATACACACGGGAAAATAAAACCCAATCCTACATTTCACATTCATCTTTAACACTCACAAATTGAGAAGTGCACAAACATATGACAAAAAAACTTAATCATACTTTATATACTCATCATTACAATGTACTTATTTGAATAGAAACACATGCACATAACAAAGTCAAACATAGTATTACTTTACCTACTCATCTTAGCATGCACAATTTAAAATGTAAATACATGTACCCATGGCAACATGAAACCTATTCCTACATTACATTATTTATTTTTAACATGCACAAATTAGTGACAAAAAGCAGACCTAGTCATATTGTTTGCATGCGGATACACATATTGAAAAGTAAATACATATATACGCATGACGAAATCAAGCCTAAACCTACTTTATTGGCTACTGCAAAGAACACCTTTTGCAAGAGTGAATGCCCTTAGTGGGTGGGGGAAGATGGTTGAGCACTGACCAAACAAGGGAATAACTCTCGCCAATAACCCTATTTGAAGCCACTAAATGGCTGCCTTTCGCAAGAGTGAACGCCCTTGTCAGCACTGACCAACAAGGGCTTCACTCTCACTGTCAAGGGCGTTAATAACCCTAGTTGCAGAGGCCAATATACTCATCCTTAACATGCACATAAGTCAAACTTAGCCTGAGACAGGCAGCGGCATTTAGACAGGCGCTGACAAGAGGTCACACGGGTGCATGTGCTGACCAAAGCTTTTGCCTCAACTTTCTATCACAACCCCTGATATAACGGTCGTTCCAAGAGTTTGGTTCTGTAAAGAAGAGCCTTACTTTCATGCAGACCACTGCCTGAACCTGCATCAAACTGCCTGAATTCAGCCTTTCCTTTCCTTTCCATAAAGCGACCACAATCACTTTTGACTATTCTGTCGCTGTAACTTTAGGGGGGATCTGCAGAAATGCACACTGAGGTACTACTGAGAAGAAGAAAGTTGACAGAAGAACAAGAAGAAGACAGTAAGCCTGGCCCAGCCAGCCAGGTTCCGCTGATCGGCCCCTAAAGTGATGCAGCGCCAAGCGAGAGAATGACCCAGCCAGCCAGGTCCTGCTAATCGGGCCCCAACGTGATGCCGCGCCATTGGAAAAAACAAGAAAAAAAAGAAGAAAAACAGAGGTGGGATGGGGTGAGTTATCGTGATTTGGAGACCCAGGACACGAAGGTGCCCAAGGTCCCCGCCTCAGCAGCCTGCTCCGGGAGGTTGTTCCACGCCTTGATGGTGCGTGGCAGGAAACTGGCCTGTCTGTATACCCACATGCACCCGTGAGGGGAGCAGCCCATGGGTGTAAGTGAAACGTTCTCTCAATCCTAAAACGACGCGTTTCAATGTTCTCTGAATCTTCCCAATCCTGAAGTGGTGACCGGATTAAAAATAATTTCCAATCGCACGCGCGCGCGCGCGCACGCATGTGTGTGTGTGTGCATACAGGATGGGTGGGGACAGTGTTATGTTGTTGCTCAAGTTGCACAGTTTTTGTAGCCAAAAGACCCGGATATAGCGAAGGGAAGTAACTCTTGACAAATTGAGGACGTCAGTTAGACGGAACTGGATCGTCAAACTGAGGATATCGAAAAATAAGCCAAATTAAATGGTTTCTTTATTAACTCTGGAAGCAAACACATTTTTATAGTGTAAATGACTTCTTTTTACAAACCATTTCACGATTTTCACAGACCAAAGCCAATTTTTAAAGACTGGAAAATGACACTCCATTTCTCAAAGACTTTCAAAAACTGTATGAACCCTGGTGATTAATCTCACACAAATTCCCTGCTACAATCTATTGTAAATCGTTAACCCTTTTCGCCGCCAGCCATTCTTCAGCCAAGAAATACCATTAAAGAAATTAAACTTAACTGGGTAGAGACAAAAATGTTTCTGCAATATTGCAAATTCCTCTGACATATATAGCATTACCTCCCAAAATGAAGAAAATAGGGACTTTGGATAACAGGTCTGGATTGGATGCCTTTTAGTGACACGGGTGTCAAACCATTGTGGTGCTAAAATGCGACATTGGCGGTGAAAGGGTTAATTTCTGCGACATACTTGCAAATGGTGTCGTTCTCGGCCAGCACAGCGATGTCCTTCCACATGGTGGGGTGCCAGTACGGGTAGTAGTCTCTCTCTTCGGGGCACTCGTAGCCGTAGCGATTTCCATTGGGGTTCTGTCGGGTGTAGATGGCGCTGCTGTAGCCGAAGCCGTTGTTCGCTTTCAAGTTCTGGTCCGCGGTGAACAGGCCTGAAAATCACAGTTGAAATTAAAAAAAATTCTTTGACAAAAATGTAACAAAGGTGGTGGTAATACGCTCTCCAAGTGGGAGTGGCCCGAATTTCACAGAGACAAGTCTTTGTCAGTTTTGTGACTTAGGCCGTGTACCGTACTTTTCGGCTCATTAGGCGCTGCTGTGTATAAGGCGAATAGGGCAATTTTCAAGAAAAATCTGACAAAATCCAAGTAAAAGGCGCCCTCGTTTATAAGGCGATACACACCTCGCAACAGAAAGTCGAAGTCCGTACATGTCCTGTAAACGATCACCGACCGCCATTTTGTTGTCGTAAACCAGAGTTGGCTCCCTTCTCAAATAATCGAAAGTTGTGTTTTTGCGACTTCCGGTTGAGTGTTTGGCCAATTCTTCGCGAAAACTGGTAGAATTATGGCATTTTAAGCTCTACAACGATGCTTTTTACATCCAAAGAAGGGTTATGGCATCTGTTGGACGGTATCTCGGACGATAATAGGGATTTTGAAGCATTTTAACGTGAGTATTCGTCGCATCGGCGACTCGTTACCACTTTCGATGTTGTGACTCACAGTAGACTGTACTGAGTACGGCAATCGTTGCCTCTCTTCTCACGATTTTGTTCACTTATAGGGCGCCCTCGTTTATTAGGCGCATAGGTCGAAATTGGAGAAAAAAATATCGCCTTATAGTCCGAAAAATATGGTACACACATCTTTTTATTTCCGTACGGAAACCCTGTGAATAAGTAAAAGAAACAAGGACAAAGTGGACGCGTTTACGCACGGAAATGCGTGTCTTTCTTTCTTTTACTTATTCACGGGGTTTCCGTACGGAAATAAAAAGAGGTGTGTACACTGCCTAATACCTAATACTATTGACAGTGCAGGCCACATTCTAAAAATTTCACTTAAAACTATTACTCACCCAAACACATTTTCACTAGCCCGAAGAAAACAACAATCCCTGAGACAGACCTGCCTACTTGGAATTTTCCCAATCAGTAGCCCAGCCATCAATTTTCAGTAGCATGGCAAATTTTTTTCGTAGCATCCACAAACGACGGCAATCAATTTGTTCTCTTCCTGAGCCGAAACGTACTGTTTATGTTTCGCCGATTGAACGTGTTGACGGTCGTCTCTACCGCGCCATGATTCACAGAGAAGTCTGCATGGCAGAGGTTGCAGTGAGCATGGTTCGCACCGAGTCGACTTCTGACGATGCAAGGCCACTCCTCCGTGTAAGCTATTTTGAAAACTTGTGCGTCAGGCCGATGCTTTTTCTTAGAACAAGATGGTGTGCCAGATGATTTTCGTTTTCTGGTTTGGGTTCGTTTTTTTTCGTTTGAAACATCTCCCGAATCGCTACTGCTGCTGGAGTCCGCCATTTTTTTCAGAGAAAGTAATAAGAACGCATGCGCAGTCACTGATAAAAACGGAAGTGACTAGGTTATCGCGCGTGACACGGCGTCTGCTCTTAGAAACAGACAAAACCGGGAACGGCATAAGCAAAAATAAAATGCGGCGGCATCCGTAGCAAAAGGTTGCCGTAGCTCCGTAGCAAAGCTTTATTTTTCGTAGCTGCTACGGCCAAATCGTAGCAGTAGGCAGGTCTGCTGAGAAAACAACAACAACCCCACACAGACATAGGGGAGAAGGAGAGAGAGAGGAAATGAAGACAAAGGAGAGAGAGAGAGGAAATGAAGACAAAGGAGAGAGAGAGAGAGGAAATGAAGACAAAGGAGAGAGAGGAAGGAAATGAAGACAAAGGAGAGAGAGAGGAAATGAAGACAAAGGAGAGAGAGAGAGAGGAAATGAAGACAAAGGAGAGAGAGAGAGAGGAAATGAAGACAAAGGAGAGAGAGAGAGAAATGAAGACAAAGGAGAGAGAGAGAGAAATGAAGACAAAGGAGAGAGAGAGGAGGAAATGAAGACAAAGGAGAGAGAGAGAGAAAATGAAGACAAAGGAGAGAGAGAGAGGAAATGAAGACAAAGGAGAGAGAGAGAGGAAATGAAGACAAAGGAGAGAGAGAGAGGGAAATGAAGACAAAGGAGAGAGAGAGAGGAGAGAAATGAAGACAAAGGAGAGAGAGAGAGGAAATGAAGACAAAGGAGAGAGAGAGAGGAAATGAAGACAAAGGAGAGAGAGAGAGGAAATGAAGACAAAGGAGAGAGAGAGGAAATGAAGACAAAGGAGAGAGAGAGAGAAAGGAAGAGAAAGGAGAGAGAGAGAGAGGAAATGAAGACAAAGGAGAGAGAGAGAGAGGAAATGAAGACAAGAGAGAGAAGAGAAAGAGTGTGAAGTAAAGAGAGAAAGAAATGATCGTGGGAGAGAGAGCAGGAGGAGGTTGAGGAGGCTGCCTTTCCTTTCTTTTCAGTACCAGTGCTGGCATGTTGTTATCTTAGCAGACAGCTCAGCTTACTTTGATAGTGGGTTGGAAAGGAGAGATGGTGTGGGGAGACTCAGTGGTACAAAAACAGAGCCGTACAGTACTGAAATTAACAGCAGCCCATCATGCTAGTGACTCTTGAAATCTACTCGCCCACAGATTTTTATACTAAGCTACCAAACTAGTAGTTTCAACCAGCCCTGGTCGAGCTTACACCCTTCGTAGACTACTTCGACGTATTTCAACCAGATCCTGAACCAAATTATTGCTGACTCAAACTCTGGTATTTTCTGTATCATCCACAAATGCATACAAATAATACAGAGATACCGTAACAATATACACAAGACTACAGGAAAAACACAATCACACAAAAAAACTTTTTAAAATGTATTTGACGGTGGCTGACAACAGAAGAGAAGCAAAGAAGAAACAAGGAGAGATAGCGGGAGAGAGAGAGAGAGAGAGAGAGAGAGAGAGAGAGAGAGAGAGAGAGAGAGAGAGAGAGAGAGAGAGAGAGAGAGAGAGAGAGAGAGAGAGGGGAAGAGAAGGAGAACGGGACAAAGAGAGAAAAGAGGCAGAGAAAGAAAGCAAAGAGTGACAGAAAAAAAGGCCAATAACAACAAAAAACTATAAACATCTGGAAATTATATGATAATAAGAAACACACAGACACAGACACTCGCTCTCTCTCACACACACACATTTTCAAAGACACACACATGCACACACACATGTGATGTACACACACACACACATTCTCAAAGACACACACACGCATTCTCAAAGACGCACACATACACACTTCTCAAAGACACACATACGCATTCTCAAAGATACACACATGCACGCGCACACACACACACACAAAACACACGCATTCTCAAAGACACACATGTGCACACACACACACACGCATTCTCAAAGACACACACACACACACACTCATTCTCAAAGACACACACACACACGCATTCTCAAAGACACACACATGCACACACACACACATTCTCAAAGACACACACACATGTGTGAATCACCTTTGTTCCTCTTCCTCATGTAGCACTTGTTGTACCAGTCCCAGGGCTTCACACACACACACACACACACACACACACACACGTGAACCATGCAGCTTGATTCACCTTCGTTCCTCTCCCTCATGTAGCACTTGTACCAGTTCCAGGGATTCTTCACACACACACACACACACACACACACACACATGAACACATGCTGCTTGGTTCACCTTCGTTCCTCTCCCTCATGTAGCACTTGTTGTACCAGTCCCAGGGCTTCACACACACACACACACACACATGAACCATGCAGCTTGGTTCACCTTCGTTCCTCTCCCTCATGTAGCACTTGTTGTACCAGTCCCAGGGCTTCACACACACACACACACACACACACACACATGAACCATGAACCATGCAGCGTGGTTCACCTTCGTTCCTCTCCCTCATGTAGCACTTGTTGTACCAGTCCCAGGGCTTCACACACACACACATGAACCATGCGGCTTGATTCACCTTCGTTCCTCTCCCTCATGTAGCACTTGTTGTACCAGTCCCAGGGCTTCACACACACACACACACACACACATGAACCATCCAGCTTGATTCACCTTCGTTCCTCTCCCTCATGTAGCACTTGTTGTACCAGTCCCAGGGCTCGTGGAGCCCCCTGCCCTTGTCGATGTCCCCAGACTTCTTGCTCCGGGCGTCATTCATGTTTCCTGGCTTGGTGTACTTGGGAGTGGTGGTCTGAATCCCGTTGCGAAAAGTATCATCACTTCCTGTTGTTGTTTTTTTCAAAAAAGGAAACGAGGTGAATGATACACCACCGCACAAAATTTGAAACACTTCTGCCCAGCCGTTCAAAATATATCATTAGGACAGACAGAGGATAAAAAAAAAGTGACAAGTTATTCTCCTTTGCGGATATGTAAATAATAAATAATAATAATAAATAATGAATTGCAATTCAAATAATGTTTAGCAAAATTTTGTGTTAGCAAAAATGACAAAATCCACCCAAAATCTTACAATAGTGACTTGACATCAGTGCAGTGTTTTCTTGAGTAGGTTAATGGTTATCTAACTGATCAATTTAAACAACACATTTTTTGCTGTCTCATTTTCTAGATCGTACAGTGGCGTTGCTCCCACGCCGCTCATTCCGAATCCCAATTCGCAGCCACATCTTGGCAACTGATCAATTATTGATTGCTTCTACTCCAGATTGTTAGTTTTGTGACCGCTGTAGGCTAAAGCTAGAAAGGATTGAACTTGAGTAACTTAGTAGAATGAGTTCCAGAAGGGTGATGTGTGTGTGTGTGTATATGTGTATTAGTATTAGTATTAGGTATTTTATAGTCACAGTCATCTCTGCGAAATTTGGGTTGCTCTCACCTGGAGAGAACGTCGCAGCCAGGCGCGCCACCAATTCTTTTTTTAGCTTGCGATTTTTGTGTGACTGAGGAAGGAAATGGGGGGAGGGGGGTGTAAATTTTGACCAAATGACAACTTTTTCGTTGCCACTGGGATTAACATGTGCTAAGTGCATGGTCACACAGGACCTCGGTTTATCGTCTCAGACCATAAGGCCTAGTGCAAAGCGAGAGAAAAAATCCCCTGTACCCAGGTTCGAACTCGGGTTTACTTGACACGAGGCGAACGCTCTACCACTGTGTGTATGTGTGAGTGAGAGTGCATGCATACATGTGTGTGTGTGTGTGTGTGTGTGTGTGTGTGTGTGTCACTGTGTGTGTGCATGCATGCATGTGTGTGTATGCGTGCATATGTGTGTGTGTGTGAGTGTATGCATGCATGCATACATGTGTGAGTGTGTGCATGCATGTGTGTGTGTGTGTTAGAAACAATGGAAGGGTTGAGATAGGGAGGGTAAGACAAGTTTATGCACAGTTTGACATGGCTGGGTGGCTGGGGCTTGGCAGGCACAAAAAAGGGGGGGGGGGCTCGATTTTGTCGTCTATTACAGCCCAGCTTTTAAGATTAACAGTAAAGAAAAAAGGGGGTGCCTTACGTTTGGAGATGCCTTTGATCAAAAGTATACAGTTTGGGAGCGTACGACCATCCGTTTTTGCACAGAACGTGGACAGACAGACAGGCTACTGCTCCTCAGCATATTATTACCGTAAAATGCGGACTATAAGCCACTACTTTTTCCCTCAACTTTGGACCATGCGGTTTATAGACTGATGCGACTTATCTGTGGATTTTTTTTCCATTCTACCATTTATCAGCATGATTAAATCTGTTTCTGGCCACATTCTTCAGCCTATTTCGAGCTTCTTAGATTGAAAACTGGTTTTGGTAATCAATAGATTCCAATCTCATGCCTAAAGTGTCTGAGAACATTAAATACCTGTGTTCTGATATGAGAATGTCTATATTTGTGTTGGTTTGTGCACATACAATTTTCTCTGCGGCTTATAAACTGGTGCGGCTTATATGTGAATGAATACTTAATATTTAGTCAATTTAAGGGATGCAGCTTATATACAGGTGCGTCTTATAGTCCAGTTTTTACGGTACATTAGAAATGCTTACCAGTACAGTTTTGAAATTTTCTGCCATTATTTATCATATCAAAAGCTGATGTCTGTTTAAGTTCCAAAGGAAAATTTGTAATACAGGCCGATTAATGACGTTTTGCAAAAAAGCATGATAAAGAAGACGAAGAGGGAGATAAGCAGTCATTTGCATTCATTGTTGTCCTTAACCCAATGACTCCCAACCATTCGAACCGGGAATCGATCCCAGTTTCCGAGAGATGGGAATTAACTCCGAACGTCACAGCAAATATTTTCATTAAAAAAATCACCCAGAATAAAGTCTAACAAAAAAAGAGTCACATTTCATTTCTGAAAGATGCATATTGAATAGCAATGATGATAGTATTATTCCAAAGCTAACACACTGTCACACAACAAACCATGAATTGGAATTAAAAAAAATCCGTAATGGCACTCCGAGGATCGTGCCGAGTCAATACTGCGTCACGTCACGTGGAAAGAAGAAAAAAATTTGGGGTCACTTCGAAAAATCCGTTCAAAAAGATTAGTGGGTGCTTTCCCTTGCTGTAAGAACCAAAAACAGACCAGCGAGAGTCAGGAACAGGAAGAACTAACTTAGTATATTGCATTGTGGGTAGGGAGAAAGTGAAAGTGAACGTACTAGACCTGGCGTTCAGCGGGCGCAATTAGCGCTTACGGGCTGCATGAGTTGACAAAATTCGGTCGAATTTGACGTCTGTGTCCTAGAGAGGGTTAAAATAGACTAGAAGTCATTTCATTGGTTGAAAACCACTAAGGGACCGTAGAGGAATACTTTCATACCAGCTTGGTTTGCATGGGTTCAACTGTGAATGTACGCTATAGTGTGTACACTCACATGTTGAACGGTTGTGCAAAGCATGTACGCTATACCACTCTCTCATGTAGAAAGATTTAACTCATTCAAGTCGTTCCACCCATATGTGGCCGGAATTAATATAAAGCTGTCAATTTGATAAATTTGTTTCAAGGGAAGTAAATCTGTGTGCACACCACACTTTGGTCACTTCTTAACTCACTTCGCTCCTTTAGACTACATTTTTACCTCTTACTATGCGTTTGTAATGGTCAACTTAGGACGATGATTTGACCGCCCGAGGGAAATCAAACGCGTGCAATATTCTTAGTTGGGCATAGTGAGAGAGAGAGAGAGGGCGCTAAGCCCCTACTGGTTTGATTGCTCCCTGGCGGTAAAATGCACATCCTAAGTTGCTCATTGCTGTATAGAGTCTTTCTATATTTATAAAGTCTATATATAAATAAAGTCTGATCTACCACTTCCCTATGTCTAAACCTGAAGAAAAAACCTGTAATCTTCTTTCATTTCTCGTTTTGTTTATGTATGTTTTGTTCGTGTGTATGGCTGAAGTGATTTGTGAGGTTTCTTAACCCTTTCACCGCCAACGTTGCATTTTAGCACCACAGTGATTTAACACTGTCATGAAAACGCATCAAAATGGGGTCTATTATCCAAAGACTATAAAGTCTTAGCGTTGGGAAGTAAGGATAGACCTTATTTTATATATTTCACAGAAGAATCCCCAATACTGCAGACGGATTTTGTTCTCTACCCAGGTAAATGTAATAGCAATATTTGGCTGAAATATGGCTGGCGGTGAAAGGGTTAATAATTCAAAATCGTTGCGATGCGAATGAGTTAAAAGCTTTTGGTTCAGGGGATTTGAACTTGAAGCTCAAACATTGCTTTTGTAGTGGGTTTGTCACGGTGAACGTGCTGTTCTACCTGTGGCGCTGCCGACGTCGTCCTGGCAGGCGTACTGCAGCACCAGAATGCAGTTCTGCTTCTGGGGGTTGGAGTCTTCGTTGCCCCCGCAGCCGTGCTGGTTGGTCCACTCCACCGTCAGCGTGCTCTCCCCTCCAGAATCGTCGCTTTGGAAATATTGCTGCGAAGGGAGTTAGCAGTTTTAAAGGAGATTGCCGATAGTAGAAAAGGTTGAATTATTTGTAAATTTTGAGACATTCGTTGAAATAGCACACAGAGAGAGAGAGAGGGAGAGAGAGACACAGAGAGAGGGAGAGGGACAGGGGGGTGGGACAGAAGAAGATAGGGGGAGAGAGAAGAGAAGGCCGATTGCAGTCTGTCAGCACATGTGTGTCACTGTGTGTGTGTGTGTGAGAGAGAGAGAGAGAGAGAGAGAGAGAGAGAGAGAGAGAGAGAGAGAGAGAGAGAGAGAGAGAGAGAGAGAGAGAGAGAGAGAGAGAGAGAGAGAGAGAGAGAGAGAGAGAGAGAGAGAGAGAGAGAGAGAGAGAGAGAGAGAGAGGGGGGGGGTGGGACAGAAGAAGATAGGGGGAGAGAGAGAGAGAAGAGAAGGCTGATTGCAGTCTGTGAGCATGTGTGTGTCACTGTGTGTGTGTGTGTGTATGTGTGTGTGTTCTGTGAGCACATGTGTGTCACTGTGTGTGTGTATGTGTGTGTGTGAGAGAGAGTGAGAGAGAGAGAGAGAGAGAGAGAGAGAGAGAGCGAGAGAGAGAGAGAGAGAGAGAGAGAGAGGGGGGGACAGAAAGAGAAAAGGCTGACTGACAGACGATGACAGATAGAGCTGAAGCAAGTTTGAAAACAATTCCAATACAATCTTCAGTAGTATAGCATAGTAGTAATGTAACACCAATAAACTTTATAAAGGAGTATGACTGTTGGATTCGAAATAAAAAGTTGCCTTTTTTTAAACGAATACAGACAAACCCCTATTTTACGACCCTCTGTTAAGCGACTACCTCTCATTTGAGACCGGATTTGTTGGCACAGATGCATTTTACTATGTAAACGACCTCTCTTAAACGACTTCCTCTAAAACGTGACTTACGACCGCCATTTTGTTGGTTTTTACGACCGTTGCTGTCGTCTGCATAGACTTTGAGCAAAGGGAAACAACCACGGTCAAGGGCCTGAAATTGGAGTCGCTTCCCTTGTTGTAGAAAAGATGGTGGAGAGCGTAGGAAAAGCACGAAAACCACTGAATTTGAAAAAGAAAACCACTGACTTTGGACGAGAGTGGAGGTGATTAAAAGAAGTCGGCAAAGTGAAACTGTAATATCGATTGCACAATCCTATGGAGTTGGAAAGACCCAAATCCAGTTTTAATATGTCATTGTATGTGTGCATGAAGAAGAGAGTATGAACTGTGCTGAACTTTTTCTTTCTACGGCTGCCAGTGAAAACCTCCGTCATACGACCCCTCCAATTTACGACCGATTTTTCCGGACATTTTGGAAGTCTTAAAATAGAGGTTTGTCTGTACATGCTTTCATATTTTCAAAGAAAGATACATAAATGATAAAAACAGACTAACAAAATGCACTGGTGTAACAAGGAGAACTGCGAATAAACTGACCATTCTGTATTGCTGGTCCTCGGACTTTGCCGCTTTATCAGTAGCATCACCCGCATTGTATCCGCCCCTGTTGTTGTTCTGCTCATCAAATCGACATGAATTATGCAATCATAATTATATTAACACTAATTAGACCAAAAATGCATAAATTATTAAAAAAAATCATGAACTATAGTATAAGACTATAACTATAAGAATAAGTTATGACAGCTTCTAAAGATGAAAAAGACACACATACTAAAAACAGAAGACTAATGAAAAACGTTAAAGAAAAAAGAAACTGTAAGTAAAAATCAGAGAGAGAGAGAGAGAGAGAGAGAGAGAGAGAGAGAGAGAGGGAGGGAGGGAGGGAGAGAGAGAGGAGAGAGGAGAGAGAGGGAGAGAGAGGAGGAGAGAGAGAGAGAGAGAGAGAGAGAGAGAGAGAGAGAGAGAGAGAGAGAGAGAGAGAGAGAGAGAGAGAGAGAGAGAGAGAGAGAGAGAGAGAGAGAGAGAGAGAGAGAGAGAGAGAGAGAGAGAGAGAGAGAGAGAGAGAGAGAGAGAGAGAGAGAGAGGAGAAGAGAGATGTTAAAATATAGTGTTAATTTATCTTAAAGACACACACACACACACATCAATCATTTATTATGCATGATTTAAATAGCCAAAATGATCAATCTACATATTCATCAAAATGTTCCTATGAACACAAGGATGATGAAATGTTGACTGCTGTACCTTTTGGATAATAAAATGTACAAACCTGAGAATCGAACAGTCTGTTAGCGTTTTTTCTGTTTGCCGACTTCTCATTCAGCCTGTCGTTGGACCCTCTGGGCACGTGCAGGTAGAGGTCGGCGGAGACCAGCGATGCACAAAGCACCACGGCAAGACACACGCGTCCAGAAACCGCCATCATGATCTGGAACACAACGGTCAAGAAATGACGGATATGTGATTCAGCCTGTCGTTGGACCCTCTGGGCGCGTGCAGGTATAGAGGTCAGCGGAGACCAGTGACGCACAAAGCACCACGGCCAGGCACATGCGTCCACAAACCGCCATCGTTATCTGGAACACAACGGTCAAGAAATGACTGATCATGCAAGGGTGCAAATCCCCAAAATGAAAAAGACCCTGAAAGGCAGGGGTCCAGAGACCCACGGCCCCGACAGGGTACAGGGGCAGAGCCCTGTCGGACGATTCAGGGAGGCAAGTTAAGAGAGAGAGAAAACGAGATAGACAAACAGTTAAAATGATAGACAGAGACAGTTTGAGAGTGATAAGCCTTGTAAAATTATTACATAGCCTTTGTAAGCTTCCAAGATAGAACAACCAAGTTCAAAACACCCCAAATCGCTTGTGGTCATTTTTTTTTTTTTAATTTATGAAATGAAAAAAAATTGAAGTTCAGTTTCTGGTCAAATTAAAAATACTGAAATCAGTGTAAAAATGAAAGAGTAGCACCCATGATCATGCGATTGTCATGGCATATCCATGGTCATGCAACCCCCCCCCCCCCCAAAAAAAAAAAAAAGCCTGAAAGGCAAGGGTCCAGGAGCCGCCCAGGCCCAAGCGTGGTACAGTGGAACCACCCTTATAAGACCTGCAAAAATCATCCAAAATGAGGTCTTATAATGGAGGGGTCTTATATAAGAGAGGTGATTTAATACTTACTAAGAAGGGCGATGTTTCTGAGAAGTAGGTCTTATGTGGGAGGGAGTCTTATAATGGGAGGTCTTATAAGGGAGGTTCCACTTAATATGGGCAGAGCTCTGTTCATGGAGACAACGTCCATCAAAGAAGACACTGCTGCCCTCTTTTCTTTTCCAACACGTTTGAGTCCCAGAAGCCTTCTCCTCTAGCTGCGTTTGAAAGCAATATACAGTACTGTCAGTAGAATCTTCATGTTAGACTTTGAAAAATCATCCAAAATAAGGTCTTAAGTGGGAGGGAATTATAGTGGAACCTCCCTTATAAGACTCCCTCCCACATAAGACCTGCTTCTCTAAGACATTGCCCTTCTTTGTAAGTATTAAAATTACCTCCTTTAGAAGACCCCTCCCTTATAAGACCTCATTTTGGATGATTTTTGAAGGTCTTATAAGGGAGGTTCCACTGTATAATACTAATAGGGATGTACTTTTAATACTTACAAAGAAGGGCAATGCCTCAGAGAAGTAGGTCTTAACTGGGAGGGAGTCTTTAAAAAGGGAAGGTCTTAATAGGGAGGTTCCACTGCATATATATGGCGACACTTGGAGTAATTGTTTGTATTTCGTCCAGTTTGTTAATTACAATATTGCAGTGTTATTAGTTATTAGTTTATATTCTTTAATTGTTGTTGATAAATGTGTTTATTGTTGTGTTTCTTAAGTGCACCTGGCTGCAATTTCTCTGTTATAAGATAATAAAGATGATTTGAATTGATTTGATTTTGAGGGAGAGAGCTTGCAGTTGATGTGCCGTTACCCTTTCTCAGTTTCTGTTCTTTTTTTTCTTTTTTGATGATTTTAAAAAAGAAGAAGTTCAATTTCAAGTAAAAAAACATTTTTTAATCTGAAATCCTTGTGAAAAGGAAAACGTTTGGACTCAGTATCATCATGTTTTGTGCATTTTAATTATTAGTCGCGTTGTGGTATTTTTTAGAATTAGTTCAATCTTTTTGCATAAAGTAGATTATGAAACTGGGACCCAAATTTTTGTGTGTGAGTTATTTTGAGTTTTGGAACTACCCGTTTGAGTTACCCGGAATCCAATCCATGCATGTTATTCACTAAATATTGAAATAAATAGAATTAGTCTTCAGAATAAGTATTCTAAAAGTGAAACATACTAAAAAATGTAATGAATTTCTAAATCATGAATACTGAAATCATCTGCAGCCCATGTTCAAACTATCTGTCGGTCAGCATACTGTGAGCTGCGTCGCATTGGTACGATTCGCCATCTCCTGTCTATAGATACTACTAAAATACTAGTCTGCGCTTTTGTTCTCTCTAAACTAGATTATTGTAATTCACTCTTGTATGGCTGCCCCCAACACCTCATTGACAAGCCTCAAAAAGTCCAGAACTCTGCTGCCAGACTTGTCCTCAAGGTCTCTAAGTATCATCATGTTCAACCACTCCTGATATCCCTTCATTGGCTTTCCATCAAAGCACGTATTGACTACAAAATTTCCACTCTATGTCATTCTTATTTCTCTGGAAATGCCCCTAGCTACATTTCTGACATGCTTTCTGTCTATACTCCATCAAGGCAATTGCGGTCATCTTCAGATTCCAAAATTCTCTGTGTTCCTAGTACACGAACAAAAATGTTTGGTGAGCGCTCCTTTTCCTTTTCGGCCCCATCAGTTTGGAACTCCTTACCACGCGAAATCCGCCATATCCAGTCCTTGCAATGTTTCAAATCAGCTCTCAAGACCCACCTGTTCAAGCTACATCACAACCTTTAGGCCACATTACTTCTGGACTCTATTCTCACACACACACTCCCCTCCCCCCATATTAGTTTCACTGTGTGTTGACTGCAATGTCTACGTCAGCTTTGTTGCGCGCGCGCGCGCGCGCGCGCGCGAGCGAGAGAGAGAGAGAGAGAGAGAGAGAGAGAGAGAGAGAGAGAGAGAGAGAGAGAGAGAGAGAGAGAGAGAGAGAGAGAGAGAGAGAGAGAGAGAGAGTGTGTGTGTGTGTGTGTTGATGCTTTGTTCAACTGATTGTATTTTGTATTGTGTTTTTTGGGTGGGGTGAGTGGTGGTGATGGTAACGGTGTGTGTGTGTGTGTGTGTGTGTGTGTGTGTGTGTGTGTGTGTGCGTGTGTGTGTGTGTGTGTGTGTGTATGTGTGTATGTGCCGGTACGTGCGTGTATGTGTGGGTGGGGTGTGTATGTGTATGCCTATTTGCATGTGCGTGAGCGATTATTTCGTGTTGTTGTTGAATTTGTTGCTTCTTAATTTTTGTTGTTGTTAAGCGCATAGAGCTCCACATTGGTGGAGGAATGCGCTATATAAATGATTCACTATTATTATTATTATTATCAACTGGGTCTTGACTTGGCAGAGGTTTCGTGTCATTGTTGCTTTCTGGTTGCAAAACCCTGAAACCTGAGATGAAAACTTGAGAAAGCCAAATATCTGCAAGTACCGTACCCTATTTTTCAAACTATAATAAGGCGCACCTTATTATAAGCGCCCCCCCCCCCCCCCCCCCCCCGCAAATTTTACACAAAATTCAGATTTTGCTATTATATTTTCCGTCATAGTGTAAAGTGCAGGGGTCTCAGTCTGAGAAAAAGTACTGCCTTATAGTCAGTAACATGTACAGTAAGTGAACTTCATAAAAACTTGTGAGCAGGGGGTGGGAAGAGTGGCTGACGTAAAAACCCTGAACCCAGAACATTCACAGAAAACATAACTTTGTTGAGCAGAGGATGGGGGGTGGGGCACTTTTTTTTTTTTACAGCAACTTCGGAAGGTTACGCCAAAACCTTCAACCTGGAACATTCCCAATCAACAAAACTTTAGTTGGGAGGGAGGGAGGGGCACTTTTTACGTCAAAACTACCCAAGTTTTGCACAATTTTATGTCATCGCTTGCTAATTAAACTTGCAACAATGTTTTCCGTAATTATCTCATCCTGGGAATTCATGCCCGATTTTTTTTTACCATTACTAACTCCCAAAACCAGAAGCCATCGGAAACCAGAGGCTTTAAATTAGCACTCCAAAAACCATAAGCCACAAGTTTCAGCACTCCAAAAAACCCGGATTTCGGGCGTATGCCAGAAAATGAGCATCACTACAGTTTTCATAGCTGCTACTTTCTTCACTTCTCAGCTCTTCTTCTTCTTCCCGTTGATCGGCCTCCTTCATCAAGTTGAAGATTCTGTCGATGTTGGACAAAACCCCCCACAAAAACTGATGGCCGTGCGCACAGCCAAGCCAAAGCAAGTTAGAAAATATGATTAACTAAATAAAATAAAAATAAACAATAAAACAAGTATTTAATTAAATAATAAGTAATTAAATAGACAAAAATGATTAGAAGAGCTAAATACATTGGCAGTGCATATATACTGTACACTTTTGCTATTTGGATTCTGTATTTTCTCCATAATCTCCTATTCTTTCTAATTAAAAATATGTATTGATATTCTTTTTTTTATTTCACACTTCCCCTCTAGTCTAAGTGCAGCAGAATCTTCTCATTGATGAAGTTGGCTGCCTAACCAGAAGGAGAAACGATTGATGACACACACACACACACAGAGAGAGAGAGAGAGAGAGAGAGAGAGAGAGAGAGAGAGAGAGAGAGAGAGAGAGAGAGAGAGAGAGAGAGAGAGAGAGAGAGAGAGAGAGAGAGAGAGAGAGAGACTTTCATACAGACTTTTTATATTTTTACAATACATATTCTCACTTACAGACACATCTACTCACAACTCAACCACACCAACAACACACCACAATATCTAAAAACCTTAACAGCTTGTGTTGTCCCTATCTACTACTACTACTACTACTACAATATAATTTTGTCTGAATCACTTTTAGTGGACGGACGTTAAACTGAAGAACACACACACACACACACACACACACACACACACGAGTACGGAAGGCGGGCCATTCATTCCACTGATTCAGGGGCCATAGCAAAGCACCACTGGCACTGCTTTCTGCTACTTACTGTATGATGAGGAAAGGCAGAACTGAGATTGAAGAGAAAAACAGAAGCGACTATCATACTATGTTTACATGATTACGCCTTACTGACAAGTTAATGTAATCTAAAACAGTGTAATCACCCACATTGTCAATGACAATGCGAGGAATCAAGAGATCTTACCGTATGCGTGACACAGCCGCAATAAAACTTCTGTAGACGACACTTGTCGTCTGGTTCTCTGCCGCCTTCTCGTCTGCTTTGACTTGCTCAAGTTTTCGTTTGGGCACCTGAGACTGTTCACCCGTCTCAAAAAGTAATCCGCACAGCTGGCGTGTCTCATATAGTTCTTAAAGTCAAACGAAACTAGATTCGCCTGAAAATTATTATTTAACTATGATTGTAATTTTATAGAAACTTCATATTATTTACTATCACTTAGATCAATTAAGATCGACAATCAAATGTGTTTTCAATGTTTTCACAATGTTGCGCATCAGTGGGTGTGCACATCCGGGTATTCATCCGCGCGACACGAAAGCGCAACAACAAAATGACAACAAAAGTTTGAGTCACCAACCTTGCCATAGATGGACACGGAATCACTGGCACATGACGAGGATCCACGCTCGGTTACGACAAAGGGGAAGTGAAGACAACACTGGGACACACTGATCGACTGACTTCCACCCTCTCAAGACTTTTTAGCCTTCCATTTTTCTGTGTTAGATCAACGGTCCGAGAACTGAACTAGTGAAGCTGGGCCGTAGAACTTACACCTGTAATTTCGTTCTGTTTACCGCTTACTTCAGGCTAACCTCTGCCTGGCTTCAACACGATTTCGACATGAAACTAATACAGACTTTATTATCGGCAGTTCTTGTCCTGAGCCACAACATTGTGAATGGTGACGTCTATTTTCACAATCCAAGGTATGTCTTCTTCTTCTATAGCTAAGTTATGGGACTATATAATGCATATATGTTGCACGGGTACGCGCGCGCGCGCACGCACACGCACACACACACACACACACACACACACACATACATACTCCCCCCCCATCCCCCACCGTCCCCACGCGATCTCTCTGTGTCTGTGTCTCTTAGCACACACGGGTGTACGCGTGCACACGCACACACACACACACACACACAGTCACACACACACACACACACACACACACACACACACACACACACACACACATGGTTAGCAAGAGGAAGAATGATCAACCTTCTGATCATGGGCACTTATATTATGGTTATAAGAAGAAGAAATGATATTTTATCATTGTATGTGGTTGACAGTGTGAAGGTGGCTCTTGCTGTCTCTCCCTCTTCTTCCCTCAATCGTTATGTCAATCATTCTGTCTCTGTCTGTCTATCTCTCTTTATCTCACAGACACAAACACACATGCACAGGGACATGACAATGCCTCGTTACCATCCCAATGTACTCTGTTCTGTAAGAACTGCGAGTACAAAAAGAATGAACTTCATTAAGGGAAAAAAACCCATTTATCTTATGCAAAAGTGAAGACTAATGAGTGTAATACAATGAATATCAAAAGATTCTGTTGAAAGAGACAGTTTTTACCAATTATAGATTTATCCATTTAAAGAAGGCTTATCTAGAGCTGCAGACCTGTTTATTCTACTCTTTTTGAGTAGTGTTCTACTCAACCTCTACTACTCTTCAAAATTGAAAATAATGCTCTAAGTCTAATTACTCATTTTCAGTGAACAGTGTTTGATGGTTTAATGAATAAAACTACACATTTTGCAGCAAAGCTGCTCATTTCAGCCATCCAGACTACTCAAGACTTGTGTAGGGGGTAAACAGGTCTGTCTCTGCCTATGTTGAATTAACAATGCCTGTTCTTCCATGTCAGCGGAAGGTTTCGAGCATTTACATCGATCAACGAATTGCAAACTTTGGTAAAACACCTGCCTTTTGTACGTCAATCAATGTTGTTGTTGTCATACCCTGGCTTAGTGACTAAAGGACTCCAGGGATTGATCATCCCAACAGCTCAATCACTTGAACACTATGTGTGACCGTTTTTGATTACCCCGCCATGTGGGCAGCCACACTCCGACTTTGGAGGAGCTTTGGAGACTGATGATGTTATGCTAGGAGCTTGTCATGGCTGAAGACAATCCCCGCATAACTATGCAGAGCATAACAACATTTTGATGTAGCCTTGGTGTACGTCAGCCACTACCTCCATTCAAGGAGAGTATGGTTATGCTCTGTTTTGCTCTTTTTTTGTCTGTCGATTTTATTAGGTTGTGATGTTTAATTATTTCTTCAATTCATGTGTTGACCCTTGTTTGTCTGTGTGTGAATATAATTAATTTGCTATATTTGATGTTTATATAATCTGTGTTTATGCCTACGGGTGTACTGTATTAATGCTAGTATTTATTGTAGCTTTTGTGTATTATTTTAGTGGTGCTTATTTATGTATCTTATTTTAATCATGTGTAAAGCGCAAAGAGCTCCAGTTTCACTGATAGGTGTTGCGCTATATAAAAAAAAATCATTATTATTATAAATATTATTATTATTGACGTCAATGAATAGATTAAATAATTTTAATAATAAAGTAATTGATTAATTTTTGTGACATTTTGTTGAAAGCATTTGATTATTATTTATACAATATTCAATTAAGTTTTGGAATGTGCGTCAATATGTGTGTGTGTGTTGTTGTTGTTCTTTAATTTAATGTCTTTTCACTAAGATTATTAGACAAGTGTGTGTGTCAAGTCAAAATCAAAGTCAGTCAAAAATACTTTGTTATCACGTTAGGTGAAATTACAGCGTGGTCTCGTGCAAGCACAATACAAGCAAGGAAACACATTTGCATGCATTAAAAATGGAAACAAAACTAAGGAAAAATGTTGTCCATTTTTCCTTAGTTTTTCCATTTTTCCTTCACAAGAAGTTGGACATAGTTAGGGTCGATAAAAGCGACTATCAAAACGTTAAGAACTGCCCTCTTTCCCACCATTTCTATCCTAGCATTCATTTATTCACCCCCACCCTACCTCCACCCTCTCCAAGTCACCCCAAGCTTTCACATATTTTGGGTCCCTTCCCGTTCCCAACATTTCATGCGCCTCCCTCTTCTCTCTCTCTCTCTCTCTCTCTCTCTCTCTCTCTCTCTCTCTCTCTCTCTCTCTCTCTCTCTCTCTCTCTCTCTCTCTCTCTCTCTCTCTCTCTCTCTCTCTCTCTCTCTCTCTCTCTCTCTCTCTCTCTCTCTCTCTCTCCCTCTCTATCATGCACACACATACACACACAAACATAGAGACATACAGACACACAGTGTGTGTGTGTGTGTGTGTGTGTGTGTGTGTGTGTGTGTGTGTGTGTGTGTGCATTAATGTGTGTGTGTGTTTACTTTACACTCATAAAAATGCTGTATGTTTGCACAAGTGTACAAATATTTGAGTGCACAAATTTGCTGTGATCTCAAACGATAACACCTAGCCCATTCGATTCATATTCATTCAACAAAGGTTTAAAAACTATTGACTGGGCTTTTGAGCATGAAATAGCTGGGGGAGACCTCTAATCTGTTGGGTTTTGACACTGCGTATTTAAACTTGAATAGACTGTATCAATCCATCCACTGTATCAAAAGATCTACAGTGGATTCCCGCGAACTAAAAAACCCAAATAGCTCAAAAAGACTGGATAACTCACAATAATTTTTGGTCCCAGTTTAATAATCATGATGTTAAAAAGTCTTGTTATATCAAAATACTGTCTGCAGGCTTACTGAATGGGGGATGAATAATGAGTCGGTGTCGATAAATGTGTGTGTGTGTCACTGTGTGTGTGTGTGTGTGTGTGAGAAAGAGAGAGAGTTGCTTTGTATATGCATTGTTGCTGGTTTGTGTCATTCTTCAATGCTGTTTTTGTTGTCTACTTGTTGATGAATAATTGATTGTAAAGCGCTTTGGGCTCATCTGAGGTAAAGCGCTATATAAGTGTACTATCATTATTATTATTATTATTATTATTATCTCAAAATAAAATTTCAGTCCCTTCAATTAAGAGTTTAGCGATTTTCACTGTAATACTATATAATATATTATAGATAAATTAGATTACATATATATAGGTAATCTATGCTGTCAGTTTCCCAGTTGTTGTGGGCTTTGAACTTGAAGTAGTTAAAATATACCCTACTGATACTGGGTCCTAATTCTTTAGTTTCAGGTGCCTGCCGTCAATCAAGTTTGTGTTCAATCTAAAATATATTTAAAACTAAAAGGGGTAAGGTCAATAGCTTCAAGGTAGTACTAATACAGATATTACATTCAGCAAAATGTTTTGCAAAGAAAAGAGCAAATGTCTGAGAGCAATTCTAACCACTTCAATGCTGGCTTTTTTTAATTTGTATTACACTTAGTAGTGTAGTCACATAATTTGTGAGTTACATTATGCAGTCTTTCCTGTATTTTTCACACTCACACACAGTGATACTTTTGGGTGACACGCACACCCACCCAGACACCCACCCATACAGTTACCATATATTTTTCGGATTATAAGGCGCACCCACCAAATTTACAAAATTCAGATTTTGTTATATTTTCTTCTTATTTTATTTGTCATATTATAAGGCGCAGGGGTCTCAGTCTGGGGAAAAAGTATCGCCTTATAGTCTGAAAAATATGGTGCGCGCGCACACACACTTACACCACATAACTAACACACACGCACGCACGCACGCACGCACGCACGCACGCACGCACACACACACACACACACACACACACACACACACACACACACACACACACACACACACACACACACACACACACACACACACACACACACACACACACACACACACAGTGACACACACACACACACACACTGTGACAAATTCATACTTCTTTGCAGACCAAGTCGTGCAAAGAAAAGAAAGAACAGAAAAGTCATTTGTGATATCCGTCAAATGTAAATTATAAATAATGTTACTAAGACCAATAATGTTAAAGTAGAAAGACATACATTTCAAGTTGAATTGTTTGTTTCCTCAAAGCACGTCTTCTATGCTTACAATGTTCATGCATATATACACTTCATTATGTGTGACTGTGTATTGACGTAGTATCTCTCTAGTCTGTCTGTCTCTTTGTGTGTGTGTGTGTGTGTCACTCTGTGTGTGTGTGTGTGTGTGTGTGTGTGTGTGTGTGTGTGTGTGTGTGTGTGTGTGTGTGATTGGATTTCAATTGTCATTCCTGTCGGTGTCACCCTTTGACACTTCCCCTAATCTGAATATGTACCGTATCTGCTTCAGACTATGTATCCGTGTGATTAAGCCCTGACATTGGAAGCGGACTTCTTGTCACCGACACTTGAATTTGGCATGCATGCTATGTCGATTCTTACTTAGTGGTATTTTATGTTTTGTTGTTGTTGTTTTTATTCTGCAAATCAACGACCATTAACATTTTTATTTTGCTGTTGTTATTAAATGTTATTGTAATATAATAGAAGGCAAGATAGTTATGTTGAGTTTATGCTGGTTACATAAATTATAAATGCTTCGTTTAATGCAACATGTTTTGCTGATATTGCGATAATCTGTGTGTGTGTGTGCGTGTGTGTGTGTGTGTGTGTGTGTGTGTGTGTGTGTGTGTGTGTGTGTGTGTGTGTGTGTGTGTGTGTGTGTGTGTGTGTGTGTGTGTGTGTGTGTGTGTGTGTGTGTGTGTGTGTGTGTGTTCAGATGTTATGCTGTAAGACTAAGCAATATGTGTCTCTCTCTCTCTCTCTCTCTCTCTCTCTCTCTCTCTCTCTCTCTCTCTCTCTCTCTCTCTCTCTCTCTCTCTCTCTCTTTCTCTCTCTCTCTCCTACCCCCCCCCCCCTCTCTTTCTCTCTCTCTCTCTCTTTGTTCAAATGTTATGGTGTAAAATGAAAGTCAAAGTCAAAGTCAAAAATACTTCATTATCACGTTAGCTGAAATTACAGTGTGGTCTCGTACAAGCACAATACAAGCAAGGAAACACATTTGCATGCATTAAAAATGTAAACAAAGCTAAGGAAAAATGGACAACAAATCATGCTTCGCAAGAAGTTGGACATATTAGATATTATTATTAGGTACTTTATAGTCACAGAGGCGTCTGTGAAATTCGGGTTGCTCCCACCTGGAGAGCGCGTCACAGCCAGAGGCGCGCCACCCATAGGGACATAGGGTCGATACAAGCGACTATCAAGACATGTGTGTGTGTTTGTGTGTTATACTGCAAGTAAGCAATTGTATGCTGATTCATTGGTCCTAAGTACATTTCAAACAATAAAGTGGTAAGTTCCAATTGATGTTAATGGTGGTTGGTTGATGGTTCCTCTCACATGTGCTGCTTGCAGCCGAGCGGACTTGAACCCTTTCACCGCCAGCCATGTTTTAGGCAAGAATTTCCATTAAATTTACCTGGGTAGAGAACAAAATCCTTCTGCAGTATTGCTGTGACATATGTAAAATAAGGTCTATCCTTACTTCCCAAAACTAAGACAATAGGGTCTTTGGATAATAGACCCCAATTTGATGCCTTTTAGTGACATAGGTGTTGAATCACTGTGGTGCTAAAATGCGATGTTGGCGGTGAAAGGGTTAAACCCCATTTTCATCAAGTTAAAAATTGAGATGACTGAATACCTTTTATGTCACCTGTTGCGTTGTGGTGGTTTTTATTATTATCAAAGCTTGTCATAATACGGATCGTTGGCCTACTTTGAGTCATTTTTAATTTTTTAAATCAGTTTGACATAGCAGAAAGCTGAACCAAATTATGATAGTCTAGTTTGGCAATGGTTCTTAAAGATCCACCAGATGATGTGTCAAAATGACGGGTTTCGCTTGTTTTCCCTCTTATAACTGGAAAGAAATCTTGTTTTGACCAAGTCTGACTCCCATATAAATGGCCCTAAATTCAAACCGAAACATCAGTTTAAAGAGCAGCCTGAATTTCAAGTTGGGGAAATTTGGATGTGTGTCAGAAAAAACCAAGGGACTTAATCGTGGTGCGTCACTGGGTCTTTAAAAGTTACCAGGACCTGTATTCATGTTGAGATAGCATGAGACTTAGTATGATGCTAACTTAGAAGCTCTTCCAATGTCCTATAGGATTTAATAGGACTTTTGGAACAGCTTCTAAGTTAGCATGATGCTAAGTCTCATGCTATCTCAACGTGAATACAGGCCCTGGTTATCAAAAATGTTGAGATAGCATGAGACTTAGCATATGCTAACTTAGAAGAATCTTCCAAAAGTCCTATTAAATCCTATAGGACTTGGAAGAGCTTCTAAGTTAGCATCGTCTAAGGTCTCATGCTATCTTTTACGTGAATACCGTTAACCCTTATCAAAAATGAACAATTGGCTTGTCACAGCGAAGAGAATGAAATGCAAAGATTTTTTTTTTCTTTTGTGCTCATCATTGGTCTCAAATACTTTTAAATTACAGTTTTAACGTAAATAAAACTGGCTTGGGGTTGACTGACATACAGCTTCACAAAAAATGTGGAGGTAAGGATAGGCCTAATGTTTAACCGAGGCGTGTCACAGACACCTATCTCGCAATTAAAAACAGATATTTTTGCACTGCCTCTACCCATTGCCTCCAGTATTTCCCACCATTTTTTATCTACAAATGTCCCAATGTGCTGGCGGCGAAAGGATTAACGTAAATAAAACTGGCTTGGGGGTTGACCGACATACAGCTATTTGGGCACAACAGAAAGCCCAGTCATTTAATCTAGGCTAAAGTTTATCGACTGGGATGACAAGTTATCAGCTGATGCCCTACCCTATTACCAATCTGCGCTCATGTCGTGACTTGGTGACGTCATCTTTTAGTTTCCAGTTGTTAACATAGCATAGCAATTTGGCACTATCTCATTTTTTAAGCCTTTTGCTCTCTTGATATCGTTACTACTGATATCAATGTACTTTTTTTTTTTACACGTGAACTAATAGACTTTTGTGTATTGATTTTGAATCCTAATAAAGTTCCTCCAAATTTGAGAATGAATGGTGATGAGATTAGCGTCCAATCGGTCAGAGACCCTTATGGACGGTAAAAGTTGAGGAGTACATCACGCTTTTATACTTTTGGTCAATATGATTTTTGGTCAATACGTTCAGTGACGATGCATTAACAGTCTCATTTGAAAGTTCATTCCATGCCGTTGTAATTCCATTCGTGGAAAGTTTTTGAGTGGAGCGAGTATTGTTTATTTTCTTTGTAAGTTTGAAAGTTATGCCTTTGAGTTCTATCTTCTTCTGAAAGTGTTAATAAGGTTTTAGTGGTGCTAGCATAATAAAGGTTGTTGTGTAGAATTTTATAAACATCGATAAGGTCACTTCTTAAACGTCTATGCTCTAAACTTGGCAATTTCAAATATTTCAGTCTCTCTTTGTAGTCCATATTACCCGTACCAACAATTTTCTTTGTAAATGATTCGTTTTCTGTTGTCATTTTTTCTTTCTTTCTTTCTTTCATTTTTCCTTCCTTTCGTAATCCCTTTTTGTAGTCTTTTTTTTCATTCTTACTCTTTCCTTTCTTTCTTTCACCTTTCCTTCCTTTTTATATCCTTTTTGTGAGAATGAAAAATGGTGTTTTACGTCCTCTCGGTCTGGAACAGACACATATGGGACATTTGTAGATACAAAGATGGTGGGAACGATACTGGAGGCAATGCCCGGAGGCAGTGCAACTCCAGTAAAGTCCCAATTTTTTAACTATACAGATAGGTGTAGCGGTAACCACGGCTCGGTTAAACCCCATTGGCCATGGCACCGCCACGCTCAAGTCGAGTATATTATCCTTTTTGTAGTCTTTTTCTTCATTCTTACTCTTTCTTTCTTTCTTCCTTTCTTTCTTTCACCTTTCCTTCCTTCCTTTATCCCTTTTTGTAATCTTTTTCTTCATTCTTACTCTTTCTTTCTTTTCTTTTCTTTCTTTCTTTCCCTTTTGTAATTTCTTTCTTTCTTTCTTTCCTTCCTTCTTTCTTTCATCCCTTTTTCCTTTATCCCTTTTCTTCTTTTTCTTCATTCTTACTTTCTTTCTCTTTCTTTCTTTCTTCCTTTCTTTCTTTCACCTTTCCTTCCTTACTTTATCCCTTTTTGTAATCTTTTCTTCATTCTTACTCTTTCCTTTCTTTCTTCCTTTCTTTCTTTCACCTTTCCTTCCTTACTTTATCCCTTTTTGTAATCTTTTCTTCATTCTTACTCTTTCCTTTCTTTCTTTCACCTTTCCTTCCTTTTTATATCCTTTTTGTAATATTTTTCTTCATTCTTACTTTTTCTTTCTTTCTTTCTTTCTTTCTTTTTATATCCTTTTTGTAATATTTTTCTTTCTTCTTTTTTTCTTTCTTTCTTTCTTTCACCTTTCCTTCCTTACTTTATCCCTTTTTGTAATACTTTTCTTCATTCTTACTCTTTCTTTCCTCTCCTTAATTATTCTGCTTTCCGTTCAATTCCATTCTTAGCCCTTTCTGTGACCGCCAGCCATTTTTGAGCCCCAAAATTTCCATTAAACTTACTTGGCTACAGAAAAGATGTCATCTGCAATATTGTGGGATTTCCTTGTGACACATTTAGAATACGGTCAATCCTTACTGCTCAAATTTAGGAACACAATATCATTGAATAATAGACCCTGATTTTAAGGCAAATTTAGGAACACAATACCATTGAATAATAGACCCTGATTTTAAGGCAAATTTAGGAACACAATACCATTGAATAATAGACCCTGATTTTAAGGCAAATTTAGGAACACAATACCATTGAATAATAGACCCTGATTTTAAGGCAAATTTAGGAACACAATATCATTGAATAATAGACCCTGATTTTAAGGCAAATTTAGGAACACAATACCATTGAATAATAGACCCTGATTTTAAGGCAAATTTAGGAACACAATACCATTGAATAACAGACCCTGATTTCAAGGCTCTTAATGACATGGGTGTTAAATCATTGCCGTGCAAAAATGCGACATTGGCGGTGAAAGGGCTTTAGACCGTAATTGCCAGCGTTGAGAAGGATTTGACGACGAGCATTTATGATTATGACCTGGGACGGTATTCATGTCGAGATAGCATGAGACTTAGCATGATGCTAACTTAGAAGCTCTTCCAAAAGTCCTATTAAATCCTATAGGACATTGGAAGAGCTTCTAAGTTAGCATCATGCTAAGTCTCATGCTATCTCAACGTGAATACAGGCCCTGGGTATGGCATCACCAGGCCCCCTTAGAATGCAAGGAGTTCAGGGCCGAAACAGTTGAGATACGGGACAACCAAGAATGTCAAAAAAATAAATGGCGTTAGAAGAGCTAAGGCCCCATGTTGTCCAACTCTCCGTAGAGTTTCTCTGGGTTTCTGTCTTTCTTTCTCGCTTTCTTTCTTACTTGCTTTTTTTCTTCCCCTCCCTTTGTCGTTTTCTTCGTTCTTATTCTTTTCTTCTCCCTCCTATCCTTCTGCCATTCTTTCTTCCTTTCTCAGGTCCGTAATTATCAGGATTTGAAGAGAAATCCTGTGGTGTAGAGTGGCACAGTGGTAGCGCGTTCGCTTCGTGTCAAGTAAACCCGAGTTCGAACCTGGGTACAGGGGATTTTTTCCCTCTCATTCTGCATCAGGCCTTAACGGTCTGAACGTGGAGTCTTTCGGATGAGACGATAAACCGAGGTCCCGTGTGCCCATGCACTTAGCATACGTTAAACCCAGTGGCAACGAAAAAGTTGTCATTTGGTCAAAATTTACCTCCCCCCACCCACCCCTCATCAGTGACAAAAATCGCATGCAAAAAAAAAAAAAAAATTGGGTGGCGCGCCTCTGGCTGCGACGCGCTCTCCTGGTGGGAGCAACCCGAATTTCACAGAGACGCCTCTGTGACTATAAAGTACCTAATACGTACCTAATACTAATACAAGCCATGAAAGTGTCTTGTATAGTAATAATTATTGTGGAGTTTCCTTAATTATTCTTGATTGTTAGAGACCAATTATGTCTAATACAGTTAAATTCGTTAACCAAAAAGCAAAAAGTTTTAAATTTAGAGCAATTTTTTTGGTCATAAAAATAATAAGTATTTCTTTGCACTTAATCGTAAAAAGACCCAAGCGCTTGCAAAATAAGTACGCTATAAACAGATGAAGAAATAGCAATGACTACTACAGCAAAAAAGTCACAAGATAATGCTTATGTTTATAGAAAGTACTCGGATTTAATAATTAACAGCTTTAATCCAGCTTTAAAGTTCACTCATGTACTCTTAGGCCGGGTTCACATTAGATGCGTAGTTCCGTACGGAAAACCCTAAATAAATGGAAGAAAGAAGGATAATATTTACGTACATAGGAGAAATTTGGACACGTGCGCAATCTTTTCCCTTCTTTGTTTCACTTATTTATGGATTGTGCACGGGTTTCCACATGGAATATCCGCTTATGTGTGTACACGGCCTTAACCGTATTGTATGCTTGATCAACATATTTATCACATATTGGTTTATTCATTGAATCGATCAAATTTCATTGATGGCAGTGAAGACAATCAACAGTCATGAAAGTAAAATGAAATGGGTGTGAAGTCATTGCATCAACAGTCTCTTATTCACCGTCTCTCTAGAGCTGAGCTGATACGAAGTTGTTGCATCAGCAGTTATGGCTTGCTGCCTTATTTGGAAAAAGAAACAACAGCGACTCTAATGTCTCCCATTTAATCGTTGACTAATGACAAACGGAACTTAATAAGAAAGACTCGGCCACCGATACTACGAAATTATGCTTCCTCATTTACCGAGTGCATGCGTATCCTGTTATACTTATAGTCATAGGAAGTGCCTTGAGAGACAGTAGCCTCTAATCTTCTGAAATTATGCTTCCTTTACTAATACTGTGGGTTGGGCCCTCTCCTCAAGTGGATTTTATTAATAATAATAATAATAAATAACATTTATAGAGCGCCCTTTCTCTCTTGACCTCACGGCGCTTCACAATTGTTTAAATAAATACATAAATCATAAATAAGCTACTACAATATCAACTATCACAAACATTCACACAGCCACAACACGCGCGCACGCACACGCCCACACCCACATACGCGCGCACACCCACCCACCCACAATGTGGGGGACATCATTTTAAGGCAGGAAACAGGACAAGGAAGAAATCAGAGGTATTGCCGGAAGAGGTGAGGTTTAAGAGCGGTTTTGAAAGACTGGAAAGATTTAGCAGAACGAAGTTCATATGGTAGGGTGTTCCAGACAGAAGGGGCACTGAAAGAAAATTAACGTTGACATTAGCCTTAAGGTAAATCCGTAAATAAGTTATAAAAAAACAACGGTAAAACATTTACGGATTAGGGGAAATACGGACACGTGCGTAAAATCTTTTTCATTCTTTCTTTTACTTATTTGCGGATTGCGCACGGGTTTCCGCACAGAATCTCCGCATGTTTGTGAACGTACCCATAGTCTTTTATCAACAGGAATGACTCTGATCACAAACTAGAAGATAAAGTGCTTAGAGCTTAAAGATTAGGCGCTATAAAAGTTGTCTTAATAAATAAATAAATAAATAAATATTGGTACCGAGGCTTTGAGTGCTGCTGCATCAGGGATCAGTTGGGGTTAATTATGCCAGGGAGAATCTCCAACGTCAACTATTCTAGAGTCGTCGGAGGAGTGCATCTCCACTACTAAACAAATTCCAGCCGAGCTTTCCAGAATAGTGGGTGCTTCTCCTCTGCTTTATGTTTTTGAAATCTGCTTTATGTTAGTCGTAGAAGGACATGAGTAACTTAATTGAAAAGAAATACCGTGTGTGTTCTGATTTGGTAATAAGCCAGGGCAGTGGGTGGATGCCTCGTGCCTCCATACGGGGAGCTGGACGCCCCCCCCCCCCCCCCCCCCCACCCCCTCCATGAGTCTCTCTCCGCGGGGATCTTTCGTAAAAATAGTTCCCCCACCTTCTTGAAGTTCTGTGCTTGTAACTTCCTCTAGCCTGCCACTCTCTTTGACTCTGCCTTTTCCCTTTGCTTTCTATCATCTACTATCTTTCTCGGCCCATTCTCCTGCCTTTAAAAAAAAAAAAAAATCTTCCAAATAATTTTTCTCCTTTGAGCTCCTCCGAAATCGGAATGTGTCGGCTGTACGCAGCAGGGAGACCGGTGAAAACTGAAAACCAGACACATACATACCTTACCCATTATGGCCATATGGCCTGGGAACGCAGAAGAAGAAGACGAAGAAGGTAATGAGCCAAATAGCGCCCACTGATCTAGTGCAATCAAGGTCTCTTTATTTACCGGACAATGCTTGTCTTTGTCAGGGAGTTGATCACCGGGTAATTAATTAGGTCAAAAGGTCATAGTGTGATAGCCAAGATCCGCCTTTTGGAGAAGAATCGTGTCTCTAAGCTGTGGTAGTCATATATGGTCACAATGGTGATCTAAATATGTCTGACTCAGAGCCAGAAGTTATGAATAGCTATTGTTGTTACATGTATACTAAGCAAGAAGGTGGAAAAGGGTTGACGGCTTTGCGGGTAAAAGTTTGATTCTGTTATTATGTGCAAAACAACAACTTCAATTTCCGAAATAATGACGACAACTGTAAGCTTATACAATGTGTATTGATACAATTAACCCCTTGACTGCCACCAACGTATCACGTACTGACCTGATAACATCACTGATGATGTCATCAGATGAAGAGGAATAGTCCTGATACGCTGGCTTTTGCTCTAACACAGTCAAGAGAATTATATCCCCAGACCATTTTGCCAGATTGGCTCTATCAGTTGTCTGTTTATGGCATGATTTGCCCAATGATTTTTTCTTTAATTTTCTCTGGCAGTCAAGGGGTTAATATCACAAGCGCAGTTCTGCAGTTACACATGAACAAAAACAGCTTTATATGTCACACGCAGAAACACACACACACGCTCGCATGCATGCACGCACGCAAGCACGCAAGCACGCACGCACTGACAGGCTGTGCGGAGTGGAACAATTGATCTTTTAATTTAAAATCGTGTACATCAAGACAGACATTTATGAAAGCACTTATATATCATATGTTAGAAGCCCTATGAATTAGTCTCTAACTTTAGAAATTTAGCACCTATTCTGTCGGAACATGTCCTTTTCATTGATACTTTACAATGTTTATACTTTGATTGTTCTTTGCTTTGTTCCATTGTGTCCAGGACATTTGTTAATATGGGTGATGGGGAGAAAGTGAAATGGGAAAAGGGACAACCATTTTCACTTCAATCTCCCATTCATTTATACACACTCACTCACTCTCTCTCTCTCTCTCTCTCTCTCTCTCTCTCTCTCTCTCTCTCTCTCTCTCTCTCTCTCTCTCTCTCTCTCTCTCTCTCTCTCTCTCTCTCTCCTCCCCCCCTCTCTCTCTCTCTCTCTCTCTCTCTCTCTCTCTCTCTCTCTCTCTCTCTCTCTCTCTCTCTCTCTCTCTCTCTCTCTCTCTAGTTATTTCAATGCGTTATATTATTAGGCTAATGTTTAGGTGTTTGGAATGTTTTGTTTTGCATGTTGAGTTATTTTTCGAGTTGCTTTCGTATTACTTTTCATTCTGAGGACAGGATGAAAAAAAGCTGTCAAGCTTACTCCTTTATCCTCAAAAAAGATCATTTTGACTTGACTTGACTTGACTCTGTTTGTCTGTATGCATGAGGGAGGGAGTCTGTGCAGTCTCGTGTGTGCATGCTCGAGGAGAAAAAAGTATATAATTTGCTTATTCAATGTCTCATCTGGAAATAAAATGTTGAATTTGACTTACACACACACACACGCACGCACGCACGCACGCACACGCGCACGCACACACACACACACACACACACACACACACACACTTTTTAAAATTATTAATCATTCTTTCTGTTACATGTATTTTCCTGTTTGTATATTTTCTTTAGTTTTATTGCCCCCCCCCCCTCTCTCTCTCTCTCTCTCTCTCTCTCTCTCTCTCTCTCTCTCTCTCTCTCTCTCTCTCTCTCTCTCTCTCTCTCTCTCTCTCTCTCTCTCTCTCTCTCTCTCTCTCTCTCTCTCTCTCTCTCTCTCTCTCTCTCTCTCTCTCTTTTAATTCATTCGATTTTGTTCCCTTCTTTTCTGAATTAGAATGTCTGGAATGTCGGAGAGACTGACATTTTGCTGGGATGCTTTCCCTTTGATGCCACTGTAATCACAATCATTTTGGTAGAATGGCCGTGCGTGTCAGGACTGTACAAGATTCCAGCTTGTGACATTTGTTTTGGTGTCTTTCTTTCTATCATTCTTTTCTTTTTAGTCCCCGAGCCGAAGGTTCGGAGAGCTATTGTTTTTGTCTGGTCCGTCCGTCTGTTCCGTCCGGTGTCCGTCCGTCCGGCGTGCCTCCGTCCGTTCGGCTATTCGTCCGTTTTTCTCAAAAACTATTCAGTGTATCATCATCAAATTTGGTATACTAGTTCGCCAAGATGCAAGCTATCCACTGATGTATTTTTACATTAAGGTCAAGGTCGCGCCAGTTACGGGGTTCAAACCCCCAAACACATAATCACTAATATCTCGCGAAGTTTTGCATGTATTTCAATGCAGTTTCTCCCACAACATTTCTTGATGAATGGTCTATAACACAGTTGTCATGAATTTTTCTGTGCGCATGATCGCGCGCGCTCAAATCACGGGTCCGAACCCCAAGGCTATATATAAAAAAACCTATTCAGTTTTGATGCGTTTTTATGTAGTTACGTGCTGTTTTGATGCGTTTTTAGGTATGTGTACAACCGACACATTCCGATTTCGGAGTAGCTCGGCGATGCTGCGAGGGGACTTTGCAGCCGCTCGGCGTTGCACTTGTTCTTTTCTGTTTTTCTTTTTTCTCTCTTTTCCCGTTTGTTTCTTGGGAACACTACCACTACCACCCCTGAGAGACAGAGTCATGTGCTGAATGTTTTGCTCAGTAGTCGCCATTGTTAGTACAAGCCAGTGAAAACCTCCATTATAAGACCCCTCCAATTTAAGACCTATTTTTCCGGACATTTTGGAAGTCTGTACAACCATTAGGATGTCACCATAGTTTATGAAAATATCAGTTCATTTTTGCTGTATTAGGTATTAGGTACTTTATAGTCACAGAGGCGTCTCTGTGAAATTCGGGTTGCTCCCACCTGGTGAGCGTGTCGCAGTCAGAGGCCAACTTTTTTTTTTTTTTTTGCATGCGATTTTTGTGTGACTGATGATCGTAAGGAAAAGGGAGGTGTGTGTGTAAAATTTGACCAAATGACCAAATGGTAACTTTCTTTCTTTCTCTCTTTTCCTTTTTTGGCTCACTCGTGTTTACAAAGTTAACACGAAGTGAGTCTATAGTATGATAGTTGTTCGGTTGTGTGTATGTGTGTGTGTGTGTGTGTGTGTGTATGTGTGTGTTGCGTCCGTGGTCTGTAATCTCCAAACTTTAACATTGGCATTTTCCAGGGAAACAGAAGGCATACATTGTTCAAACTTTGCACACACATAGATGTCTATGCAAGCTTTCAAACATTAATGATTTGAATACTAAACAACACTGTAAACAGATAACAAAACAGATAACATTTTAGATTATTGGCTCACTCGTGTTTACAAAGTTAACACGAAGTGAGTCTATAGTATGATAGTTGTTCGGTTGTGTGTATGTCTGTGTGTGTGTGTGTGTGTGTATGTGTGTGTTGCGTCCGTTAACACGAAGTGAGTCTATAGTATGATAGTTGTTCGGTTGTGTGTATGTCTGTGTGTGTGTGTGTGTGTGTGTATGTGTGTGTTGCGTCCGTGGTCTGTAATCTCCAAACTTTAACATTGGCATTTTCCAGGGAAACAGAAGGCATACATTGTTCAAACTTTGCACACACATGTATAGATGTCTATGCAAGCTTTCAAACATTAATGATTTGAATACTAAACAACACTGTAAACAGATAACAAAACAGATAACATTTTAGATTAGTGGGTTAGAGAGTATTCCACAGGCAACATGAGTTAAGAAACTCATCAACACTGAAAGCCTCGATAGCTCATTGGTAGAATGTCTGTCTGTCATGCCAATGGTTCCGGGTCCGATTCTCGGCAAGGGCACTTTTTTATTTTTTTTATTTTTTAGTTGTATCCATTAACGATACTTTCATTTGTACTTAAATTTTGTATTGGCAATCTTGTACTTTAGACCCCCCCCCCCCCCCCCCCTCAATCTTTGTTTGTTGTCCCACATGTTCCTGTTCGAGTGAGCCTTGAAGGCTTTGCCTCTTGGTGTTCCTTCGAATACCTCGATGCTTCCCCCAGACTGGTCATTTGCTGAATGTTTCGTTCAGTACAGTACGTCACTGTCATTAACAACCATTTGGGTGTCACGACAGTTTACGAAGATCTTTGGGGGCTGCGCTTTTTGCTGTGTTAAGCTTTCTTTCTCTCTCTCTCTTTTCCTTTTCGTGTCTTTGAATACCTCGATGCCCCCAGACTGGTCATTTGCTGAATGTTTTGCTCAGTATGCCACAGTGTCATTAAGTGATTGACGCCCATTTGGGCGTCACATCGGATCATGAGCTGTATAGTCAGAACCCATGCAGCATGCACCATGTGTGTGTGTGTGTGTGTGTGTGTCTGTCTGTCTGTCTGTCTGTTTGTCTGCCTGTGTGCCTGCCTGTCTGTTCAGAGATTTCTGTTTGTGCCATCCTTTTCATTTGGTTTTCAATACGTTGGATTATTTTCTTCATTTATATGTCTTTCACATTTTATAAACACATTTATTTCTGTATCTTGTGTGTGTGTGCGTGCGCGCGCATGTGTGTGTGTGTGTGTGTGTGTGTGTGTGTGTGCACGCGGTGTGTGTGAGTGCTTGTGTGTGTACTGAATAGTATTACTTTATTGTATTTTACCGTTTGCTGTGATGCTATCATTATGATGTTCTTCACTATTAATGTTTACTTATTAGGGGGGGAGGGGGGGGGGGGGGGTGGCGGGGTGTGTGTGTGTGTGTGTGACAAACTTAATTGGTTTATGTGAATAACATGTGCTTTTATGCATGTATTTTATGTCTTAGTTTATTATATAATGTCCCGCCAGTTTTACATTTAAGTGCACGCTGAAAAAAGATTTTCTTCATTGAAGACAATAAATACATTTGCTTGCTTGATTGATTGATTGCATGCTGGCAATTTCTTTATTGTTGTTGTTGTCTTACCCTGGCTTAAAGACTCCAGGGATCATCCTATTAACAGCCGAAGCACTTGAACACTATGGTACAAATGCACCAGCCAGGGATGAGAACTTTACATGCATGTGATCGTTTTTGATTACCTCGCCACCCCGTGGGCAGCCACACTCCGACTTCGGGGGATTTTAGACTGATGATGTTATGCTTAGGAGCTTGTCATGGCTTAAGACAACCATGCAGAACATAACAACATTCTGATGTAGCCTTGGAATTCTACTAGCTAAATATGTCAACTGGTCTGACACAGCTGACATGCCAAATGTGGTCAATTTCTTTCATTCTAAATCTTTCGTTCGTTCGTTCTGTCTTCAGGTATTTTCTATCTTCCTTTCTTTCTTAGTTTCTCTCTTTTTTTCTGGAGATTTCCATGTATACCCCCAAGGGGCTTTAAAAAAAACACCCAAAAAACCTTGAACCTTGACAAGTGCATTGACAAAGACCACTAAGTCACTTGAAACATTATTTGCGAAAAATTGCCAGCAGTTTTTTTCTCCATTTGTTGTTTTCCTTTTTTTTGTTTTTTTTGAATGCCTTCCTTTCTTTCTGTCTGTATTGTTGCTTAGTTCCTTGACCGCAGTGCCTGGATAGTCAAGTGACTTTTGGGGGTGTTTTTGGAATGCCTTCCTTTCTTTCTGTCTGTATTGTTGCTTAGTTCCTTGACCGCTGTGCCTGGATAGTCAAGTGACTTTTTGGGGTGTGTTTTTTATTGTTGTGCACAGGTCGCTATAATCACACCCTATTTTGTTCTCAGCAGCAAATTGCTAAAAAAACAACAACCCGAAGACAAGCACAAAAAACCCTGCCGTTTTGCAATTCCTATTTTCTGTTTTGTTGTTGTTGTTTTTACTTTTTTTTCTCTTCAGTGTAATGGCTACTTTCGAAGGAATCCTACCGTGAAGATCGACACATTCTACCGTACTTGTGGGTGGACACGTTGAGCATTATTCACAAAGTAACTGGTAATCCACTAGTACTGAGATAAGATTGTGGAGCTCTATGATTTTTTCAGGAAATTTGGCTACGAAAATTGAAGGGGACATTTTTGCTTGTGACCACAAAAAAAAAATGCTTGTCTGGAATTATTATTATTATTTTTTTTTTTTTCAATCACTCTTGCACAGTCTGTGTTAGGTAACAGCATAGTAATTTGTAAACATTGCAGGTGTGCGTAATAAGTGATACGTGGGAGCCGACACTGTGTTTGTTTCAGCCTGGTTTTGCAGCATAGTTTCTTGATGACTGCTATTGTGACTTGTCGCGCTTCAATGCAGCGAGAAAGTTAGCGATCTTGGCGAGAAATCTTCTTCTTCTTCTGTTCTTCCTCCTTGATCGCTCAAAGAATGTTCTCAGACAGAGTGTGCCCCAGGGGGTCTTTTGTGGTGAAAGAAATCGTGACCTTGTGTGTGTTTTGTTTTGCTCTGTTTGTGTTTGGAAGGACTCCTGGTGAGAAAGCGTGTCAGGGTGGTTGAGGATGGGGTTGGGGGATGAAAATCAGTGAGGGGTGTGTGTGAAAAAAATAAAATGTTCAGGGTGGTCTTTGCTGCCGAAGTGAATAAAAAAAGAGAGAGAGTGGACTTGTAGAAACATTTTTATTTCCAGAATTGTTTTGAATGAAAACTATTTTTTGTTATTATTCCCCCCCCCCCGCCCCCCCCCCCCCCCCCCCAATTGTTACCCTTTTCACTAAAAGCTGTTTTATGCAAAAGTGATTTATAAAAAGTGAAAATCACTGATATGTTGCCAGTGTACACACACACACACACACACACACACACACACACACACACACACACACATGCGTGCGTGCACGTACACACACACACACACACACACACACACACACACACACACACACACACACACACACACACGTGCGCACACACACACACACACACACACACACACACACACAGCATACACACAAACACGTTTTTCTTTTAAACGAATGTCTTTGTAGAAATGTCCTGGATTTGAGACATGTGAGATTGAAAAGAGATCTTTTCCCACTCTATGCTTCCCTCCAAATCACCTCCTCACCTAACTCAATTTCCCCCCCCCCCCCCCCTCTTCTTTCAACCCAATCTGGCAAACTGCCCATCAGATATACGCATTCGTTTTATTGTGTGGTTTACATTACATACCTTCCAGCCGACACCAGGAAATTGTTTCTGTTAACTCATTCGCATCGCAACGATTTTGAATTATTTTAAAAAAACTCACAAATCACTCCAGCCATACACACAAACAAAACATACATAAACAAAAGGAGAAATGATAGAAGATTACGGGTTTTTACTTCAGGTTTAGACATAGGGAAGTGGTAGATCAGACTCTTTTATATATAGACTTTATATAGAAAAACTTTCTACATCGACTGGCTTCCCCCACAACAAACCACTACAAAAGCAAAGTCAGGGTCTAAGGGAGCAAAGCGAGTTTGGAAGTGACCAAGGTATGGTGTGCACACAGATTTACTTCCCTTGAAGCAAATGTATCAAATTGACAGCTATCTATTCATTCCGGACATATGTGGCCGGAACGACTTGAATGAGTTAAACTCAGTCGCTTTGAAGACTCATATTTATATATCACTATCCAAAGTACTATCACTATCATTATCTATCGCTATCAGATGACAATTGTTGTCTCGATCATTGTCTTCATCTGATCGTTGGGGTGCGTGTCCTAAAGGGATGATGGTGTATCGTTGCAGGAATGTGTCCAAATCAAAAGGAAAAGATTAACAAGTCTAATAGGGATGTATCAATAAGGCATTATGCTACTCCTTGCCGACACGAAAGGGCGATAATTTTACTCCCGAACTGCCGATGCCCCCTGGTGACGAGTCAGGAGCAGATACTTTTCTGTGGCTATATACTACTAGTTCCTGACAGGCAAGGGCGATCATCTTAAGTAGTTCACATCTCGGGTCAAGAGACAGGGGCAGAGAATTTTCGGTATAAAGCCTCATTTAAAGGGGGGGGGGGGGGGGGGGGAAAAGAGAGAAAAATCAGTTGTCTTTTCATGATCAGAATTATCAAAGTAAAAGCGTGTCGTTTTATCGCTATTAGATTATAAAAAGGTGTCAAAGTGAAAAAGAAAAAAGGAATAACAATTGTCATACATGTAATTATAGGGATAAATTCTTTCTTTTTTTTCTTCTAAAAATCCATGGTCTGGTCTGATCACCTGATAAGAAGGAAAAAGAAGAAGAAGAAGAAAAAAAACCCCAAAAGTTTGATTGTTATAAAGAATGCACAAACAAGAATAAACAAAAACCTGAACGTCAAGGTGGAAACTTTATCACATTAGGGCAAATGTTAAGAAAAGCTCCTTCCTCTGTCCATTCATTTCAGATGGTTTCAGTTAGGGTTAGAGTTAGGAATGGGGTTAAGGATAGGGTTAGGGATAGGGATAGGTTTAGGGTCAGTTAAGTGTCAATCTCATAACATACCATCAATGTTTATTTTTGTGTGGATTAGACGGTTTCAGGTTAGGGTTAGGGTTTGGGATAGGTTTAGGGTCCGTTTAGTGTCACACACACACTGTCACACACAAAAGTTGATAACTAATCTGACCCTAAGCTTATCCCTAACCCTACCCCAAACCCTATTCCTAACCCTAACCTGAAACCGTCTGAACTTAATGGAATGGGCAGAGGAGGGAGCTGTTCTGAACATTTGCCCACAATAGAAACGTATCTAAATAAAAGTAAGAGATGATTCAACAATGCCATTGTATTTGAATACAATGACCATGTTTGAAATTGACTGACGGTGTAACAGAGCACACATCTGTCGTTGTTGGAATTTACCAAACAGGCAGTCAGTCACTTCATTGTTCACATTGGAAAAGTTTGCAAACAAATTTTACCCAGCAGTTAATGTAAAGACTTAAATGTTTACAGCGTTTTTGTCTGTTTGTCTCTGCCCCTCTCTCTCTCTCTCTCTCTCTGTCTCTCTCTCTCTCTCTCTCTCTCTCTCTCTCTCTCTCTCTCTCTCTCTCTCTCTCTCTCTCTCTCTCTCTCTCTCTCTCTCTCTCTCTCTCTTTTTTCTCTCTCTGTCTCTGTCTCTCT
>CM065696.1:43806552-43811552 GCA_017654935.2 Phymorhynchus buccinoides | reverse complement strand
GGCTAGCTTTGTTGTTGTTGTTGTTGTTTTGATTGTTGTTGTTGTTAGCGCTGTTGTTGTTGTTGTTGTTGTTTTAAGCTGGTTCTGCGGTACATGTGTGGCCGAAACGTCAGGGACAGAGCCACCACCACATAAGAAGCCTGTTGGGTTTTGAGTTTTCGGTAAAGGTCAAGATGTGTTATATTACTTCTCAAATGCCGCTTTGGCATAAGGCTGTGTCAGACCAATATTGACATAAGCGAGAACACCAAGGCTACATCAAAATGTTGCTATGTTCTGCATGGTTATGTGGGGGTTGTTTTTAGCCATGGCAAGCTCCTAGCATAACATTAGTCTACAAAATCCTCCAAAGTCGGAGTGTGGCTGCTCACGTGGCGGGGTAATAAAAAATGGTCATTCACGTAATGTTCTCATCCCTAGCTGGTGCATTTGTACCATAGTGTTCAAGCGCTTTGGCTGTTGGGATGATCCTTGGAGTCTTTGAAGACCCCCCACGTCACGTGTCACATTCCCTCTTATGCTAGGAAGATTTAAAGAGATTTCTTACCAGCTATATAAGAGGTGAAACACGTGAAAAACGTGATTTTGACACGTGACGTAGTGGGTCTTTAAGCCAGCGTACGACAACAAGAAACAACTTTCTCGAAAGCACTCAGAGTCAGGCAGTTTGCTCTTTTTCTTTCCTTCCTGGCAGAACGATTCCGGACAACCGCATGCAGTGCCAGGACTACAACTGCAACGCGGACCAGCGCTACGGCATGCACGAGGACTACGTCTACTACCTCCTGTGTAAGACGCGCCGCAGGAACATGGGGCTCTTCACCGCCGACCAGGTACATCACCGCAAAATAGGCAGAACGAAAGACGTGTGGAAGATTCACTGCTGAACGTAGGTCAGGTCAGGTACATCACCACAAAATAGGCAGAATGAAAGACGTGTGGAAGATTCATTGCTGAACGTAGGTCAGGTCAGGTACATCACCGCAAAATAGGCAGAACGAAAGACGTGTGGAAGATTCACTGCTGAACGTAGGTCAGGTCAGGTACATCACCGCAAAATAGGCAGAATGAAAGACGTGTGGAAGATTCACTGCTGAACGTAGGTCAGGTCAGGTACATCACCGCAAAATAGGCAGAACGAAAGACGTGTGGAAGATTCACTGCTGAACGTAGGTCAGGTCAGGTACATCACCACAAAATAGGCAGAATGAAAGACGTGTGGAAGATTCATTGCTGAACGTATGTCAGGTGCAAAAAAGGGAGAACGAAAGACGTGTAGAAGATTCACTGCTGAACGTAGGTCAGGTCAGGTACATCACCGCAAAATAGGCAGAATGAAAGACGTGTGGAAGATTCATTGCTGAACGTAGGTCAGGTCAGGTACATCACCGCAAAAAAGGGAGAACGAAAGACGTGTAGAAGATTCACTGCTGAACGTAGGTCAGGTCAGGTACATCACCGCAAAATAGGCAGAATGAAAGACGTGTGGAAGATTCATTGCTGAACGTATGTCAGGTCAGGTACATCACCGCAAAAAAGGGAGAACGAAAGACGTGTAGAAGATTCACTGCTGAACGTAGGTCAGGTCAGGTACATCACCGCAAAATAGGCAGAATGAAAGACGTGTGGAAGATTCATTGCTGAACGTATGTCAGGTCAGGTACATCACCGCAAAAAAGGGAGAACGAAAGACGTGTAGAAGATTCACTGCTGAACGTAGGTCAGGTCAGGTACATCACCGCAAAATAGGCAGAATGAAAGACGTGTGGAAGATTCATTGCTGAACGTATGTCAGGTCAGGTACATCACCGCAAAAAAGGGAGAACGAAAGACGTGTGGAAGATTCACTGCTGAACGTAGGTTAGGTTCGGTCAGGTAGGGAAACTAGGCCTCGCGGCCTCTCAAGTGCCCTTTTTTTTTCGTGGTTGTTTGGTTTAATATATTCGATTGGAACAGCTGTGACGTTTTTTAGAAGACTAATCATTCATACCATTCTAATTTGTGACCCAGCGCCAGGAAAGGGACATTAAGTCGCTGGGCTAGTTTCTCACAACAGGCTTGGAAAGTCAGAAATCTCATTTTTTGTCAATTTTGAGTTATGGGTATTTTCGTGATCTCTAACACCTTATCTTTCATTCTGATGAAGGGCAACCTTTAATGTGGTCTCTAAATGGTCTTATGGTCTTCAGCTAGGCTAGACTTTAGACTGATTTCTCCACATGGCAGATGCTCACCCTACTAACTTTAAATGCTCATAACTCTGGAACAGAAAAAGATACAAGACTGGTTCTTGTATCATTAGAAAGAGAATTGACTGAAGTAAATGTGGGGTGTGCGCCTTATAATCAGGTGTGCCTTGTAGTCCGTAAATTACGGTACCAATTTTGGGGGTCTTTGTCCATTTAGTACTGGGGGGTGCAAGTTTTGTTTGAGCATGAAGTGCGTTCCAATAGTGAGAGAGAAAATGGAGTTTTACATCCTCTTGGTCTGAATCAGACACATATGGGACATTTGTAAATACAAATATGGTTGGAACAATACTGGAGGCAATGCCCGGAGGCAGTACGAAACCAGTAAAGTCCCGATTTTTTTATATATTAATACAGATAGCTGTAGCGGTGACCACGCCTCGGTTAAACCTCATCGGCTATGGCACCGCCACAAGTGTATAATAACGCGTTCCAATAGTTAGTTACTCTGTTGCTGAAAAAGTGTCCCCCGTATTTTTAATTCATGGTTTCTAAAAAAAACCTGCAACAGACTGCAACGTCACTGGAACGTACAACAAACACCTACACGACAAGTGCAAAGTGACGCTCTTTGGTTTCACACTTTGTTGTATCATTTACGCGTTGGACTGTAGAGGGGAAGTATTGTTTTTATTTTGATCTTGATGGTTTTTTGCTCCTTCTGTTGCCTGCCTTTTGCTCCTTTTGCTATATTTGCTGTTTGCTGTTTAATTGTTTGTCTGTGTTGATAAAGGCGCATTCGCCGAAATATCCAGTAGTTTTGTTTTGTCTCTTGTGAATAAAATAACGTCACTTTGCACTTGTCGTGTAGGTGTTTGTTTGTTGTTCATGGTTTCTAGTTTTTGAAAAAAAATTGAGATCTGGAACTAGCTTCTGTTAGTGTTGTCAGGACCGTTAAGAATGTTATCAACATTGATCAGGTCGCCACAAAGTCTTCTGTATTTCAAAGATGGTAAATCCACTTTGCGTGGCCTTTCACCATAAGGTTTTTAAGAGATTTTATTAATTTAGTAGCTCTCCTGTGGACACGCTCAATTGAAACCGATTGCCGTTTTAGATATGGATTCCAAATTTGATTCCCACACTCCAGATGTGGTCTCACCAAATTTGTATACAGATTAATGAAGACATTATTAATTAGTCCTGTAAAAGTCCTCCTGGTTAAACTGAAGAATTCTAGGTGTATTTCACTGCATGAAAATTCAACCCCCCAAAAAGTATTTCTATTTAAACAACTGCATGTAAAGTATCATAAACTTATCGCAAAACGTCACACGGTGATAACTGAATCCCTAGGCCATATGGCCATAACGGGTGAGTTACGTATGAGTCTGGGTTCTCAGTTTTCACTGCCCTCCCTGCCGCATTCTCATTTCAGAGGAACTCGAAAGGAGAACTTTTTTTTCTGTTAAAGACCCACCACGTCGCGTGACAAAATCATGGTTTTCCCTCTTATAGCTGGTAAGAAATCTTCTTCCAAGTATAAGAGGGAATGTGACACTTGACGTGGGGGGTCTTCAAAGGCAGGATAATGGGCAAATAAGTCGGAAGAAAAACCCACATTAGTTGGTAGTTAGAAAAGGAAAAGGCAGAGTCAAAGAGAGTGATAGAGAATTTTAATCCTGTTGTATGGATGTCTGGTTTGCAGAACATGAACAACCGCAACACAGCGAAGAACACGCGTCAGAATCCTGCGGGTACGCGCAGAGGCTACGAATGTCCGGAGGAGAGGGATTACTACCCCTACTGGCACCCCTCTCCGTGGATTGTAAGTCAGCCTGGTTTGGTTGGTTGCTTGGTTTTTAAAATAAGGTGTGTGAGTGCGTGTGTGTGTGTGTGTGTAGTGTATGTGTGTGTGTGTGTGTGTAGTGTATGTGTGTGTGTGTGTGTGTAGTGTATGTGTGTGTGTGTAGTGTATGTGTGTGTGTAGTGTGTGGTGTGTGTGTGTGTGTGTATAGTGTATGTGTATGTGTGTAGTGTGTGAGTGCGTGTGTGTGTGTGTAGTGTGTGTGTGTGTGTGTGTGTGTGTGTGTGTGTGTGTGTGTGTGTGTGTGTGTGTGTGTGTGTGTGTGTGTGTGTGTGTGTGTGTGTGTGTGTGTGTGTAGTGTGTGTGTGTGTGTGTGTGTGTGTGTGTGTGTGTGTGTGTGTGTGTGTGTGTGTGTGTGTGTGTGTGTGTGTGAGTGCATGTGTGTGTGTGTAGTGTATGTGTGTATGTGTGTGTGTGTGTGTGTGTGTGTGAGTATGTGTGTGTGCACATATGTGACCCAGCACCACGAAAGGGACATTAAGTCGCTGGGCTAGTTTCTCACTAAAGGTTTGCAAAGTCAAAATCTTTTTTTCAATTTTGAGTTGTGGGTATTTGTGTGTTCTGTAAAGTGTCATCTTTCATATTTATGAAGGATAATCTTGAATGTGATCTCTAAATGGTCTTATAAGTGTTTTATAACGAGTAGGTCAATGCATTTTTTTCAGCTAGGCTAGACTTTAGACTGTTTTTTCTCAAAATGGCTGACACTCGCCCTACTAACTTTAAATGCTCATAACTCTGGAACGGAAAAAGATACAAGAATGGTTCTTGTATCATTAGAAAGAGAATTGTCTGAAGTTTTCAAATGTATAATTATCTCAGAATGGTCAGTTTGACACTTAATGTCCCTTTCATGGTGCTGGGTCACATATGTATGTGTTGTGTTGTGTGTGTGTTTATCTTTGCATAGCGTCTTTGTTTGAATGCGTTGTGAATGTTAATGT
>CM065696.1:43756552-43801552 GCA_017654935.2 Phymorhynchus buccinoides | reverse complement strand
TGTAAAACGCACACCCCAAAAATTTTACCCAGATTTCAGATTTTGTTGTTATATTTTCCTTCTATTTTGTTGGTTATTGTATTTTACGGACTATAAGGCGATACTTTTTCCCCCCCCAGACTGAGACCCCTGCGCCTTATAATACAGACAAACCTCTATTTTAAGACTTCCAAAATGTCCGGAAAAATCGGTCGTAAATTGGAGGGGTCGTATGACGGAGGTTTTCACTGGCAGCCGTAGAAAGAAAAAGTTCAGCACAGTTCATACTCTCTTCTTCATGCACACATACAATGACATATTAAAACTGGATTTGGGTCTTTCCAACTCCATAGGATTGTGCAATCGATATTACAGTTTCACTTTGCCGACTTCTGTTAATCACTTCCACTCTCGTCATGCTGCCATTATGCGCCTAACTAAGAAATAGTTAGGGCCCAGCAAGTTCGACTTTGGCTGTAGGAGGAAATCTTTTTGAAAGTGTTTCGTGAAAAAAGGGCTAGGAGAATGGACCGGGTAAGAGGCGGAAAAAAGAGAAAATGATAGCAGATGACAGTAAGCAAAGGGAAAAGGCAGAGTCAAAGAGAGTGACAGATTAGAGGAAGTTACAAGCACAGAACTTCCAGAAGATGGGGGGACTATTTATACAAAAGAACCCCTGGTATCCCCATGGGTGTGTGTGTGTATGTGTGTGTGATATGCATATAATATCTTTATGTGCGTTATCCAGAATTTCGAGGTGGATGGAAAGAACGCCACCTGGCTCAAATTCCCAGCCCACGGAGCCCCTGAACCGGAGTGTCGAGAGACGGAGTTCACCCGAGACAATCACCTTGGCAACGGAATTGGCGGCAGCCCCGTGCTGTATAACTGGACCATTCCCGACATTGACGAGGCCAACTGTGCCTTACGTATCAGGTATGAGGGTGGAGTTAGGGGGGGGGGGGGGGGGCTGAAGTACTAAGCACACAACACTGTTGCATGCATGTCAAAGTTAGTTAACTCTTTCAATCCTGCAGACCGGTTTTCCGGTTTCAAGGCTTAATACCTTTCAATCCTGGAGAACGGAAAACCGTTCTGGAAGAAATAACTCCTTTCAATCCGAGAGACCGGTATTCCGGGATCGTACTTTGGACTTCCCGCAATTCGCGCCATCAAAGTACGTCATTTACCCTTGACCCAGCCCTAACGGGACTGTTTATGAATGGAATGTGATGCCAGACCCCCCAGCCGTTTACCCTTCCCTTTCCCCCACCCCCTCCTCCTTCCAGCTCTGTGGGAAAGGGGTAGTTTTGAGTGAATGCGTGTAGTAGGTGTGTACTGTGCACGTGGCAGTTTTTGTTGGTAGTGAAAATGGAAGGTGGAGAAAATTCTGATTCTGACCAATTTGACAGAAGAAGAGTGAGTTTAGTTCGTGGCAGCTATTGAAGTGCACATAGGTGGTGATGATGCTAGTGGTGAGGAGTTAGATTATCAAAACTTACCTTTGTTCTACACTCGACCGAGTTTTGAGTGGATTAGGGGGAATTATGTCACACCAAAACCGAAACTAGGACGGAATTCAAACATCGATCAGGGCCTGTGTGTGTGTTAGACACATCAATGAAAGCGCTAGATTATTTTCAGTTGTTTTACTCTGATGAAATGCTCAGTTCTCTGCTAGAATATACCAACAATAACACCTAAAAACACGCACTGAGGAGCCAGAGAAAAACAAAGGTGTAGGTGACAAGCACACCTGTGTGTTGTGCACGGCACGACACCCCAAGTACAAGCATGCACACACTGGTGTCAGCTATACCGACACCCCTTCAAAACGTGTCAAACTACAATGATGTGTGAAAAGTGTGGTATCTGTGCTCCAAACAGCGTCACAGTGACTGCTTCAAGGTGTGTCACACACGTGTCACCTATGTGTGACATGTGATGTGATGACTGTGACAGGGGTACATACATGCGTAGATCTATAGGGAACGTGAAAATATTATCTGTGTAAAAAAAAGTGTGCAAAATAGTGTGGTGCTTGTCCTCTATATATTTGTGTTGTATCCATACATAATCGTCAAAACAGACAATAAACTGTTGATGTGTTGGGGACAATTATGGTGACAATGGTGACTTATCTGTGGAGTAATGACAAGCACAATGCATGGGGATGTACAGGAGGCATCGCTTGGTGAGTGCGTGCATGAAATATACAATTTGCTTTAAAAACACTGACCTGCATGTATGTTTGGTATGTTAAAATTGTAAACTTACCTGTTTTACACCTGTGTGTCATCTGTCATGTCACCATAATGTGTCAACATGGTCACAAACAGCTTCTCACATCAATTCCCTACACAACGGTATATGACATTCTTAGGTTCGTGTAATGTGGGTTACTGCCGTAAGTCTCTAAAATAAGTACCCCATTATCACATTTTTAACCCTCTATAAATCCAGGAATGAAGGGAATAGATAGATAATAGAAACATAGGAATAAGGGGAAGTAACAGTTAGTGTAAAACCAGGAATGAAAGAGTTAAATAGAGAAACAAAATCTGAATTTTTTGTCAAATTTGAGGAGTGCGCCTTATAATCCGTAAAATGACAGTAGATGACAGTTAGCAAAGGGAAAATGCGAGAGTCGAAGAGAGGGACAGATCAGGGGAAGTTACTAACCCAGAACTTCCAGAAGGTGTGGGGGGGAACTATTTGTACCGAAAGACACCCCCACCCCCTGGTAAACCCATGGGGAGATTCTTAGTAATGATTTTACGGCAATTTTCTTCTGCTCTCGGTACAACATCTCCCGACTACGATGGCTTAGTAACGATTTTACGGCAATTTTCTTCTGCTCTCATCTCCACCGACGACTACGACGGCTTTAGTAACAATTTTTCTGCTCTCGGGTACAACATCTCACGACTTCGACGGCTTAGTAACGATTTGACAGCAATTTTCTTTTCCTCTCAGGTACAACATCTCACGACTACGACGGCTTAGTAACGATTTGACGGCAATTTTCTTTTCCTCTCAGGTACAACATCTCCACCAACGACTACGACGGCTTAGTAACGATTTGACGGCAATTTTCTTTTCCTCTCAGGTACAACATCTCCACCAACGACTACGACGGCTTAGTAACTATTTGACGGCAATTTTCTTTTCCTCTCAGGTACAACATCTCCACCAACGACTACGACGGCTTAGTAACTATTTGACGGCAATTTTCTTTTCCTCTCAGGTACAACATCTCCACCAACGACTATGACGGCTGGAACACCAACGCCAGCTTCAACGCCGATCGTCGCAACAGAGGCGCGGGGACGAAGGTCAGCTTGGCGGAGAAATTCGGCTTCGAAAGCGACGCCGACGCCCGGGCCAGAGGCTACATCTTCAAAAACGACCCCACGGTCGAAGTGTTTGGCGACAACGACTTCAAACTGCAGCTGGCGATAAACACGGCGCAGTTTGGGCGCACCTTTCAAGACAGGTAATCAAAGAGGGACTGGGTTTTTTGGGGTGGTTGTTTTTTTGAGTGTGTGTGATATGCATATAATATCTTTATGTGTGTTATCCAGAATTTCGAGGTGGATGGAAAGAACACCTTTCTTACCATACATAAAGCTGTATTTTATGAACCTTTTTAGCTAATAACCTTTTTGGAATACTGACCCTATCCCTAACCCTAGCCCTAACCCTAACCCCCACCCTATAAGACGGAAAAACGCAACGAACCACAACTGTGACAAATCGCGGTGTACTGCAGTACATAGTGGGGGGTAGGGTTAGGTTTAGGGCTAGGGCTAGGGTTAGGGTTAGTATTCCAAAAAGAGAATTACCTGAAAATGTTCCTAAAATACAGCTGTATGTATGGTAAGAAAGGCAAAAACGGAAAAATACAATGAACCGAGAAATGCAGGGGGGGTGGCACATCTTTACCTTTACCTATAATGAATATCCTAATCGTTGTTTGGTGCAGGTCTCACACTTTTGCAATCCGGAAGAAGCCTAGCGACGCTTCGGGGACCATTCACAACCTGAATGTGCGCGGGAAGCGCGGGAACATCGTGCAGGTGTACCCTGCTGTGGAGTACGACTTTGTGCCTACCACCCTGGAAATTCCCCAGAACGATATGGTTCACATTCAGTGAGTGTGTGTGTGTGTGTGTGTGTGTGTGTGTGTGTGTGTGTGTGTGTGTGTGTGCGTGTGTGTGTGTGTGTGTTTGTGTGTGTGTGTTTCGAGTGTGTGTGTGTGTGTGTGCGTGTGTGTGTGTGTGTGTGTGTGCATGTGAGTGTGTGTCTGTGTTTCTGTTTCTGCTATATTCCATTTATGTCATCCGTGTGTGTTCGCTTTGTATTGCGTTTTTGTTTGAATGCGCTATGAATGCTAACGTGTGTGTGTGTGTGCTTTGATTTGATTTCTATCAAGATTCAGTGCCGTATAAATGCTGTATGTTGTTTTCGTTGTGTGCGTACGTGTGTGAGTGTGTGTGTGTGTGTGTGTGTGCATGTGTGTGTGTGTGTGTGTGTGAGCGTGTGTGTTGTGTGTGTGTGTGCGTGTGTGTGTGTGTGTGTGTGTGTGTTCCACATGTGTGTGTGTCATTGTTCTGTCTTGTTTGTTTCCTTGTACGTGTGTTTGTGTGTGTTTGTGTGAGCGTGTGTGCATGTGTGGGAGGTCGTGTGTGTGTGAAGGACATGTGTGAGAAGTGTGTTAATAGCAGGGAGTCTTATACTAGTGTGGGTGAGGTCTGATAAGGGTGTGTGCTTGCATGTGTGTGTGCGTGTGTGTGTGTGTACATGAAAGATTAGCTTTCCACATATTCTGATATCATCATTCATTCTTTCTTGCTTTCTTTCCTTGTACGCCTTCTGCCTTTCTGTTATTGACTTTGTTGCAGAGGAGCCTCCTTTTTAAAACCTTGAAATTTTTTTCTCAAAATAAGGTCTTAAGTGGGAGGGAGTCGTACTAGGGAGGTAATATTTACATACTTACAAAGAAGGGCAATGTCTCAGAGAAGTAGGTCTTAAGAGGGAGGGAGTCTTATAGCGGGGTGAGGTCTTATAAGGGAGGTTCCACTGTACTTACAAAGAAGGGCAATGTCTCGGAGAAGTAGGTCTTAAGAGGGAGGGAGTCTTATAGCGGGGTGAGGTCTTATAAGGGAGGTTCCACTGTACTTACAAAGAAGGGCAATGTCTCGAAGAAGTAGGTCTTAAGAGGGAGGGAGTCTTATAGCGGGGTGAGGTCTTATAAGGGAGGTTCCACAGTACTTGCTGCATTATGCATGCATTGAATTACCTCAACCTTCTTTTTCTCTCTCTCTCTCTCTCTCACGTGACCCTTTTCTTTATCATGTCTCTTTCTCTGCTTACAGACAAACCTCTATTTTAAGACTTCTTAAAGGGAGGTCCACTGTAAAATCGGTCGTAAATTGGAGGGGTCGTATGACGGAGGTTTTCACTGGCAGCTCTCTGAGAAGGCAGCCGTAGAAAGAAAAAGTTCAGCACAGTTCATACTCTCTTCTTCATGCACACATACAATGACATATTAAAACTGGATTTGGGTCTTTCCAACTCCATAGGATTGTGCAATCGATATTACAGTTTCACTTTGCCGACTTCTTTTAATCACCTCCACTCTCGTCCAAAGTCAGTGGTTTTTAAGAGGGAGGGAGTTTCAAAGTCAGTGGTTTTCGTGCTTTTCCTACGCTTTCCGCCATCTTTTCTACAACAAGGGAAGGGAGACTCCGTACAGCAGGCCCTTGACCGTGGTTGTTTCCCTTTGCTCGAAGTCTATGCAGACGACAACAACAGTTGTAAAAACCAACAAAATGGCGGTCGTAAGTCGCGTTTTAGAGGAAGTCGTTTAAGAGAGGTCGTTTACATAGTAAAATGCATCCGTGCCAACAAATCCGGTCTCAAATGAGAGGTGGTCGCTTAACAGAGGGTCGTAAAATAGGGGTTTGTCTGTACTTCCAATACTTGTATTAGGTATTAGGTACTTTATAGTCACAGAGGCGTCTCTGTGAAATTCGGGTTGCTCCCACCTGGAGAGCGCGTCACAGCCAGAGGCGCACCACCCAATTTTTTTTACATGCAATTTTTGTTTGACTGATGAGGAAGGAAATGGGGGTGGGGTAAATTTTGACCAAATGACAACTTTTTCGTTGCCACTGTGTTTAACGTGTGCTAAGTGCATGGGCACATGGGACCTCGGTTTATCATCTCATCCGAAGGACTCCACGTTCAGACCGTAAGGCCTAGTGCAAAGTACTAAAACTCAACTCTCTTTCTAGATTGTCTCTGTCTCTGTCTTTCTTTCTCTGTGTGTCTGTCTCTCTCTTATCTCCATCTCTCTGTCTGTCTCTCACTTTCTCTTTCTTTCTCTCTCACTCCTCACTCCCCCCCCCCCCCCTCTCTGTCCCACTCTTTCTCTCTCCCGATGCTCGTTTCTGTCCCTCTCTCTCTGTCTGTCTCCTCTCGATGTCTGTCTCTCTCTCTCTCTCTCTCTCTCTTCTCTCTCTCTCTCTCTCTCTCTCTCTCAGTCAGTCTGTCTGTCTCTCTCTCTCTCTCTCTCTCTCTCTCTCTCTCTCTCTCTGTCTCTCTCTCTCTCTCTCTAATCTCTTCTCGTTACTAATGCCATCAGCTATGTCTAGATTCTCTAAATCTCTCTCTCTCTCTCTCTCTCTCTCTCTCTCTCTCTCTCTCTCTCTCTCTCTCTCTCTCTCTCTCTCTCTCTCTCTCTCTCTCTCTCTCTCTCTCTCATATTCCCATGTTATCATCAAAATTGGGTTTATTCTGAAAAATTGTCATTGTCTCCCTCTCTCTCTCTGTTTGCTTTAAATCTCTTTTTCAATTATTTCATGTGCCAATCTTCCATTTTCTCTTGATTGTTTTATGTCAAATCTTTGCTCATCAAGGTGTAAAGAAGCTCTCATTCGTATTCGTATTCGTCAGTCTCTCTCTCTCTGTCTCTGTCTCTCTCTCTCTCTCTCTCTCTGTCAGTCTGTCTGTCTGTCTCTGTCTGTCTCTCTCTCTCTCTCTCTCTCTCTCTCTCTCTCTCTCTCTCTCTCTCTCTCTCTCTCTCTCTCTCTCTCTCTCTCTCTCTCTCTCACTCACTCCAAGTAACAAAGGCGAGGCTGGTGTCATTATGGATGAGGATGTTTAATAATTGCTTCAAATTTCTTGTGTTATGGATTATCCCCCCTTTTTGGGGGGTTTGATTTAGCAATTCTCCCTTCCCACTGTTCTCTTTGACATGGGCAGATGGCCCGGTTCATTAACTCATTCGCATCGCAATGATTTTGAATTATTAAAAAAACCTCACAAATCACTCCAGCCATACACACAAACAAAACAGACATAAACAAAAAGAGAAATTAAAGAAAACTACGGGTTTTTACTTCAGGTTTAGACATAGGGAAGTGGTAGATCAGACTTTTTTTTTAATATATAAAGACTTTATATAGAAAATCTCTCAACAGCAAGTAGTTCCCCACTTCAAACGCATAGTAAGAGGCAAAAGTGTGGTCTATTAGGTATTAGGTACTTTATAGTCACAGAGGCATCTCTGTGAAATTCGGGTTGCTCCCACCTGGAGAGCGCGTCGCAGCCAGAGGCGCGCCACCCATTTTATTATTTTTTTGGCATGCAATTTTTTGTGTGACTGATGAGGAAGAAAAGGGGGCGGGGGTAAATTTGGACCAAATGACAACTTTTTCGTTGCCACTGGGTTTAACGTGTGCTAAGTGCATGGGCACACGGGACCTCGGTTTATCGTCTCATCCGAAAACTCCACATTCAGACCGTAAGGCCTAGTGCAAAGTGAGAGGAAAAATCCCCTGTACCCAGGTTCGAACTCAGGTTTACTTGACACGAAGCGAACGCGTTACCACTGTGCCACTCTACACCAGTCTAAGGGAGCGAAGCGAGTTTAGAAGTAACCAAAGTGTGGTGTGCCACACAGATTTACTTCCCTTGAAAAAAATTCCTCAAATTGACAAGCTTTATATTAATTCCGGCCATATATGAGTTGGAACGACTTGAACGAGTTAAAACATTGTTCATTGTTCTCTCTCTCACTCCCCCTCCCTCAGGTGGACAGGATCGAACACCAACCCTCGAAACAACGACGGCCAAGGTCTGGCAGGCACGGACCGCAGCAACGTGGTTCTGCTCCGCCCGCAGCAGTACCCAGAAGGCAGCGGGCGCACCTTCGGGCCGGGCGGCAAGTACGGCCACTGGGGCGTCAACTACCCGGAGCGCCTGAGCAACGTCACTTTCCTGGGGCTGGGTCAGGGCGACATGGAGACCTTGGCCTTCGTTAATCCTGGTAAATGATCCAGCAATCTTTTATTTTTTTTATTTTTGCTGTCCCATCTTCTGGGTTGTGCAGTGGCGTTGCTCCCACGCCGCTCATTCCAAATCCCAATTCGCAGCTACACCCCGGCTTGTTCAGGTCGCAGAATCCGAGACCAGCAGTCCAAGGGGAGCGAATCTATGTTAGGCCGTCAGGAGCAAAGCCTCAGAATTTGAGACATTTTTTTCTTTTTAATGATTGATGGAAATGAGGCGGATGACAGCGATGATGATGATGATGATGGTATGGAGTTCTGTATCGGTCTGAGACTGCATGACAGGGCTGTATTCTACGCTTCCTTTCATAATGATATCCCGGCGTTAACCAGGCCCGAGAACTACAGACACCTGCAGTGTTGGTCTTGAAATTAGAGCAACACTCTCAGAATCGCATCCGTTAAGCGGATGAAGCTCGACTGTGTGGTTTCAGTCTTCCCATTGAGCCCATAGCCACTCACTCTGGGTAGGAGTCGGTCCAGGACTGAAAAAACCCTCGCCTCTGATGGGATTCAAACCCAAGACCTCCCAGCCAGTAGTCCGCGACGCTAACCACTACACCACGGTGGCTGGTATCCAGCTATCTTTCTTAGCCCCCCCCCCCCCCTCCTCTCGCACCCCCCTCCCCTCAACATGGGTCGTAAACATGAGGATGGGGTGTGTGTGTGTGTGTTGTTATGCATAGTTAGGCGGGGATTGTCTCCTAGCATAACATCATCAGTCTCCCAAATCCCCTGAAGACGGAGTGAGGCTGCTCACACATGGCGGGGTAATAAAAAAAAACACGCTTACACACACGTAATGTTCTCATCCCCAGCTGATGCGTTTGTACCATAGTGTTCAAGTGCTTCGGCTGTTAGGATGGTCCCTGGAGTCTTTTAGCCAGGGTACATCATTCAACAACAACAAGAGCTCTGACAAATTCCACCATTCTTTCAGGCCAGTTCCGAGGAGAGATGTCAGAGCTGGACGACGCCGGCACCTACTTCGACCTTGGCCTTCGAAAGGCCACCTCCCCGGCGGGCATCTACTACTACATGTGCAGCCGCAACAACAACTTCTCCAACCGCGACCAGAAGGGGCAGGTGGTCATCCTGGACTTCCCCGTCGCGCAGAGCTCCATCGGAGCCATGGGCGGAAACGTGTCGCTGGCTGACGGGTAGGTATTAGAGGTGGGGGGGGAAAACCGTTTTGAACCGAAAAACCGGTGCTAAGCTTTCACGGTTCGAAAAACTGGTCCGAGTTGCTGTGAACGGGTTTTTTAACTGCAAACTGAAAGTAACGTTTTTCTTAGAATAACGCATTCTTTTCGAAAAGCAACAACACTGATTCTCAGCGCAGATTGGGTGTTTGTAAACCAAGAGTAGCTGTTTCTAGTTTGTGGTGGTGTATGGCTTTGACTTTGACTGAGTGTTGAGTTGAGTGTGTGTGTGTCATAAGTCATGTTTTTTTATTATGTTTGTGTGCGCGTACGTGCAAATATTCTGACAAATAAATATGTGTTTGCATAGGTGAAACTAGTGATGCGAGTACTGGTTAAAACAAAACCGGTTCGGTAAAACAGGTTCGAACAGGGAAAACCGGTTCGGATTTTTGAACCGGTTCTCAACTCTAGTAGGTATCAGCCTCTTCACCACCCCGTAATTTGCATTTTGAAAACCAGTCTCATCAGAGACAGTCCCCCCTGCAACAGCCGGTGTCAAAACCAGTCCCATCAGAGACAGTCCCCCCCCACAACAGCCGGTGTCAAAACCAGTCCCATCAGAGACAGTCCCCCCCCCCCATCAAGACAAGCCCCCCAACAGCCGGTGTCAAAACCAGTCCCATCAGAGACCGTCCCCCCCCCCCCCCCCCCCCGCAACAGCCGGTGTCAAAACCAGTCCCATCAGAGACAGTCCCCCCCCCCCCCCCGCAACAGCCGGTGTCAAAACCAGTCCCATCAGAGACAGTCCCCCCCCCCCAACAGCCGGTGTCGAAACCAGTCCCATCAGAGACAGTCCCCCCCCCCCCCCCCCAACAGCCGGTGTCAAAACCAGTCCCATCAGAGACAGTCCCCCCCCCCCCCCCCCCCCCAGCCGGTGTCAAAACCAGTCCCATCAGAGACAGTCCCCCCCCCCCCCCCCCCCCCGCACAGCCGGTGTCAAAACCAGTCCCATCAGAGACAGTTCCCCCCCCCCCCCCCGCAACAGCCGGTGTCAAAACCAGTCCCATCAGAGACAGTCCCCCCCCCCCCCCCCCCCCCCCCCCGCAACAGCCGGTGTCAAAACCAGTCCCATCAGAGACAGTCCCCCCCCCCCCCCCCCCCCCCCCCCCCCCCCCAACAGCCGGTGTCAAAACCAGTCCCATCAGAGACCGTCCCCCCCCCCCCCCCCCCCGCAACAGCCGGTGTCAAAACCAGTCCCATCAGAGACAGTCCCCCCCGCAACAGCCGGTGTCAAAATCAGTCCCATCAGAGACTGTCCCCCCCAACAGCCGGTGTCAAAACCAGTCCCATCAGAGACAGTCCCCCCCCCCCCCCCCCCCCCCCCCCCCCCGTAACAGCCGGTGTCAAAACCAGTCCCATCAGAGACAGTCCCCCCCCCCCCCCCCCCCCCCCCCGCAACAGCCGGTGTCAAAACCAGTCCCATCAGAGACAGTCCCCCCCCCCCCCCCGCAACAGCCGGTGTCAAAACCAGTCCCATCAGAGACAGTCCCCCCCGCAACAGCCGGTGTCAAAAATCAGTCCCTTCAGAGACTGTCCCCCCCGCAACAGCCGGTGTCCCCACCAGTCGTCAAACAGTCCAGTCCCCCCCAGAGACAGTCCCCCCCCCCCCCCCCCCCCCCCCCCCCCCAACAGCCGGTGTCAAAACCAGTCCCATCAGAGACAGTCCCCCCCCGCAACAGCCGGTGTCAAAACCAGTCCCATCAGAGACAGTCCCCCCCCCCCCCCCCCCCCCCCCCCAACAGCCGGTGTCAAAACCAGTCCCATCAGAGACAGTCCCCCCCCCCCCGCAACAGCCGGTGTCAAAACCAGTCCCATCAGAGACAGTCCCCCCCCGCAACAGCCGGTGTCAAAACCAGTCCCATCAGAGACAGTCCCCCCCGCAACAGCCGGTGTCAAAACCAGTCCCATCAGAGACAGTCCCCCCCCGCAACAGCCGGTGTCAAAACCAGTCCCATCAGAGACAGTCCCCCCCCCCCCCCCCCCCCCCCCCCAGCCGGTGTCAAAACCAGTCCCATCAGAAACAGTCCCCCCCGCAACAGCCGGTGTCAAAACCAGTCCCATCAGAGACAGTCCCCCCCGCAACAGCCAGTGTCAAAACCAGTCCCATCAGCAACAGCCCCCCCCGCAACAGCCGGTGTCAAAACCAGTCCCATCAGAGACAGTCCCCCCCGCAACAGCCAGTGTCAAAACCAGTCCCATCCCCCGTGGGGGGGATCTTTTGTACAAATAGTTCCTCCACCTTCTGGAAGTTCTGTGCTTGTGACTTCCTCTAATTCTGTCATTCTCTTTGACTCTGCCTTTTCCCTTTTGCTTTCTGTCATCTGCTATCTTTCTATCTCACTGGTCCATTCTCCCTGCCTTTTCCCTTTTGCTTACTGTCGTCTGCTATCTTTCTATCTCACTGGTCCATTCTCCCTGCCTTTTCCCTTTTGCTTACTGTCGTCTGCTATCTTTCTATCTCACTGGTCCATTCTCCCTGCCTTTTCCCTTTTGCTTACTGTCGTCTGCTATCTTTCTTTCTCACTGGTCCATTCTCCCTGCCTTTTCCCTTTTGCTTTCTGTCATCTGCTATCTTTCTGTCTCTCTGGTCCATTCTCCTTCTGCCTTTTCCCTTTTGCTTGCTGTCATCTGCTATCTTTCTGTCTCACTGGTCCATTCTCCCTGCCTTTTCCCTTTTGCTTACTGTCATCTGCTATCTTTCTTTCTCACTGGTCCATTCTCCCTGCCTTTTCCCTTTTGCTTACTGTCATCTGCTATCTTTCTGTCTCACTGGTCCATTCTCCTTCTGCCTTTTCCCTTTTGCTTACTGTCATCTGCTATCTTTCTTTCTCACTGGTCCATTCTCCCTGCCTTTTCCCTTTTGCTTACTGTCATCTGCTATCTTTCTGTCTCTCTGGTCCATTCTCCTTCTGCCTTTTCCCTTTTGCTTGCTGTCATCTGCTATCTTTCTGTCTCACTGGTCCATTCTCCCTGCCTTTTCCCTTTTGCTTACTGTCGTCTGCTATCTTTCTTTCTCACTGGTCCATTCTCCCTGCCTTTTCCCTTTGCTAACTGTCATCTGCTATCTTTCTATCTCACTGGTCCATTCTCCCTGCCTTTTCCCTTTTGCTTACTGTCATCTGCTATCTTTCTTTCTCACTGGTCCATTCTCCTGCCTTTTTTCTATAAATTCTTACAAAGATTTCTTCAGCCGAAGTCGGACATGCTGGGGCCTAACTATTTCTTAGTTAGGCGCGTAACGGCAGCATGAGGCATCTACGCTCATGTGACAGGAAACTGTCTGAGCGACCGAAGAAGAAGAAAACCACAGAAGCTCTCGAAATCAAAGCATTTATCAGTTCTAGTAAAAATATAAAAAATTATCAGTACCTGGGACTGACAGGTCAATGTTTTTCTCTCCAGTATATTGGTTTTACTCTCAGTATTTTACTGATCATTACCAGTAAGGGCTTGAATACAATTCATCCGCAAGTTCCGTGCGGAAACCCCATACACTTATATCAGAAATAAGCGGATTGGATTACGGATGAGTTTCTGTGTGTAATGTGCACACTCCTTCATATTTCTTACTTTCAATTTTTTTTTTTTTTTTTTGGCGGATTGCGACTGGGTTTCCGCAAGAAACTTCTGTGTACCGTTTTTTTCGGATCATTAGGCGCTGCTGTGTGAATAGGGCAATTTTCTAGAAAAATCTGAAAAAGTGAAAGTAAAAGGCGCCCTCGTTTATAAGGCCTCACAAAAGAAAGTTGAAGTTTGAAGCCTGTAAGCGTCCTGTAAGCGCTTACCGACCGCCATTACTGCTGTCATAAACGAGAGTTGGCTCCCCTTTCAAATAATCGAACTTCCGTTTGAGCTGCTTCCTGTTGTCGTGTTTGGACAATTCTTCGCGAAAACTGATAGAATTATGGCATTTTAAGCTCTGCAACGATGCTTTTTACATCCAAAGAAGGGTCATGGCATCTGTTTGGACGGTATCTCGGACGATAATGGGGATTTTGAAGAATTTTAACGTGAGTATTCGTTGTATCGGCGACTCGTGACCACTTTCGATGTTGTGACTCACAGTAGACTGTACTGAACACGGCAATCATTGCCTCTCTTCTCACGATTTTGTTCACTAATAGGACGCCCTCGTTTACTAGGCGCATAGGTCGAAATTGGAGAAAAATTATCGCCTTATAGTCCGAAAATGTTGGTATGTGCATGCGTGCCCTTAATGCGACCACTGCATGAAGCGCCTTATAATAATGCAGAGCTTCAGATTGTCGTTGCGCCTGCATCATTGACCCGTTCTTTATAATAATGGCGCATGTCAACACCTTGTGGTGTGCCCTTAAGAAAAGTGAGAGAGAAAAGTTGTAAACTTGAAAAGCTGTCAGTTTGGGCTTTTTCCAAGGCATCTTGCTAACCTCTAAATCGTTTTGCTGTATTTTCTACACAGACACACACGAACAAAATTCATCACATAAGTGGTCCGTCATTTTGAAAATTGACCCCTCATTTTGTGCAACCATGGGTCATATGACCCATGAAGTCTGAAAACAAAAATCTGAAGCTCTGATAATGGGCGAAAATATGGCTACTTTCGCTTTCTGTCACTTTGACAAAACTTCCTCAGTACCTCTCTTCTTCTCCCTGCACCTACCAAAGCTCTCGCACTCTTCGTTCTTCTTCGCAGAAACTTTGGTCTCTTGTCTTCCAGCTGGATGACGTTCAGTATGAGGTTAATGCGTGTGTGTGGGGGGTGGGGGTGGGGAGTAGGGGGGCGGGTGTGGGGATGGAGGGGGGGGGGGGGAACGGTTGGGGTGGTGGGGTGGTGTAGGGAGGGAGGTGAGTGTTAGTGTGTTGTGTTATGATTATATGCAATGCATTCTCTAATGTATTCATTTTCATAGAGATGTATGGTGAGGATACGTGAGCCAGTCTGTTAGAAATGTTTGTACGAATGGTGAGTGAAAAGCGCATTGAGTTGCTTTGCATGATTATGCGCTGTATAAACATTATTAATAATTATTATTATTACTACGCTGTTGTTTGCAGGTCGCTGCAGGTTGAGGTCAAGCCAGGCACCTTCTCCAACCTGCAAAGCCTGAAGCTGCAGAAGTGGACCACGCAGCAAGGGGAGGAGAAGATGAAGGCCCAGAACAGGGAGATCACGGTGAGGGGGAGGGGGAGGGCAGACCATTGTGTCTGTTGGACTGTCTGTTTGTCTGACTGTCCTCCCTTTATGTTGTGAACTACTGCACAGAATCGCTTCAAATGGACACACAGCACGGGGAGAAGATGAAGGCCTACAACAGAGGTTTATGGGGAGGGGGGGGGGGGGGGGGGGGGGGCAACCATTGTGTCTTTACATCTTTACCTTTACCAAAATTTTGTACCGCAGTCACTTGTCTTGTTAGCTAACCTTACTATCAGACACAGGGACACCCCAAACAACAGGCAACGTTGACATTTTTGTTACTGTTAGGTCACTGAACACGAAAAGGTCTTGAATAGAGAAGCATGTTGGCACCAAACATCAACAGTAACACTACCCAAAATATCCAGAGTCGCAGAAAGTTAGCAAGATCACAAAATATGTTTCATGATGCGTGACATTGTGATGTTTGTCCCTGGAAATAAGTCTCTGTCCCTGGTTTTTAAGCAGTTTGTCCCTGGAAACTGCAACAGGGGGTAGGCAGCCCTGTTCCAGACGGCAAGATGGCCATTCATGAAAAAACTTTCTTTTGTCAGCTTTTTCGTATCCTGATTTCAGGAGCATTTCTGAATTTATTTCACCCCCGGATGAAAGTAAAACATTCTCTCAATCCTAAAAATGATACTTTTCAACGTTCTCTGGATTTCCCCATTCCTGAAGTGGTGACCACATTATTATTATTTATGTATGTGTGTCTATGTATTGGCCACTGCAACTAGGGTTATTAACGCCCTTGACAGCGAGAGTTAATCCCTTGCTGGTCAGTACCCAAAAGGGCATTCACTCTTGCAAAAGGCAGTCGTTGCAGTGGCCTCAACTAGGGTTATTGGCGAGAGTTAAGCCCTTGCTGGTCAGTACCCAAAAGGGCATTCACTCTTGCAAAAGGCAGTCATTGCAGTGGCCTCAACTAGGGTTATTGGCGAGAGTTAAGCCCTTGCTGGTCAGTACCCAAGCATCTACCAAGGGCATTCACTCTTGCAAAAGGCAGTCATTGCAGTGGCCAATACAGGACAGGTGGGGGTGGTGTTAGAATTGCATGTCTATCATCTTGTTTCAATCTTCTATCACCATTGGCAGAAATGTTTTGATTTTATAACACCTTAGTTCCGGACGACAAAGATGGCCGATCCTGAAGACTCTTTCTATCAGCTTTTTCATTCCCGGTTTCTCTCTCTCTCTCTCTCTCTCTCTCTCTCTCTCTCTCTCTATCTCTCATTGTCTGTCAGTCAGTCTCTCTCTCTCTGTGTTTTAAATGTGCACATTTCTAAGCTGATGTAATGAATTTTAATGATAATTATTTGGTGGGTATGATTTTGTTTCACATGTTTGATTAATGTTCTTTCAGTCATGTTGTTTGTATCTCTGTCATGTTGTTGCACCTAACCTGGAGACATTACAGCATATTTGAACTTGAACTTGAACTACTTTCAGTCCCACTGAGATGTCTGTTTCTTACTCACGCTCGACTCTTCACAAATTAATGTGGTTCTTTATTTCTTTTTTTTTCAGTTTGGGGAGGAGTATGCCAGCAGTTTCTACGTGCTGAGCCCAGACAACCTGGCGTCGGAGGGCCAGGAGCCGCTGACGGCCAAGATGAGCCTGAGCCAGGAAGACGATGTGGTGGTCTACCGCAGCAACTCCCAGACCTTCGCCACCTGGTCCAAGGTAGGGGAATGGATGAGAAAGGAACTGGGTGAACTCAGGGCAAGATGAGCCTGAGCCAGGAAGACGACGTGGCGGTCTACCCATTTGACATACGCTTGACTCTTCTTCTTTACCGATGAGTAAACATGTGACACATAAAAGTTGCCTAACACCCAAAGTTTTCGTGATAATTCAGTTTCGCGCCGGAGTTGCAAAGAATGGGAGATCGACAGCTGCAATCTCTGTACCGGCAGCTGCATGGTTAGCATGTCAAGACTGTAGGATTTCCAGTGAATGCGTGTAGATCATGTGACAAATTTGAACATTTCCATTGGTCGCAGACACAAGATATTTATAGGAGACCTGTGTGAGGTCATTAGAAGGGGCTTCAGTGAGAAATCTGTTTTTGTCAAATTTTGCAGATACACGGTTATGGGTTAGCGCCGATATTTCACGATGCATGAAATTGCGATGTTTGTCCCTGGAAATAAGTCTCTGTCCCTGGTTTTTAATTAAGCAGTTTGTCCCTGGAAATAAGTCTCTGTCCCTGGTTTTTAAGCAGTTTGTCCCTGGAAATAAGTCTCTGTCCCTGGTTTTTAATTAAGCAGTTTGTCCTGGAAATAAGTCTCTGGTTTTTAATTAAGTTCCCTGGAAATAAGTGGTTTTTAATTAAGCAGTTTGTCCCTGGAAATAAGTCTCTGTCCCTGGTTTTTAATGAAGCAGTTTGTCCCTGGAAATAAGCTGTCCCTGGTTTTTAATTAAGCAGTTTGTCCCTGGAAATAAGTCTCTGTCCCTGGTTTTTAATGAAGCAATCTATTCTATCAGTGCATATTTGTACAAGATTAGTCCCCAATCCAGGTGCAGAACTAAGTCATGGAAGTCCTGTTTCTGGTTTTTTCTCCTGCTTTCAGCTTAATGAGTGTCTTTTGTTTTCCTTTGTCCCTGGAAATAAGTTTGTCCCTGGAAATAAGTCCCCTGGCTTTTAATGAAGCAGTTTGTCCCTGGAAATAAGTCTCTGTCCCTGGTTTTTAATTAAGCAGTTTGTCCCTGGAAATAAGTCTCTGTCCTTGGTTTTTAATGAAGCAGTTTGTCCCTGGAAATAAGTCTGTCCCTGGTTTTTAATTAAGCAGTTTGTCCCTGGAAATAAGTCTCTGTCCCTGGTTTTTTAAGCAGTTTGTCCCTGGAAACTGCAGCAGCAGGGGGTAGGTAGGCAGCCCTGAATATCTATCATTTGGGACGCCACCGTCAGGAAGGGGCCTGTGCCTATCTCTGAAACACTTTGTAATTGTATTCGTAATCCCCCCCATGGGGATACCGGGGGGTCTTTTGTATAAATAGTTCCCCCACGTTCTGGAAGTTCTGTGCTTGCAACTTCCTCTAATCTGTCACTCTCTTTGACTCTGCCTTTTCCCTTTGCTTACTGTCATCTACTATCTCTCTGCCTTACCGGTCCATTCTCCTGCCATTTTTCACGAAACTTTCAAAAACATTTCCTCCAGCCGAAGTCGGACTTGCTGGGCCCAACTATTTCTTAGTTAGGCGCATAGCGGCAGCATGACGCATCTGCGCTCATAATTGACAGGAAACTGTCCGAGCGATCAAAGAAGAAGAAGAAGTATTCGTAATTTCTGTCTCCCCCCACAGGTGCCGGACGTGAAGATCAGCGGTGGCAAGGCCAGCTTCCAGGTGTCGCAGGGAGGCGTGTTTGTGGCGCGCACCAAGGAGGCCAATGTCGCCATGATCGTCGGCGTCACTGTCGCCTGCATCGTCATCGTGGCCGTCATCGTGGGCACCATCATCTTCTTCCGCCGGCATCCCGGCAAATGGAACGCTGTCACCTCCAGCTGCCGGAACGCCAAACGCTCTGTCCAATCCAAAGTGTAGGAGGGGGGGATTTTTTGTTTTTTAGTTGAAATTTCATTTTTTACCCCCCCCCCCCACTATTTTTGTTAGTTGATTTTGCTCTTTTTTTTTTTAACGTACTGTTGTAGTAACCAAATATAATTAATAAAAAAATTGCTTAAAAAAACAACATTGTACGTTTTTGAAAATTTCTAACAGCTTTATAAGTTATGGGGGGGAAACGTGAACCCCCCCCCCCCCCAAAGTTAATGCCAAAAATGTGATGGTACGATTATCATTCTGGTGTGTGGCCTGAAATAAGAAGAACAAAAATGTGATCCTGATTCCCCCAAAAGGCGTTTAGCCCACGCTAATTAGTGAGGGGACTTTTGGACCAAGGAGGTTTTTTATGAAGAAGATTTTTTTTTTTTTTTTTTTTGGGGGGGGAACTGCCACTGAGGTTCGTTATAATATACCATGTAAACAATCCCAGTAATGCACATCTTTGTTATGCAAGTTGATACATTCCACATATCTACGCACTTTTAATGCATAATTAACGTTGTTTTCCGCCCCCCCCCCCAACCCTTCCCCCTAATATTGATTTCTGTGCGTTTTATTGTTGAAGATGATTTACTTTTTCTTCGGAGAGCAATGTTTTAGTTTAGAAAGATCGTTTGTCATTTTAACCCCTTGACTGCCACCAACGTATTACATACTGACCTGATGATGTCATCAGATGAAGAGGTATAACCCTGATATGCTGGCGTTTGCTCTAACATAATCAAGAGAGTAATATCCCGAGACCATTTTCTCAAATTAGCTCTATCAGTTGTCTTTTTCATGTTATGATTTGCCCAATTATTTTTTCTTTCATTGTCTCTGGCAGTCAAGGGGTTAATCTTAATGTGTAGTTTATTTCATGTTTGTCTTTTTCATCTTGATCCTGTTACAATTTTGTGTTGTTTTGCTTTGTACAAAATTTTCCTTGACCTATTCAAATTAGAATTTGTTTACTGGTAAGTGTGCATGTGTCTGCGTGCATGTGTGTGCGCGTGTGTGCGTGCGCACATGTGTGTGTGTTTCTGTTAATGGATGTGCAGGGTTTTAAGCATGAACTTGTTGATACGAATTAGAGTAAAACCCAGATTTCATTTCCAATAATGGAATGTATCTTCAACTTGTGTACAGACAAACCCTATTTTACGACCCTCTGTTAAGCGACCACCTCTCATTTGAGACCGGATTTGTTGGCACAGATGCATTTTACTATGTAAACGACCTCCTCTAAAACGCGACTTACGACCACCATTTTGTTGGTTTTTACGACCGTTGCTGTCGTCTGCATAGACTTTGAGCAAAGGGAAACAACCACGGTCAAGGGCCTGAAAGCGGAGTCACTTCCCTTGTAGAAAAGATGGCGGAGAGCGTAGGAAAATCACGAAAACCACTGACTTTGAAAAAGAAAACCACTGACTTTGGACGAGAGTGGAGGTGATTAACAGAAGTCGGCAAAGTGAAACTGTAATACATCGATTGCACAATCCTATGGAGTTGGAAAGACCCAAATCCAGTTTTAATATGTCATTGTATGTGTGCATGAAGAAGAGAGTATGAACTGTGCTGAACTTTTTCTTTCTACGGCTGCCAGTGAAAACCTCCGTCATACGACCCCTCCAATTTACGACCGATTTTTCCGGACATTTTGGAAGTCTTAAAATAGAGGTTTGTCTGTATTTACAAAAAAAGGCACAATATCTGCAAGTAGAAAAACAGTGCTCAAGAGGAAAATGTCAACAGGAAGAGCATTACCGGTAAATGAGAGTGCCTTTAATTGGGGGGTTAAAATATTGGACAGCCATCGACTTACGTGATGCTGAACAGGGATATAGGCATGTTGCTCAACAGAGTATCAAAGGTGCAAAGTTCCCTCCAAATTTGTTTATATTATTTCTATATAATAATGTATGACTTTTTTTTTTTGTACACGAAAGGTCAGTTTTCTGGGTACTTTCTTTTTCCGTTGTTGCTGTATTTGTGGTAGATGTCGAAGTGGAAATAGTGGGCAGTTTATGATTTTGTTGACGATTCCAGGCATCAGAATTGTCAGAGGATCAGCAAATTTCAGAGGATTAAAGGTGGACCCTGACGGATGAGTTTTTGCAAGAAACACGTCAAGATCACCAGAAGGACAAACTTTTCAAGGATCGGAACACTCACTTTGCTCTGGTTTCCTAGAAATCAAACCGTCAAAACGGCGATTCCTCCTTGGCGGAGATGCCGGAGAGAGAAGCCATTTTGGACAGGGTGGATGGAGACTACTCATTGTGGTTGAAGCTTTTTCTTCTTTGTAGTGCAGTACAAAACAAATTGAGCTATTTCCTTTGTTGTGAGTGAAAACTCCTTTTGGTAAACTGTATAAAATTAAAAAATAAATAAATAAAAAGGCTTGTTTTGTGGAAATTTCGTGCAAACGATTTGGTCTAAACTCAGGCGGCCATTAGAAAAGAGAAGGCATGCTGACTTCCAGCACCTCTGCCAAGGAGGAATCGCCGATTTGACAGTTTGATTTCTAGGAAACCAGAGCAAAGTGAGTGTTGCGATCTCTGTAAAGGGTGTTTTCCTGGTGATCTCGACGTGTTTCTTGCAAAAACTCATCCGTCAGGTTGCCCCTTTAAGAATTTCTGACAGAGGATTGGCTTCTCTTGTCCGAGGCTTTGCCTTTTTATTCAGCGTTATCTTTTCTGTTAAATAAGGTTTTACGGGGATTTCTCACTGCATAAAGCCTTTTTTTTTGGGTGATGTTGGGAACTTATTTCAGCGTTGTCCTCTTCTCTGTGTGGGGCCTTGGTGGCCCTTGTACCGCAGTTTTCAGAGGATTGGACTTCAGACAATTCCGATGCCTGTGATGACGTTGGGCCTAAGGCTCGACGCACACGGGAGTCGGGTGTGTCAAGCATTCTCACCAGCATAGTGCGTCTACGTTGAAACGGCTATTTTCAGTATCCCAACCTTTCATCTTCCTGTATGCGCTGTGCATGCAGCTTAGACACGAATTTAAAGGGAGGGCAACTGTGGGAAAAGTCAAGGGAATCAACTGCACTTTAGTTGCTCAAATCTGATTGGTGCTTCAATGGGTGGATTGCTTGGAAAGGGTATTTGCCCTAAAAACAAAACCGAACCGTCCCCCTGGACAATCCCTTGGTATGGAAACCTACTTGGATGAATTTCCCGCGTATTTCCAAAGCTGGATAGCCCCAATTCTTGGTATGTGTGCACTGGGCCTTAACCCTTTCACCGCCAAAGTCGCACTTTAGCTCCACAGTGATTTAACCTTCACCGGACTTCTGGGGTCGCCCACGACCCCTTGACACACAAAACATGTTATATCTCTAAAACTATTGAAGCAATCTTCATGAAATTTCATGACTTTGTCAAAAACGTAAATGGCTTTACGTCTGTTAAATTTCATTAATGTGTATAAAATATAAATGACGTAATATGACGCGTAATTTTGATATACCTGTCCGGATGACGGGGGTCTCCCACGACCCCTACTTTAAAGAGCACTGCCGTGCATTGAGTAGGGGTCGTGGGAGACCCCTGCCATCCGGACAGGGATAAACACATGGTGCCTCTTTGACAAGTAGGGGTCGTGGGAGACCCCCGCCATCCGGACAGGGATAAACACCTTGGAATTTGCTCTTTGCTGAGTAGGGGGTCGTGGAAGACCCCCGCCATCGTGTCCGTGTAGTCAAAAGCATGATCCGGTAAAGGTTAACACCTATGTCACTAAAAGGCATCAAATTGGGGTCTATTATCCAAAGACGCTATTGTCTTAGTTTTGGGAAGTAAGGATAGACCTTATTTTATATATGTCACAGAAGAATCCCCAATACTGCAGATGGATTTTGTTCTCTACTCAGGTAAATTTAATGGACATTTTTCGCTAAAATATGGCTGGCGGTGAAAGGGTTAAAATGCCATCGGCTATGCAGAATTTGTGGTTTGGTAATTATGTTATTTTACGTGGATACACCAACATATCTGCAACATTAGTTCATGCCATTTTGAATATGAAGGATGTGTGATTTCTGTTCAACTTCAAGTACAGTACTTTACAGATGTATTTTTGGAGTGGAAATATGCCTACATTGGTTTACATTACAACTTACTTTATGTAAATTTGAAATGAACTGCTAATTAAAAAAATTATTATGTTCTTTACAATTATTGTTTGGTTCATTACAATTATTTTTTATGTGAATTGATTTTTGCCAGCACCACGTGACTTTCTTTTCAACGATGAAGTTTCAATATTCATGAAACGCACCTGTTGGCATTATTAATATATGCAAAAGTGAACAACCGTGGGAGCATCTGTGGGGTTATATATATAGCATTTGATTAGATGACTGTTTTGCAATAAGAGGAATATATTAACCCTTTTGCCGCCAACCATTTTTAAGCCACAAAAATACCATTAAACTTAACTGGGAAGAGAAAACAATTATCTGCAATATTGGGAATTCCTCTGTGACATGCATAACATTAGGCCTATCCTTACCTCCCAAAATTAAGAAAATAGGGTCTTTGGATAACAGGCCCTGACTTGATGCCTTTTAGTGACATGGGTGTTAAACCATTGAGGTGCAAAAATGCGACATTGGCGGTGAAAGGGTTAATACTTAAATGCTTTGTTTTTAATTTTATAAATGAGAAGACATTGAAATGCTAGACCAGAGATTTAAACAAGAAAAATAAATTCTTGAAAAAGGAGATTTTCTATTTGAAGCTTTAGCCAAAGTACATTTTTGTCCCTTTCATTTTGCTTTTCCAAAGTTTTATGTTTTAACTCTGTTGGCCACTGCAACTAAGGTTATTAACGCCCTTGACGGCAAGAGTTAAGCCCTTGGTGATCAGTATCCAAAAGGGCATTCACTCTTGCAAAAGGCAGCCATTACGTGGCCTCAAATAGGGTTATTGGCGAGAGTTATTCCCTTGTTTGGTCAGTACTCAACCATCTTCCCCCACCCACCAAGGGCATTCACTCTTGCAAAAGTTCTTTGCAGTAGCCAATACGTCTGATATGGGATTTGATCTAACTTTACCTTTTTGCTGAAGGTTATCAATTCTTTTGGTCACAATTATTTTATATTTGTGCAGCTATATAGAAAGAAAATCTTGACGAGTCAGTAACTAAAATAAATGTGACTCTTCAAAATGTTTAGCCACACTTGTTCTTTTATGACGATCTAGGAGGGTTCAACAATGAAAACAGCGCTTTATATCAAAACTGATGATTTGAAATAACAAGCGTACAGTTTTGTACGCTGTAATGACTGGAAGTTTTAGCACACATTCGACAGACTATAAGGCAATACTTTATTTATTTTCCTGACAGATTCATCGCCTGCCTACGCCTTATGAAATTCTTTTAACAAAATCAAAATTCTGTGTAAATGTGGGGGTGAAAGTTGATTACAACGAGCCCCATATTTTTTTTTTTTTTTTTCCCCCTGATTGTTTTTTGACAGCTGAAAGTTTAGTTTTCAAGTCAATTGTTAAAACATGTAATGATGTATAGGCAGAATATTCAACTCGTAAGTAATGCATAACTAAACTCACAGGACTAAACTCGCAATGTCTTGAACAACATATTCATCATAGTCAATCAATTGTGGTCAACACGGTTAATTATTAAAAGTTTTTTTTTCTTCTCAAAACTACCAAAATTGAGATGCAAGGTTTTTGCAAAACACCGATATATGATACATTGTTTGTAAATATGTTTTGAAACCTTTATTGTTTTTTTGGTATAAAAATGTGTTATTATTGAAACATTCCATTCTTAAAATGTTGCATAAGTTATCTTTTTTGTTGTTGCTTGTTTCCTAAGCAATATTTTAATATAAAGATTATGATGTATGGGATTTTTCTTTCTTTTTTAATACTAAACCTGCACACACACAAACAGGAATCAAAAGAACAAGAAAAAAAATATATATAAAAAATGAACAAGTGTATGGAAAGGTCCTCATATGACTATTATAAATTTAGTGCTTGGATCTTTTGTCTGATGGATATGAAAATGATCATGTTTGGAATGAGTATTGAATATGACACTGTTGGTAAAGTTTTGTTGATGTTTCTGGTTGCATAGTGTTCACACACAAAAATTGTATGTTTTTTTTTGGTGTGCACATAATATATTTATGTGTGTATGAGGTCAACTTCCATGATTATTTTGTACTGGTAACAATTCTTTTTCAATAAAACTGGACTGCTGGTCGGTCTTTGGGCACCTGATTCCGAGGAGTGTCGGAGAATTTCTATGTGTGGGTGTAGCAAAAGTTGAAAGTGTGTTGGTGATTTTCTGAATCACTCAAAATGACAACATATTTTACAGTATAAATGTGCACACACACACACATGCAATCTCTCTAAAAACACAGCCACACACACACTCATACATGCAATCTCTCACTAAAACACACATATGATGAACAAAAACCCGAACGCCCACGTTGTTGTGGTAATATTTCGAAAATGCATTGACTTCCCTTTATCAAACACAATCATGGACTCATGACACACACACACACAACAACAACAACATACAGTATTTATACGGCGCTGAATCTTGATAGAAATCAAATCAAAGCGCACACACACGTTAGCATTCATAACGCATTCAAACAAAAATGCAATACAAAGCGAACACACACGTTTGACATAATCAAATTAAATCACACAATCTCTCACTAACACACACACAATCTCTCACTAGTACACAAACAAACAATCTCTCACTAAAAAAACAAACCCAACACACACACTCCACCTCTACAAAAGAAACAAAAAATCCTTTTCACATTATTCAGTCTCATGTTCATGGGTGCTCCTGGGAAATTTCAAAAATCCTGCAAATCTGGGCGGTCCCCAGTGGAGTGCAGGGACAGCGCGCACACATTTACTGCTCTTTTTTCACCCCTCTAGACTAGTACAAGTGCTGCATTCCTTTGAATATAGCAAATGCTTATATAGGCCCTTTTTATTGTACATGTGTGTGTAAGAAAATCGATGCTTCTCAAATTCTCATAATCCGGCTTTAGGCAATTTAAAAATCCTGCACTTCAGGACAATTCATGGATGCAACTGGAGAAAATCCAAAACCAGGCAAGGCTGGGGTCCAGGCCCAGGCTCAGGCCCCTGGCATGGTACAGGGGCGGGGTCAGGGAGGCGTTGCCCCCCTGAAGCTGAAGAAAAGGCAAAATCATACTCAATTTGAAGCTCATTCCAGGCTTGTAAAGTGAGAATTCAACACTTTTTTTCCCTCTTGAACTTTGAATCAATTTTTTGGGGGGGGGTCAAAATTTTGAAAAACACGCGCTGCCTTGTATCCGAGGCAAGGTTGCATCCATGGGACATCCTGAAAGTAGGAGCATCCATCCCTGCTGATTTTCAAAACAACCGCACATAATAATCGATCACAGGCACTCGAGAGCCACTCAGAAAATTACCATCACCACCATGGCAGACTCGAGCACTACCCGGAATAGCCGTAGTACTGTCCCTCTAGCAGCGCCCTCTACCCAGAATAGCCGTAGTACTGTCCCTCCAGCAGCGCCCTCTCGGCGTCGCGGGAGTATTTGCGCGGCCTGCGCCCGACAGGCTCCAGGTCGTTGTAGCACCTGTCGAAGACGCTGTCCACGATCTCCATGGCCTTCTCCCGGGGAACGTTGCGCACCATCAGCACCGACTGCAGCGCTTTGCTCTTCACGCATTGCTGGGAGAGACGGAGAGAACGAACGAACGAACTGATCTTTTTGATTATTTGGAAAAGAATAAGCATATTACACGCTTTTTTAATTTTCATTTTGACAACAAGATAAAATCATAAGAAAAGAGAGAAGAAAAAAGAAAATGCAAAAAGTCAACTCCATACAATGCAGACAGAAAAACAAGAAGCAGCATATAATGATTATGATTAGAAGTTGTCAACAGACACACACACACACACACATACACTCACCTACATACATGTAAATAATGTAAACCTATTTAGTTCTTTATATCTATTATGATCTGTGTTTCTACCTTTTCATATATAATCAGTGTTTATGTGCAATGCTTTGTTTATTTTATTTTATTTTTCTTGTGTGTACGTGTAGGCATTACTCATTGTTTGTAGTGTTTAGCTCCATGTTAATGTACAGCGCTCTGAGCTCCCCGCAAAGGCAGTAGAGCGCTTTATAAATGTCCAGAATTATTATTATTATTATTATTATTATTATTACAAACCTACACACACATACACGCACGCACACACACAGACATGCACACACACACACACACACGCAGTCACGCACACACACACACACACACAGAGTAAGAGAGATAGAGAGAAAGAATTAGCAAGGATAGTGTTCCGTGAAAAGATACAATTTCCAAAAAGTAACCGTGAAAAATTGAAAAAACAAACTAATTGCAATCCATACTGACGAGAATTCCATCATTCGAAAGAGATCTGTCTATGTACCATGCTCATACACTATCCGTCCCCCATTGGGACAAAAAGTAAACCAGCACAATCTTCTACTTTTACTTTTATTTCATTTTTTTCACAGTTAGTGGTGTTTGTGGTTTCTTTGATCAAATATTATCTCCATTATGGGTAGAACCACTGGCATCCTTTATGGATCCACCACTATTAACAGTGGCATTTTAAGCTATACAGCCTTTTCAAGCCACATTTGTACAGTGCATGGGGGATGGTAGTGTTTTGTGGTATAATGGTCAACCTATGGCGATATTTGCCAGAGGGCAGTCAATGCACTAGGGGCTTATCACGCGATTTTCTTACTTGGGCGTAGTGAGAGAGAGAGTGATGGTAGGACCACTCACTGTCTCTCTCTCTAACTAATAATATAGAGAGGATTAGCCCCACACGAGCGTCATGCCCTCTGGCGTGAGAAAAATCACACTAAGTCTCTCATTTGTTCATAATTGCAATCCATTGTAATATATTTTTCAGACGATAAGGCGATACTTTTCTCCCCAGACTGAGACCCCTGCGCCTCATAATGTGACTGATAATATAGTAAGGAAATACAATAACAAAATCTGACGTGTGTGTACAATTTGGGGGGTGCGCCTTTTCATAAGGTGCGACTCGTAGTTCGAAAATACAAGCATACTCCCCAAAGAAAAGTTAAAACATCAATTTGAGTGCCGTCATTTTCGGACTATAAGGCAATATTTTTGTCCTCCAATTTCGACCTATGCGCCTAATAAACGAGGGCGCCCTATAAGTGAACAAAATCGTGAGAAGAGAGGCAACGATTGCCGTGTTCAGTACAGTCTACTGTGAGTCACAACATCGAAAGTGGTCACGAGTCGCCGATACGACGAATACTCACGTTAAAATGCTTCAAAATCCCTATTATCGTCCGAGATACCGTCCAACAGATGCCATAACCCTTCATTGGATGTAAAAAGCATCGTTGTAGAGCTTAAAATGCCATAATTCTACCAGTTTCCACGAAGAATTGGCTAAAATCAACAACCGGAAGTCGCAAAAAAACGGAAGTTTCGATTATTTGAGAAGGGAGCCAACTCTCGTTTACGACAAAAAAAAATGGCGGTCAGTAATCGTTTACAGGACGTGTACGGGCTTCAAACTTCGACTTTCTGTTGCGAGGTGTGTATCTTATAAACGAGGGCGCCTTTTACTTGGATTTTGTCAGATTATTCTTGAAAATTGCCTTATTCGCCTTATACACAGCAGCGCCTAATGAGCCGAAAAATACGGTACACATTTCATTTCCAAACATACAAAGATGTTTACACACAACCCCCATAATATGTACCATATTTTTCGGATCATTAGGCGCTGCTGTGTGCATAAGGCGAATAGGGCAATTTTTTTTTTTCAAACTGAAAACAATTAAGTAAAAGCCCCCCTCGTTTATAAAGCGATAAGGCACCTCAAAAAAAAGTCGAAGTTTGAAGCCCGTAAATGCTTACCGACCGCCATTACTGCTGTCATAAACAAGAGTTGGCTCCCTTCTCAAATAATCGAACTTCCGTTTTTGCGACTTCCGGTTGTTGTGTTTGGACTTTTCTTCGTGAAAACTGGTAGAATTATGGCATTTTAAGCTCTACAACGATGCTTGTTACATCCAATGAAGGGTTATGGCATCTGTTGGACGGTATCTTGGATGATAATAGGGATTTAGAAGCATTTTAATGTGAGTATTCGTCGTATCGGCGACTCGTTACCACTTTCGATGTTGTGACTCACAGTAGACTGTACTGAGCACGGCAATCATTGCCTCTCTTCTCACGATTTTGTTCACTAATAGGGCGCCCCCGTTTATTAGGCGCATAGGTCGAAATTGGAGAAAAAAATATCCACCCTTCTGCCCATCCCCTGGAAAGTTGCTATAACCTGCCTTGTTCCGTTTTGAAGCGAATCTTAGATAACAACAACAAAAATAATTCATATTAGTAGCAATCTTACCCACCTTGACAAAGTCTTCTTTTTATTCCCTGTCACACGTGTATGAATGCTTTGCACACACACTGACACACATACACACACACCTGGGTACAGGGGATCTTTCCTCTCACTTTGCACTAGGCCTTACGGTCTGAACGTGGAGTCTTTCGGATGAGACCATAAACCGAGGTCCCGTGTGCCCATGCACTTAGCACACGTTAAACCCAGCGGCAACAAAAAAGTTGTCATTTGGTCAAAATCCCCCCCCCCCCCCCCTCCCTTTTCCTCTTCATCAGTCACAAAAATCGCATGCAAAAAATTAAAATAAAATAAAATTGGGTGGCGCGCCTCTGGCTGCGATGCGCTCTCCAGGTGGGAGCAACACGAATTTCACAGAGACGCCTCTGTGACTATAAAGTACCTAATACATAATACACACACATACACGCACAGACACAGAGCGTTACACACACACACAGAGTGTCACACACACATACTCTTTCACACAAACATAAAGTGATAAACGCACAGAGAGAGAGAGAGACAGAGAAACAGACTCACTGCATGGCGCTCTTTGATGTTGAAAGGCGAGGTGTCCCCGGAGGCAAAGGCTGCCATGAAGGAACAGTGCATCAGGTTGGCTGCCCGAATCTGTCAGCCCCCAAAGCACAATCACATTACAGCAGACCTGTTTACCCCCTACACAAGTCTTGAGTAGTCTGGATGGCTGAAATGAGTAGCTTTGCTGCAACATGTGTAGTTTTATTCATTAAACCATCAAACAATGTTCACTGAAAATGAGGAATTAGAGCATTTTTTTCAATGTTGAAGAGTAGTAGAGGTCCAAATTGAGTAGAATACTACTCGAAAAGAGTAGAGTAAACAGGTCTGTTACAGGCTGTAGAGTGCCACAGAGTATAACTATAAGACCCTCAGATAGACTATATCCTCTCATTTAACACTGATTTTTTGTTGTTGCACGGATACATGCAATGTATCTTACTATAATTTTCATAAAACTGACCTCCGTTATCAAGACCCCACCAATTTAAGATCAGGTTTTCCTGAGTTTTGGGAAGTCTTAAAAAGAGGTTTGATTGCACTTGGATACTAATTTCTGACTTTCTAAGTCAGGAGAAAAAAAAAAAAAAAAAAAAAGTTCTGACTTTCCGAAATAGTAAGTCAATACGTTCGCTTTGTTGTTTTTGCATATTTTTTTTCAACAACAAAACATACACGGGACAACACAATGCTTAGTGTTAAAACTTTCCTCAATCACTTCTTTATTAGTATGGAATTCCGGTAAAGGTAAACATGTGCCCCCCCCCCCCCCCCCCTGCATTTCTCGGTTAATTGTATTTTTCCGTTTTTGCCTTTCTTACCATACATAAAGCTGTATTTTAGGAAAATTTTCAGCTAATTATCTTTTTGGAATACTAACCCTAACCCTAGTCCTAAACCTAACCCTACCCCCCACTATGTACTGCAGTACACCGCGATTTGTCACAGTTGTGGTTCGTTGCGTGTTTCCGTCTTATAGGGTGGGAGGTAGGGTTAGGGTTAGGGCTAGGGTTAGAGATAGGGTTAGTATTCCAAAAAGGTTATTAGCTAAAAAGGTTCATAAAATACAGCTTTATGTATGGTAAGAAAGGCAAAAACGGAAAAATACAATTAACCGAGAAATGTAGGGGGGGTGGCACATCTTGACCTTTACCGGAATTCCAATACTCAAGTCGGCACACAGCACATAGAGAAAATTACAGCATTTTTAATCAAGTGGGTGTTAAGCCGTTTTTCACCGCCTCAAAAAGAATGCAGTGGCAAGAGTACGGAACATAAAAAAAAAATGCAGTGTGCTAAAGGTTAAACAGCGTTCCCAGGTTTGGAACATGAAATGAAAAAAGGACCTTTAAATGACTTATAAGGACCTCAAAAGATTGTAAAAGGACTTTCGCCAACCTGATTGTATGACATGTTCATGATAGAATGCCTGAATGCCAATTGTTGACCAAGAACACAATGCAGTGAACATTTTCACAATCATGTCTTAAAGCCGACATTCCAATATGCATGGAACGAATCACTACGTCTTGGTGCGGAAAGACTCACACAGCTTGTAATGAATTGTCTGCTCCGATCTGTGACACCGACAACTTTGCATACTGCCAGGTGTGGGTTTTTTCAGAAATGTTTTCAGCTGTTAGTTTCTTTATCACTTTTTTTCTTGATAAAACAGGACTTAACAGTACCTGTCAATAATTAAAAGGATATCTTGATGAATTAAAAGGATCTACTAGCTGAAATAAAGCACTTAAAAGGACTGTTGACCCAAAACCAATTCACAAGGACTTAAAAGGTGCCTGGGAACCCTGTTAAAGAACGCGTTTTCCTTCGATTCACCTCTGTGCAGGCCAGGTGATGCAGATTCTCAAAGTCGACCTTGGCTCGACAGGAGTCGAAGGCATGAACGAACTCGTGAGCCAGCACGTTGCAGCAGATACTGCGCTTCTTGACGTTGTTCTGGCAGATCACCACCTGTCATTGTCAACACACCACCTGTCATTGTCAACACACCACAGTCAGTCAGCTGAAGAACAATACCAGCAGATACTGCACTTCTTGACGTTGTTCTGGCAGATCACCACCTGTCATTGTCAACACACCACCTGTCATTGTCAACACACCACCTGCCATTGTCAACACACCACCTGCCATTGTCAACACACCACCTGCCATTGTCAACACACCACCTGCCATTGTCAACACACCACCTGTCATTGTCAACACACCACCTGCCATTGTCATTGTCAACACACCACCTGTCATTGTCAACACACCACCTGTCATTGTCAACACACCACCTGTCATTGTCAACACACCACCTGTCATTGTCAACACACCACCTGTCATTGTCAACACACCACCTGTCATTGTCAACACACCACCTGTCATTGTCAACACACCACCTGTCATGTCATAAATAACTTTTAGTGGAACCTCCCTTATAAGACCTTTAAAAATCATCCAAAAGGTCTTTAAGGGTCTTATAAGGGAGGTAATTTTAATGCTTACAAAGAAGGGCAATGTCTCGGAGAAGTAGGTCTTATGTGGGAGGGAGTCCTATAATGGGGGTGTCTTATAGGGGAGGCTCCACTGTAGATGCTGCGCTTTTGTTTTGATCTTTTGAGGGCTAAGGGAAGCAACCCAGTTTTGGGTGTCCTTACTGGTGGGGTTGTTTCCCTTTGTGTGCTTCTAGCCTGCAGCAGAGAGTCCACAGTGACATGAGAGACATCTAGCCTACAGGCAAAAGTTGATGTATGCTGTTGGGTCCCTCGTGGGGCTACCAGGGGATCTTCTAGCACAAACAGTTCCCCCACCTTCTGGAAATTCTGTGCTAGCAACATCCTCTAATCTATCACTCTCTTGAACTCTGCTTTTCCCTCTTATTAAATTACTATTATGTACTATTGTTCTGCCTTACTGGGCCATTTTGCTACCTTTAAAAATATCTTCCAAATAACGTTCTCCTTTGAGCTCCTCTGAAATCAAAATGCGCTGGCTGAATGCAGCGGGGAGACCAGTGAAAAATGAAAACCGGACACTGACGTACCTTACTCATTATGGCCATACTATGGCTTGGGAACGCAGAAGAAGTATGAAGTTGGAAAATCGTGCTGCTTAGTCTTTGGAGACACCACAAGCTAAAACTGGCAGGGGTCTGAACTGTAAGCGCTGTCTTGTCTTGTTCACAAATGACAAAATGGTAATGACAAGTACCGTAAAATGCGGACTATAAGCCGCTACTTTTTTCCTCAACTTTGGCCCATGCGGCTTATAGACTGATGCGGCTTATCTGTGGATTTTTTTCCATTATACATTTATCAGTATGATTAAATCTGTTTCTGGCCACATTCTTCAGCCTATTTTGAGCTTCTTTAGACTCAAAACTGGTTTTGGTAATCAATAGATTCAAATCTCATGTTTAAAGTATCTGAAAACATTAAACACTCATGTTCTGACAGGAAATTTTCTATATTTGTGCTGCTTTGTGCACATATAATTTTCTCTGCGGCTTACAAAATGGTGCGGCTTATATGTGAATAAATACCTAATATTTTGTCAATTTAAAGGATGCGGCTTATATACAAGTGTGTCTTATAGTCCAGTTTTTACGGTATTTGAAAAATACCCCCCCCAAAAAAACAAAAAACAAACACCCAAAAATGCAATCGCGGTAAAATGAAGAAAAGACTATGACTAGTGTTATTTTTGGGATAACAAAAAATCAAACCTGATTTGTGGTCGGATCAAAACCTCCACTCACTCGCTCCAAGCAATCTTCACAGGATATATGGCGACGTAGATTGACTTCGCTGGAGAAACACACACACACACACACACACAGTGACACACACACACACACACACAATTACAGTGACACACAAACACACACACACACACACACACACACACACATACACAGTGACACACAAACACACACACACACACACATCTGACACACAAACACACACATCAAAATTAGCACTGGTGTGCATCTTTGTGTGTTTTTAATCTGTGAATGTGTGAGAGCAAATTTCGAATTGATCAGTCATCTCTTTGATGACTATATATATTTATTGGCACTTTTTGTAAACCACCGAATGAAGTTTAAGCCTACGCCCAAATCTGTCGAAACCTAATGTCACAATGAAGATCTGTAGTGCGATAAGTTATTTGAACTCTTGGAAATGTCCATCTTAGTCAGCCACACAGACAATAGGATGAAAGAGAGCGGGGGGAAAAGCCTACCTTAAAAAAGGAGGAAAAAAAGGCGGGAAAAAAAAAGAAAGAAAAAAAAAAGGAGGAAAAAAAGGAAAAAGAGGGAAGGAAAAAAAAGGAAAGGAAGGGAAAAAGGAGGGAAAAAGGAGGAAAGGAAAAAGGAGGGAAAAAAAAAGAAAAGGAACAAGGTTAAAAATGAAAGGCGGAAGTGGTGGTGGGTTGCATGATGAGTGAGCAAGATAGCGGAGAGCGGATGAATGATTGGGTGTGGTGTGAGAGTTACTTATTTGCCTTAATGTAAAAAAAACTTTCATTTTTTATTTAATATTTTTATTTTGATAAATCTCATCTTATTTTACACGGTGGAAGACAAGTTTCCATGTGCGTTGTACAATGCCAATGGACAATAAAGAAACTTATGACCTTATGACCATCATCTATATATTCTTGCTTAAAATTACGAAAAACAGAAGAGACACCTTTGTCAAAACCAATAAGTCAATACTGTATACATCAGGATCAGGAAAGAAATGATACACAAACTTGTACACGTTCTGAGGTCTTTGGTTATCACGTCTCACACAGTTTATTAAGCATTGATTATTAATCATGCACACACACACAAACACATGATCACATACACACATACAATGCACACACATGTCGACATATACACTCAAGCGGCACACACACACACACACACACACACACATACACTACACACACACATACATACACTACACACACACAGCACATACATTAAGATCAAGAAAAGTAGACAGACAGACAGACAGACGCACATCACACACACACACACACTCGTGAACACACAGTGACACACACACTCAGATTAAGAAAGATAGACAGAGACACAGACAGACAGATGAACATCACACACACGCACACACACACACACACACACACACAAAGACAACAGATGCACATCACACAAATACATCATACACACACACAAACACACACTCGTGAGCACACACAGACACACACTTACCAACCATGTGCCTTCAATGCTCTTGTCATAAGCTTCACCATAGGATCTGTTAACACACGAGAAAAATGTGTATGCTAACATGATGTAATTCACACACAATGCAAAAAGTTGCAACAATCATATATATATGCACATGTATGAATGTGTGTGTGTGTGTGTGTGAATATAGTTAATGTGTTTAAAAAAACTTTACGGCGATCAGTATAAGGCGATCCTTTTTTTCCTAAACTGAGACCCCTGCGCCTTATAACGTGACTGATAATACAGTAAGTATACCACGGCTCCCAGGGACCCCCATTTGGGGGTCTATGAAGTACTAAGATTCTAAAGGACCCTCTAAAAGAATGTGCAGCGGGTCCCAGGGATGCACTAGAAAAAATCTTTTTAGCATTCACAATGCCACTGGGACCCTCTATCCTGCCTCTAGGACCCTCTATACTGTACGTGAAGGAGTCCCTGGGACCCCTTGTTCTGCGGGGCGATTAGGAGCCCTGTATACTATTATTAATAATAAAATCTGAATTTTGTGTAAAATTTGGGGGATGCGCCTTATATGATAATCAGGTGTGCCTTGTGCGTGGTTGTAGTCTGTAAAGTATGGTATATTCTCTATGTGTGTTTATGTGCACTTACTTATCAGTCTGCGTATGACTGTGCATGCACTAGTCTATCTAGAGCTCTGTGGATGTGACCGTATTTGCGACAGAGTATAGGAAAACCAGGCTAAAGTCGGAAATTATCACTTTTGACGTTTTTATATCATCTGAAAGTTTAAATTCTACAGACTGAAAAGCAAAAAAACAGAATTGATCTATCTGGCATAGTCTTTTTTCTATAATTTTTTAAAGTTGACAAAATGCACAGAATGAAGTATAACTAAGCTACCTGCTTTTGTGCATTGCTAAGAATGTCTCTCAGCAACTTTAGCCGGGTTTTCCCATACTCTGTCACATTTATACAATAAATTAAAAAACCGGAAATGAGTGCAGGGAAAGGCAGGGTGTGGAGGAAAAGGGGGTGGGATGGGTCAACATCCCTATTTAGCCCTGTAAGAGAAGATAATTTATAGACAAAAGGGGGGCAACCAAAGCTTCTTCCATCAATAGATTACCTGCTCTTACATGGCTAAATAAGGATTATCAGGCCGCAACATTATGATTCCACAGCATCATGTTTTGTTTGTAACATGTGGTGTAGAATGGCACATGCACAGAGATATCGCGTTCGCCTCGTGTCAAGTAAACCTGAGTTCGAACCTGGGTACAGGGGATTTTTCCTCTCAATCTACACTAGGCCTTACGGTCTGAACGTGGAGTCTTTCGGATGAGATGATAAACCCAGGTCCTGTGTGCCCATGCACTTAGCACACGTTAAATCCAATGGCAATGTAAAAGTTGTCATTAATGGTACAAATTTACCCCCCAGGGCTCTCTTTCCTTCCTCATCTGAGTCACACAAAACGCGCATGCCAAAAAAAAAAAAAGGATGGCGTGCCTCTGGCTGCGACACGCTCTCCGGGTGGGAGCAACCCGAATTTCACAGAGACGCCTCTGTGACTATAAAGTACCTAATACTAATACTTAAATGAAGTGTACATCTAGTATAGATAGTGATCGGCAGCTTGCAGAACTGTCACGTACCACCTGCAGTTTCTTCCCTCGGACCATTATCGAGTGGAGCAAGCAAAGATATTCTAAAGGGGAAGATAAGCATCCGGTCTCTTTTCCCTATATGAGTAGTGAGGACAGAAACACTGGTTATGTCCCTTTTAAACAGGACACATTTTACACGGCGATAGGCCAGTTGAATTCTCCGTTCAAATTCCAGTCTGAGTTTTTGGATAGCCTCCACTGTGAAAAGTGTACTGTCCCCACTAACGATAACTCTATCAGCCCGGTTCGCCGAGCTCTTAAGTAATCCATCTTACCCTTTCAGAATATCTTTGGAGCAAGCTTCCTCCCAACCCCATAGAGTGGAAGCCTTCAAAAACCTGATCTAACCCTCCCACTCCCCTCCCTCCTTTCCTCTTCCACTGCTCCCTACCCCTCCCTTCCTCTTATTCTTATTCTTCGCCTTAGGCAGCCAACTTCATCACGCTGAAGATTCTGCTGCACTTTAGGGGGTAGTACGAAAAAGAAAGAAAATAAGTTCAGCAAAGATAGGGTAGAAAGTGAACTGATGAGATATTATGGGGAGAAAATAGAGCCCAAGACAGTCAGGGATAATTTAAGTATTTTTAAATACTCCGTTTGCTGTGCAGATGGATGTTTATGAGATTCAAAATTTAAGGAGGTTAGTCAGATATTGAAGATTTGATTTTGATTTTTTTTAATTTAAAGGGAGCGGGGGGTAGAGGGGAGAGGGGAGACATGTGATAGAGGGAAATACGAGTTAAAAGTCATACATGGCCGTTAACCCTTTCACCGCCAATGCACCACATTGGTTTAACACCCATGTCACTAAAAGTCTTCAAATCAGGGCCTGTTATCCAAAGACCCTCTGTTCTTAATTTTGGGAGGTAAGGATAGGCCTAATGTTATACATGTCACAGAGGAATTCGTAATATTGCAGATTTTTTTTTTTCTCTACCCAGGTAAGGTTAATGATAATTTTTGGCTGAAAAATGGCTGGCGGCGAAAGGGTTTAATGTCCCGGTCTAGCCGGAGACACCCGGGCCCTGCATGATGTATGCAGTGTGTCATGCACGAGCAGAGACCTTTCGCAGTATCTAGGCAAGACCAATCCGGCTACCGTAGCAGCCCCTGGGGTCGAACCCTGACTGGCACAGCTCCTGCCCTTCATTTAACACTACTTTGATCTATAGCTCCTAATTCCCTTCTTCTTCTTCCGATTGGGGATGTTTATCCTGCCCCACACCCAAAGTCTTCGATTAGACTGCTATTGGCAGCCCCTAGTTTAATATGTGGTTGGGAAAAGGGGGGGGGGAGAGAGGGGGAGGTGACAGAGGCAGGGTGGTTTGGTGGAGGTGTTTATGGAGGACCGTTTTGAATGCCTCCAATAAACACCAACTTGGTGGTGGCAACTTGCTGAGGGAGGCTGTTCCATTGCGGGATAGTGTGAGGAAAGAAGGTGGTTTTACGGTACTGGGTTCTAATAATAATGGCTGGGGATGTCATAGGCGGCAGAGTGTGACAGACTTTTCTTTTGTAGAGTGTTTATAAGGAGATGTTTGGAGTTGATTGTGAGAAGGCCTGTGTGGGACTTATACATTTTTTTTTAAAGGTGGTCAGTCGGATTTCAGTTCGGCGGGTCTGGAGATGGGGCCATTTAATTTTCAGGTTTTTCAGGAGACAGATGTGGGTTCTGGTTGTATACCGGTAATCGCAGACCACCCATCTTGCAGCAAGTTTCTGGACCTTCTCAATAGCATCAAAGTTCAATGCTGCCTTTGTTGTGATCGACCAGTGCTTCCCCTGCCCCCTCCCCTCTCCCTCCCTACCCATCCTTGTGCCCCTTCACCTCCTACTACTCTCCCACAACAAACCAAGTGAACAAATCTAAGCACAGAGCCTCTTCACGTTGAAGTTGAATAATCAAACAAATAAGAAGACAGTGAGCACTCTAGAAAGAAAACTGTGTAAACATGTGTCGTGAGTGTGTGTGTGCGTGTGTGTCATTACTCACTGTGACACTGTGTGCGTATGCATGTGTGTGTGTGTGTGTGTGTGTGTGTGTGTGTGTGCACAGGCCCACACGCAGGCAAACAGACATTTTAAAAAATGCAACTAAAAGTCACCATGAATAAAGATTGAAACAAACCTGAAGCTAGGCCTAACTCAGTAACTGACAGTTTATACAGGTCGATCACTTGACTTACTGTTTTCGATGCACCAGGTCACATTTGCTTCGCATCGAAAGTTATTAGCCCCCGATTTTCCCCATATGGATTTCCAGAAAGATTTTATTTCTGGTCCACCTCGTTGCGGGTAGAAGTAGAACCCATAGTCTTCCTCTTCTGTCCTTTGAAACTTCTTTGGTGGAGCCGGTTCCTTATTATCGTCTGCTGTCGTTTCATCACGTTGTGACCCTTTGGATGCCATGTTGACTTTCAATAATGGATTGGGAGTAGGCTCCCGTTAGGCCTAGATGTGGTAGCACGCGCGCAATGACGAGTTCATAAGTGTTTGTGGAAGGCTCACACGGTTCAATGCCCCACATGGCCGAAAGGCCCAAGAGGGCGTAAAACTTTATTTTCTCTCACACGGTTGAGGCTCACACAGCTGTATCAGTTCTTCTTCTTTCTCATTCTAACCACCATCATCAAGTTGAAGGTTTTGTTGGCATAGAACGTGGGGACTTCGGTCAGGCACAAAATGTCGGTAAAAACGTTGCCGCCCAGATGATCGGCGTTAATATTGGGCAAAAGAAATGACCAGTTCCCATGAAATGGCGACAACATGGAGGGTCGGATAAAAGTAAGTTAAAGACAACACAACTTGAAAGGGACCTTGGTGTGCAGGTGGACAGTGAGCTCAGATTCTCACAGCATGTAGAAACACAGGTCAACAGAGCGAACAGAATGCTGGGCTTGCTAAGACGCTCCTTTCACTTTCTGGATGCTGTTTCCATGAGGTTCTTGTTTACGGCACTAGTTCGCCCTCACCTAGAATTTAGTCATTCAGTATGGGCACCTCACCTTAAAAAAGATAAAACAAATAATAGAAAGTGTTCTTAAAAGAGCAACCAAAATTATTCCTGGAATGAGAAATTTGTCATACGAAGACCGGCTGAAAAGTGCAGGTATTCCCAGTATGACCTATAGGCGTCTCAGAGGTGATCTGATTGAAACCTACAAGTACACGCACAAACTCTACAATGTTGAGAAAAACGGACCTATTTGTGTTTGCAACAAATGATAGTACCAGAGGCCATAGATATAAAGTGAATAAAGCTAGATGCAACACAACGGTACGCCAGCACTTTTTCAATCGCTGTTGAGCGCTGGAACAGTCTGCCTGCTGACATTGCTGAAGCTCCGAGTGTGAATGCCTTCAAAAACAGATTAGATAGGTTGATGGTAGAGTAGGCTATAATATTATGTATAGTGTAGAAGAGCCTCCCACCAGAATCTGATCAAAAGATCAGCAGCATAGAAAAGTTTTTAGTGTAGTACAGGTCAAAAGACCTGTTAAGTTTTAAAAAGTGATTCAATGTGATAGAGACAGAGGATCGACACAGATCGGCAAAGGCGGAACCGCCTAATCTGGAGCCGAAATACTATACTATACTATACTATACTAATATGGAATTGGAAGCAAATGTAGGGTTGGAGGGTTTAGATTGGGGGAGGGGGGAGGGGCGTTGTTTCTTAGATCCGGGATTTGAAGCCCTCCACTGAGGCTGATGTTACTGCCTCAGGGGGTAGGGAGTTCCAGTCTCCGATGGTCCGGGGCCGGAAAGAAGGAGAACTTTCTATAACTTGTCTTGCAGGAGGGAAGGAGGTAGTGAACTCGTGTGACTGTCTTGTTTGACATGTTGGCGGGTTGAGAGACGGGCTGTATGGGGTGTTGGTGGGAATGTCCCCCCGGTGATATTTGAAGAAGGTGGACAGTCTAGATGCCCGCCTCCTGTCGGCGAGTGGGTCCAGTAAAAAGTGCAGCTGGGTGTACATGTCTTCCACGCTGGATGTCTGGCGATGCCTGTTCACCACCCAACGGGCAGCCCGTCGCTGCACCTTCTCCACTCTGCCGACATCTTTCGCGGTGTAGGGGTCCCATACCGGCGAGGCATATTCTAGCCAAAATGTGACAGTATAGAGGACCGACGGAAAACGTATATACTTGGATGAACACACACAAATCAATGCGTAAACTGACACGTGCACGCATGCAAACGCGCACAAACACATTCGCTGTGCCCCTCCTCTCTTTTTCTCTATGATCTCTCTCTCATCGTCTCACACACGCGCGCGCACGCACGCACACGCACACACACACACGCACACACACACACCAGTGACTGACACCGCACAGGCACTCACTTCGGATGGGGACTTAAAGCTAGTCTGACCTGTGCGCTTTTCGCATGTATGAAAAAAAATCACAACAGTTAGTCCTAAAAGTCAATAAGAGCAGGGAGAAATCCCGCTGCCTGGTATGACCAAATTGATAGCTAGATTTCCCAAGTCTGCCCCCATATCGGCTCACCCTGTCCCACCCCCCTCCAAAAAAACCCTACTCAACGTCCTCCGGTCTGGAACAGACACATACCATGTAGAGTATAAAGATGGTGGGGACGATCCTGGAGGCAATGCCCGGAGGCAGTGCAACATCAGTAAAGTCCCGATTTTTTTTAGCAATACAGATAAGTATACTCAACCCTGTTCAGGGATAGTAACTCTTCCTAGTCGAGTTTTTCGTCAACAAATGCATTTTCTTATTTCGTATATGTTAGTTATAGGAATATTTAACGCATCAAAGTTTGGTTAAACTATAGAATCGGGTTAGAGATAGGGTTAAAAACACGATTAGAGTCAATGTTAGTAGTTTTTTCAAGACACTTGCGCACATTTCGTGCGTCCCGTGATTGAGACCCGTAACACTAATCTGGAGAACGTGGGTTACGGGACCGTAACGTCTAGCCTCTGCCAAAAAAATGCTGCGGGGTAGGCGCTGCACTTGCGACGATGCCCTCTCCAGGGGAGAGCAGTCCGAATTTCACAGATAAAAGTCTCTGTGGCTGGAATAGTAAACACACACACACACACACACACACACACACACACACTTCTGTTTTAAGCTTTTGTGTACCATTATATGTGATTTGAGCACCCTGCAAAGGGAGTTAAGCGCTCTATAAATAACCATTATTATTATTATTATTATTTCTTCTGACCCGACTTTATATAATCTAATTATGTATTTTGATTATAATGTTGGTACACGCGTGCATGCGCTTGTTTGTGCATGGATGTGTGTGTGTGTGTGTGTGTGTGTGTGTGTGTGTGTTTGTGTGCTTGTAGGGGGAGGGGGCTTCAGTGCATATGTGTGTGCGAGAGAGAGAGAGAGAGAGAGAGAGAGAGACAGAGAGAGAGAGAGAGAGAGAGTGTGTGTGTGTGTGTGTGTGTGTGTGTGTGTGTGTGTGTCTGTCTGTCTGTCTGTCTTTCTCTCTCACTCTCTCTCACACACTCACAAGCACACACACACTCACACACACACACACACACACAGAGACAGAGAGAGAGAGAGAGAGAGAGAGAGAGAGAGAGAGAGAGAGAGAGAGAGAGAGAGAGAGAGAGAGAGAGAGAGAGAGAGAGAGAGAGAGAGAGAGAGAGAGAGAGAGAGACAGAGAGAGAGAGAGAGAGAGAGAGAGAGAGAGAGAGAGAGAGAGAGAGAGAGAGAGAGAACGATTGTTAAACCAAAGCCGTAGCATAGCAGGCTTGCGGCATAGTGGGTCTGGGGCGTAGCAGGCCTGAGGCTCAGTGGTATGGACCCGTTTGCTTACACCACGGACTTCTATATAGAAGTCCGTGCTTACACACATACATGTGCTTATCATTATGTCACTGTTTGTGTCTCTTCCCCTCCCACCCACCCTCTCTCTCTTGTTCTGTCTCATTGTCCGTCTTTGTCTCTCTTAATATGTTCTACCCTCCCTGTCTGTCTGCTGTTTCTGTGTCTGTCTGTGCATAGAAAACTGAAGAATCTGTATGTCCACACACAAAAGTCTTGTGCATGTCACTCTGCATTGGTCCACGTTTGTGTGTGTGCATCTGTTTGTCTGTCTGAGGGGTCTCTGTCTCTGTGTGTTTGCATTGATGTCCGTATAGGGGACAGTTTAGATTTAATTTATCCCTTCCCCCCCCCCGTGGGGATACCGGGGGTCTTTTGTATAAATAGTTCCCCCACCTTCTGGAAGTTCTGTGCTTGTAATTTCCTTTAATCTGTCACTCTCTTTGACTCTGCCTTTTCCCTTTGCTTACTGTCATCTACTATCTTTCTGCCTTACCGGTCCATTCTCCTGTCTTCTTTCATGAAACACTTTCAAAAATATTTCCTCCAGCCAAAGTCGGACTTGCTGGGCCTATTTCTTAGTTAGGCGCATAACGGCAGCATGACGCATCTGCGCTCATAATTGACAGGAAAGTGTCTGAGCGATCGAAAAAGAAGAAGAAGAAGACTTAATTAATTTTATGAATGACTGATTCTCAAACTGAAAGTCAAGATAGGCCTATATATAAGGTACAGTTTAGATTTAATTTGTGAATGATTGATTCTTAAACTAAAGTCAGGTAAGCCTATACATATAGGGTAAAGTTTAGACTTAATCTGTGAATGACTGATTCTCAAACAAAAGGTCAAGGTAGGCCTATACATATAGGGTACAGTTTAGACTTAATCTGTGAATGACTGATTCTCAAACAAAAGGTCAAGGTAGGCCTATACATATAGGGTACAGTTTAGACTTAATCTGTGAATGACTGATTCTCAAACAAAAGGTCAAGGTAGGCCTATACATATAGGGTACAGTTTAGACATAATCTGTGAATGACTGATTCTCAAACAAAAAGTCACGGTAAGCCTATACATATAGGGTACAGTTTAGACTTAATTTGTGAATGACTGATTCTCAAACTAAAAGTCAAGGTAGGCCTACACATAGGGTACAGTTTAGACTTGATTTGTGAATGACTGATTCTCAAACTAAAAGTCAAGGTAGGCCTATACATATAGGGTACAGTTTAGACTTGATTTGTGAATGACTGATTCTCAAATTAAAAGTCAAGGTAAGCCTGCGCATAGGGTACAGTTTAGACTTGATTTGTGAATGACTGATTCTCAAACTAGGCCGGCATTTTCATTGGCTCTCAGTACGTGCTGCAGCCAATGAATTAGTTGGCCTTTATCCTAAGACCTCTTGGTAAGATCGTGGAGATCGATATCCCCCCACCAGAGCCTTTCCACGATAAACCAATTCCAACGCAACCCTCTATATTAGCAGTCTCCTCATCATTCCGGATGCTACCTGGAAGTCATTGTCGGACACGACTGGGCAACACGTACACAATTTTAATTTTAGCAGAAAGACGAAATTGAACAAAGGGGGGAACTATCTTTCTAATTAACTCCCCTCCATCAAAGTTGATTACGATACCAATCATCTAGCAATGCGTGGATCAGATCCAAAGTGAGACAAACAAAGCATCATTCTCAAAGAAGAATGTTCCAAGTTCGCCTTTATGACCATTCACCCACACAGTACACATCAACAATGGTGGAGAGGGCAACATATAAACTTCTTTGTTTTTTAGCAGAAAGAGATCACTGGGTACATAAATTTAATGCTTGAAACCACACTGCACTTAGGCCTATAATTATACTATGTCACCCTGATCGAACGATCCAATGATTATGAAGGCACTAATTGTAAGGTATCTAGCCGACAAGCATGAGGGAAAGACCTCACACCAGTCAGGTGTCATAGCACGTGCAAACTTTGAGGAGACTGCAAAATCAATAAGCAAGCACCACAGTCTAGCAAAAGATGCCAAATGCATGAACGTATTTCCATGCAAAGCAAAAGATAGTTGATAAAGTTGGCACTGCAGCAGACATCAATAGATAAGAGTACTGACAAACAACAACAACAAAACCAGGGCATCCATTGCAGCTTTTCTTCGCTCAATGCCGCACTCTTTCTCATCTTCCTCTACACTCTACACTCCCAATTCCACGAATTCAAAGTTATAGATACTATGCAGCGTTTCGTAACATACCAAATCTTACAAATACATTAATTTGAAGTGATTCTGTGCACTAGTTCACTAGGTATTAAATGAAGAAACGTGGCAGAGAACATGTTTCCATACTCACTGACACCCTTGCCCGTTGTTACTCCATGGGACATCTCAAGTTCAAGTAAAATACGAACAGATAACGTTTGAATTTGAAGTGACATTGTGCAGAGGGTGTCTCGATAAGTTTCTGGATGTAGAGAACTGAGAGGGTGTAGGCCTACACTTCCTCTGGCCAGTCTATATTTTTGGGTACACATACACTTGGTCATCCTTTAAAAGAAAGCGGTTATGGCGCCAGATCAGATCGACTGAGATATGTCGCAATATAGAGCCCTTAGCGAACCCTCGAATATTTTCAACCTTCTGGAATTGCATCTCTTTAACCTGGCGCTTTGCATAAGATAATAAGATGCGCCATAAATGGGTTAAACCGGAGAAATAAATGGGAGGGAGACCAAATTCCACCTACTACAGGAGCGGCCACACCATCGATTGGGTGCTGTATCGTGGGGCTGACCACATCGTCCGGTCCTGCTCCGTCAGCCACATGGTGTCCTCGGACCACGCTGCTGTCCTCTGCAGTCTGCGGGTGTCCCGCCCCAAGAGGCAGCCTGTGCTCCGCACCGTCCGGGACATCAAGGCCATCGACAGGGTCGCCTTCATGGCCGACATCCAGTCCATGCTGGAAGACGGCGGACCCGACATCAGCGCGCAGCAGCTGGAC
>CM065696.1:43734052-43751552 GCA_017654935.2 Phymorhynchus buccinoides | reverse complement strand
CTACGTCTACATTCTGGTGGGCAGTTCCAGAGATTCCAGCATATCAATCCAACCATTGATCCTGATTTCTTGCAAACGTAGTTGAAGTCTGTGGTCCATTTCAGGTCTGATGACAGGTGCACACCAACATGTGATACCTTTCTTTCAATGTTTTTCCTTGAGCATAAGCGAACAACATCATAGGTTTAAACAAATCTCAGCTTAAAAGAGAATCTCAGCTTGGGATCAACGTTCACCTTGGTGGACATTTTGCTTTGCCCAACGATTTTGGTCAGGTTAAAAAAAAGATGAAAAGTCGCAACATAAGACGTATTATAATAATGGTCCATCTTATGGCATCATTTGCATTTTGGTGATGTGAACTGAAACTTCACATATCGAACAGTTTTTAAGGAAGAAAATCAGACAGCATAGAAATAGAGGGAATCATGAATGCGATGTAGAAATAAAGGGGAAAATATTCAATTGTATAGAAATTAGAGAGATAAGGGAAAGACTCAAAATTGCAAACAAAAATAAGGGAGATGATCGTATGGCATAAAAAAGGGGACAGAAGTACATGGTATCTATAGAGGAAAAGGACAGAATCATGTGGCATAGAAGAAAGGGCGGGAATCATTTGGTATAGAAGAAAGGGAGAAAAGTGTGCGATAGAAAAGGAGGGGAATGAATGATGTGACTTAGAGGTAAGGGACAGAATCGTACACGTGACACAGAAGGGAGAAAATCATATGATAATAATGATCATTACAGTGGAAAGGGGGAACATCTGTGGTATAGAAGAAAGGGATTAGTTCTTTAATTCATCCAATGACAATGCCAACGTTTTTGAACTAAGCCAATCATTTTTTTATCTTATACATTTCTCTTTTCCAGTCTAAGTATTGAAGTCAACATTATCGAATTCATTCACGACTTTTTAAGATAAGCTTGTAAATACTTCCGAAAACGCATTTCCTGTGCCTTCTGTCGTTTCTCCATGACGACATTCAAAGTGTAGATGAACGGGTTGAACGCTGAATTGAGCGGTAAAACAAAAATAGCCATAGTGACATTGACCTTGTCTGAAATGATTATGTCCAGTGCTGATAAAAGACCGCACAGACCAATGGGAAACCAGCACAGAAAATCTGACACAGCGATCGTCAGCAGACGTCTGGCAATGACTGTCTCTTTGGACTTGACACTTGGCTGATCATTGTTGTGTGTCTTCTTCATTGCACTGGCCCGAATGGACCAGTAAATAAGACATTGGCCCACACCAATGAAGAGAAAAAGGGTAAAGTTACAGACAATCATGACACTGAAAGAATAATAGTGGCCTGCAAAGTCAGCTGTGGTGACAGGCAGTGGGATGCAGATTCCTGTCTGCTGATAAAACCTCCAGTGTGACAGCGCTGGATGCAAAGGAACGGAAGCCAGGATAAATCCCACTGTCCAGGCAATTACGCAAGCAACGACAGCTGACTTGGTTCCAAAGCGTATCTGACTGAAAGGAAAGCGGAAAACAATGAACCGATCCAAAGTGATGAGGCAGATGATGAATGCTGACACCTCAGATGACAACAAAGATAGAAACCCTGCCACACTGCATGCTGCACTCGTTTTCCAAGCACTATCATTCCAGACATAAACACCTGCGTAGATTCTGTCAGCTAATCCAATGATGGCTAGATATAGCCCCATCAAAAAATCAGAAGCACACAGACTAATGATAAAGACTGAAAAACCAGTCTTGATTTTTCCTGCAGAAGACCAAAGACGATAAACAAACGAACTCAAGTTTCCCAAGATTGAAGGAAAGGATAGCAATGCCAGAAAGAAGCGGTAACCATTAGACTTCAGCAAGTCATCACACGATGATATGTGGTCTGACTGGGCAAAACATTGTCCTCGAAAACCTCCTGGCAAAACAGTTGGACAGCAAAGTTTGAAACTGTCTGCAAAAACACGTTCAAGGGAAGTCATACTTTTCATAAAGTCTGAAGTGAAGCAAGACACAGAACTTCCTCGCAAGTCTAAAACATGGAGGTTTTTGAATACTTTCTTATCATGTAACGACTTGATTCCGCTATGTGACAAATCCAGAACTTGTAACTGTGGCAAGATGGATGACAAAACCGTTATGTTAAAAACATCTAAATAGATTCGCGAAAAGTTAAAAACTTTCAATGACGGTAGAAAATAGTGTTCTTGGATTTTGGAAAGACGAACTGAAATGGGATTTCCAGCAAAGCTTATTTGTCGAATCTGATTCAGTTTTATAAAATGGCTGACATTCATACGTTGCAACAGATTATCACTTAAATCCAAACTGTGAAGATTGGTCAAATTAAAGTCAGTTAAATTGGACCATCCACAAGCCTGCACACCGAGATGAATCAACATGCTGTTGTACAACAGGTCTGTCTGCAGCAGGTGACTCCCTCTGGCCTCCAGGTAACGTAGCTGAGGGAAAGAGTGGACCTGAAAGGGGTGAGGACAAGTGAAGGCCAGGCCGCTACAAACACACGGTTCAGGACAAGTCATGTCACACAGCAGTTCATCATCATGCTGAGGGCACTGGGGCAAGCCGTCACAGATGTGATTCAAATGAACACACTGCGTTCTGTCTTTTCCTCGACACCGGTAGAACCCAGGACATCTGAAGTGGTCACAGTGCATTTCATCTTGGTGACCCACACAATCGTTGATGCCGTTACATCTGACGTACACAGGCATGCAGTAGCCTCCATCAGGACACTGGAAGTGGGTGTCTGGACACTGAGTGGTGTTGGCAGGAAGAGCGGTGACAGAAAAACCTCTGGGTCTGTCAAAGGTGATCACAGCAGGAGGCATCAGGGTTTGGGTAATAGCCGAGAGACGTTCATCACACGTGGCTTCATCCACTTTAGTCAGGCAATCCTCATAACCATCACAGTGTTTCTGCAGATTCACGCACTGCAGAATAGCACAGAACAACACAATAATAGCAACATGTGTAATACGTTATGTGTTGCATGTTATGCCCAATCCATGAAAAAGCCAATTTAAAACTTGCCATTTAAAAAAACAACTGAGAAACATATTTTTCATTCAGAGGCACACAGATATCAAACAAATACTAAATCGCACTGTAAATTAGTTTAACATTCTTGTAGTCAGACATATTTGAATAAACGTTTAATAAAATATGCAGTCAGACATGCCCCAGAGAGTATCAGCAATGTATAGGGTAGGATGGGGGTGACAATACAATTTACAAATATTTGCTACTGTTGAATCAATATTAACCAATGCCCGTATGATTGCAAATTAAAAAACAAAAATGTATATTGTCTTTTTCACGAATTGGGCAAACCGTTTTGCCATTTCATGAAATAGGCAATTTCACGGATTGGGCGTAACATATACATCTAACGTGAAAACATAATATAGTCACAATGAACATCGTCAATCAGCCATTAAAAAAAGTTCAGTATGGCACATGCACAGACCTGTCCATTTCCACAGTTCAACACAGATCCTTGGCACGGAGGGTGAAGGCAGAAATGTTCATCATCTCCTTCCTCACAATCTTCGCGATGGTCACACACCAAAGTGTAAGGCAAGTATCCCCCTGACTGGTCGCAGTAAAAATAGGGCTGACTCAGTGTTGAACTCACTGTGCAGTGGTTGTTGTACCATCCCGCAGAGCTGTCCACCTCCCCACACAGACTGCGGCCGTCACAGGCCAACATCTCGTGCACTAGGTGCTGAAAAGGACACGCCACGTCAAGCCGCACGTGGGACCTGGTCGTCATGCTGGTCATGAAAAACCTCAGGGGTTTACTGTACTGCCGGCGGATGGAAGATGAAGAAAGATCACACGCAACGGCTACCGGCATTTTCGAGCCACATCTGGAAGCCAAAGCTTTGTGAGATGTTGATGTGGTGGATAGCAGGTGATTCAGTCTTGCACAGAGGTGGTCCAAAGGAAGGCCCACCACGTGCAGGTCTAAATAGTAAGCCACTGACCCACTCGTCCACTGCCAGGTGTTTTTATACCTGTGGAGAACAAACCCCAAAATATAGACTCAGGCAAAATGTCTGATTTTTTGGGATGTGTGTGTGCGTGCATGTATGTGTGTGTGTGTGTGTGTGTGTGTGCGTGCGTGCGTGCATGCATACGTGCGTGCGTGCGCGCGCGCGCGCGTGTGTGTGTGTGTGTGTGTGTGTGTGTGTGTGTGTGTTTGTGTGACTCTGTGTGTGTGTGTTTGTTTGATCAGCATGGCGTAAGGAATGCAGTGGGTGACAGTTGAAGCCTCTTGAGACGGTAGTATAAAATCCATATAACCATACATATTCTCGATCAACATCACTCAAGGAATGCAACGGCAGACATTGTAAACGTTCTTAACCTTGACCTGACCTTGTTTCCTTCTGTCTGTCCGGGCTGTATTTCATGATGCGCTGGACTTCCAATTTCGTGTGGATGTGTATTTCCCAAAGGGCGCAAAGAGGGTGGGGACCAACATGATGTGTAGGGGGGGGGGGGGGGGGGGGGGGAGAAGGGGAGAGATAGGGGGCGGAATGAGTAAAGGACATGTCTGCCACCAGGCGACACTTGTTCTTTTTAAATTAGGCTGACATTTCCTTTGCATTTTAGTATTTAAAAGCATACATACACTTGATTCAAGTTTGAGTTGATAACATTTCTAAAATACGTGTGTCGCTGAGCGGCATACATGTCCTTTGCCCGTTACGTCCCCTATCTGCCTTCCCTCCACCCCCACATCTTAGCCCCCCGTCATCTTTGCGTCCTTTGGGTGATACACCTACACATCCTTTACCAGGGTGCACACCCTTAATCATCTCAATAATGAAAGAGTTACTATCCATAGACAGAGTTACCATCCTTGTCGATGTCTACTCACCCCCCCCCCCCCCCTCTCTCTCTACAAAGGTACATGATCTTGTGCATTGATTCATGATATGTAGGCCTAAGAAGGTGAAGAAAAAAAGGAGATTATGTTTGCCACTCAGTTTGGGGCATAGATTATTGACCAATATACTCAAATACTCATTGTATTACACCGACACACAAAATTTGTCTGCTCGAAATTCACGTGATGCACGTGAACAGGAAGTCCGATAAAATAAATGTGAGTGAACTTGCATTCACGGATGATTGCTCCTTTCTTTCATATAATATTCATAGCTTACAACCTCACCTCCTCTTAGTCAATCAAGATTATAAAAGTCTGTCCTTGGCAAAATTTGAGCAGTGTATTCTAACAATAGTGAAAACTATCATAGCCAAGCACATTCTTGCGAAAATGAAACTGGTGACAATTGATATTCAGCCATTAACAATGGCTAGTCCACACCAATGACAGAGCACTCCAGTTGTTACCTGTAATCGTAGTAGGCGCTTCCACTGATTTGTCTTGCTGACCGAAGACCAATCCAGACCATGAAGTCTCTGCTGTGTGACAGGAGGTTAGTGACGTCATACCATGTCTGGTGGGTCTCCAAACTGGCCATCAGCCCTCCTAGTTGACGACATTCCGCGTCAGCCTCAGACCAGGATCGGGATTTAGGTTTCAGATACACAAAACACTTTCCTCCTGCTTCCACCTGAAATTAAAAGAAAACACACGAAAAAAACCCGAGACAAATTATTTGGGCAAACTTATAGGCAATCTCAAAGTCGTCTTCTTGCGGTTTTATGAAAATAATCCTCGGCTGATCTTAGCCCTATCCCTTTCCCAAAAATGGCTGTATGTCGCTTCTCAGTGAAAATTTGAGAGGTACAAGATAGCCAATTCATTGTTGTTTTCATTTCGTCATGCTAGTTATTGCCATTTGTTACTGGCAGCAAAGGTGATTATTTGTTGCAGCTTGTATATCTCTGTCAGTCTGTGTGTTTGTCTGAAGATCAAATCTCTCGGATTTCAATCAAACTTGATAGAGGGGTAAGCATCTCAAAAAGGAAGGTTCCTTTCGATATTCATGACCTTGCTGACATTGGCCTTGAAGGTTGACTTTGAAAACCAAAATTTCTTCTTATGGCCATATTTTCCACATCGTTGCACTTACGATGTTCAAACATCGCATTTAGGTGCATTGGCTTATGGTAAGTCTGAACATAGGGTACCAATGAAGGTCAATATCAAGGTCAAGGACGTATAAACCTTGGAGTTGTCCAGTTGGTATTTTAGCCATATCTTTAACATTTTTGCAGTTACAGACTTCAAATTTGGCAGGTCGGTAGACTGGTCAAGGTCACGTGTAGTGCAAAGTACTGTTTATATTCATGACCTAGACATTGACTTTTGAACTGGTTTCCTTTAGCAGTGGCTATAGTTTGAACACCATTGGCCATACATTCACATAACCTAGATAATCTTGATCAGCACGGCGTAAGGAATTTAGTGGGCGACTTTTGAAGCCTTCTGACCTTGACTTTGACATTTGACCTTGAGGCAGTTACAAGAAAACCATTCGTCGCGCACCCATAACACCATTTTTTTCTCGATTGGCATCACTCAAGGAATGCAATGAGAGGCATTTTGAAGCTTCTTGACCATAGGTTTTCTATGTGTCCATGCTGTATCTCGTGAACTGCTCGACGGAATCACTTCAAATTTTGCGTGGATGTGTCAAATAGGGCGGGGGAAAGATGGGGGGAGGGGACAGGACGACAGGGGAGGTACATATATAGTACAGTCTTGCTTTTCAATTTTTAGCACAAAAACAGCTTCAAGTTCAAGTTCAAGTATACTTTAATATCTCCAAAAGAGAAATTCTGGTTAGGTGCAACAACATGACAGATATACAACATAACTGAAAGAACATTAATCAAACGTGTGAAACAAAATTATACCAATCAAATAATTATTAAAATTCATTATATGAACTTAGAAATGCGCACATTTAAAACAGAGTAACCATTATTAACTTATAACAGTCAATCAAATAACAACATTTAGAATACTTCTCGTCATCAACAATCAATACAAACACATCAATACACATGATAATAGTATCTCTACACATTAACATTTAACAATTACTGCAGTCAGCTAGCTGTTTCAATCAGAACAAGATAGAGTAAGGACTGAGAGAGAGAGAGAGAGAGAGAGAGAGAGAGAGAGAGAGAGAGAGAGAGAGAGAGAGAGAGAGAGAGAGAGAGAGATGAAGCATGAATTTAAGCGATGGATAGAACGTGGCATGAAAGTTTTTTGTGCCCGTGATTTTAGTTTGAGGCTTCGATACCTGCGTCCTGATGGCAAAAGTTCATAATGGTGGGCAAGAACATGACAATCATCAGTCACTATCTGCTTGGCCTTTCGCACCACTCGCTCAGCATACAACACTTCCAGACTCTTTTGCCTTTCACTCACAACCTTGCTACACTCATTCACCATGTCACTCAGCACTCGCTTACTCCTTACATTCAGAGTTCCAAACCAGCACATAAAAGAAACAGTGAGAGCAGATTCAATACAGCATCAATAATAAGTTTTCAAGACACTGTGGGGGTTTTGCAAGACACTCATCTTAGCCCTAAGTTAGAACGTTATATAAACGCAGAATGGGGATATAAAGCCTTTTTCGCGTCTTACACTTCAAACGCCAGAGGTGTTTCTATACTTTTTAATAATAAGTTTGAATGAACTGTTAAGAAAACTCACAAAGATACAGGTGGTAATGGTATATTTATTGAAGTGTCGATAAATAATACAAATTTCTTGCTAGTTAATATTTACGGACCAAATCAAGATGAACCCGATTTTTATACGGAATTAGAAAAACGCATTAAACAAATTGGCATAGAAAATGTTATAATAGGGGGTGACTGGAATTTAGTATTCGATTTTTCTTTGGATTATTTTAACTATAAGCACTACAATAATCAAGTGCAACAGAGAGTTGATGAAAGGATTGCTAATCTAGACCTAGTTGATATATGGAGAATGCTCAACCCAGAAATTAGAAGATACACGTGGCATAAAACTTCTCCATTGCAACAAAGTAGACTTGATTTTTTCCTAGTTTCAGACTTAGTGTCCACTTTTGTAACAGATGCTGACATTAAACCTGGTTACAGGACGGACCATTCAATGGTGACTTTAAAGTTAACTTTTGGAAAAGATACAAAACGTTCTTCGTTTTGGAAATTTAATAGCTCCTTATTGAAGGATAAACAATACGTTGAAGAGGTCAATGAGTTAATAAGGAAAGTCATAGAAGAATACGCAGCACTTGTTTATGTCAGAGAAAAACTTCCGTCTCTGAATAACACTGATATTCATTTCACCATCTCAGATTCGTTGTTTTTAGACGTGATGTTGATGAAAAGAAGAAGTAAAACTATAGCTTATGCAACAGCAAAAAAGCGTCAAAATAGGGAGAAAGAAGAAACCTTACAAATGGAAATTAAAAAACTAGAAAATAAAGAACAGCAAAATGACGAAGAAAAATTAGAATTAGATCAGAATAGGGAGGAATTAATAAAGCTAAGGGAATCAAAAATGGAGGGTGTGTTGATTCGTTCTAGAGCACGTTGGATAGCAAATGGAGAAAAGGTCAGTAAATATTTTGGCGGTTTGGAAAAAAGGAATTGTATAAATAAAAATATGATGAAGTTGACTCTTTCAGATGGCTCTGAAACGTATGAAGAAGAACAAATCCGCACAGAAGTTAAGACTTTTTATGAAAAGCTTTATCAAGCCAGAAGCGTAGAGAACTGTGAAATTAGTGATCTTGTTGCCTTGCCTTATATTCTTACTGAGGAGGAAAAAGCGGGGCTAGAGGGTAAATCACAATAGATGAAGCTAGTTTTGCTTTACAAATATGAAAAATAATAAAAGTCCTGGGTCTGATGGCTTTCCTGCGGAGTTCTTCAAACTTGTTTTGTTTAAACTAGGTGGATTTGTAGTCAGATCTTTAAATGAAGGATTCGAAAAAGGTGAACTGTCCACTACACAAAAAGAAGGCATCATAACATGTATTCCTAAAGGGGACAAGCCAAGGGACTTCATTAAAAACTGGAGGCCAATAACCCTTCTTAATGTCATTTATAAAATAGGATCAGCATGCATCGCAAACAGATTAAAACACGTTCTCCCACTTTTAATTAACGAAGATCAGACAGGTTTTATGGCAAATCGGTATACTGGTGATAATATTAGGCTGATTTATGATTTGATAAGTTATTTAGACTCAAATAAATTACCAGGCCTTTTATTATGCTTAGATTTTGAAAAAAGCTTTTGATTCGTTAGATTGGATTTTTATGTACAAAGTTTTGTCAGCATTAGGATTTGGTCCCGATATCCAGCAATGGATAAGTACGTTTTATACAAATATAAAATCAACAGTACTGGTTAATGGGCAGGCTTCAAACTGGTTTACTATAAACCGTGGATTTCGCCTTACATTTTTATTTCATGTGTAGAAATTCTTGCTCTTATGATAAGGCAAAATGATAATATTAAAGGTATTCGTATAAATGACACAATACATAAACTTTCACAATATGCTGATGACAGTGAACTTATGCTTGAAGGGGATAGAAATTCATTTGAAGAAGCAAAGCAAACAGTCGATAAGTTTGGGAAAAAGTCGGGGTTGGAGCAGGTAAATCAAGTGCTATATGGCTCGGCAGTCACAAACATTCTAAAATTCGTTTTATGCCACACTTACACATGGACTGGAATCCGAAACTATTCCAACTTTTGGGTGTGTGGTTCACAATTGACCTTACTGATTGTACCAAGATTAACACTGAAGCAGTTTTCTCTGAAATTAGAAATTTATATAAAATATGGCTTAGAAGGTATTTAACACCGCTTGGCAGAGTGGCTATATTGAAGTCCTTGATCTTGTCCAAACTAATATTTTTGTGGATTTTACTCCCTAACCCTCCGGATGATGAAATTGAAGCAATTCAAAAATCAGTATTTTTGTTTGTGTGGAACAAGAAACGCGATAAAATTAACAGAAACACTGCTGCGAAAAACGTTTTAAATGGTGGTATTGGTATTCCTAAAATTAAAGAATATATCATTGCATTAAAACTAGCATGGATTAGAAGAGTATCAATTTGTTCACACAGATGGAAAAATATTATTTCTAGTATATGTCCAAAGGTCCTTTTTCTTGAAAAACTGGGTTCTGAGTTTCCATGTAATCAATTGTCAAACAAGTTTTGGAAGAATGTGCTTGAAAGTTATAGATTATTTGGATTGAAAACTCTGCCATGTACATCAGAAGAAATTGTATCGGAAAACATATTCTACAATGAAAACATGAAAGTAAATGGCACAAACATATTTTATAATAGTTTACTTAAAAAAGATATTAATGCCATTGGACATTTAATGAGAGACGATGGAACTTTTCTGTCATATGAAGAGTTTAGAATTAAGTATAATGTAAGAATTGATTTCATCTCATATACAGGAATGATAAATGCTGTTAAAATGTTCACTCGGAAAACTGCAGCCACGATACAAAATAATACTGTAAAAAACCCCAAAACATGGAAGCTAATTTATTCTGTGCATAAAGGTACAAGAGTATACTATGACATACTTACGTTTTCAAATGTAACCCCGCTTTATTGTACGAAGTGGAATGATAAACTAACGCTAGAATTAGATTGGAAAAATATTTTCCAAAAGGTACAAAAATTAAAATAACACAAGATGAAATGGTTCCAAATTAAAATCATACATCGGATTTTGGGTACAAATATTGTTTTATGTAAAATTAATGTTAGCAATGATGAATTATGCAGTTTTTGCCACGCTGAAAGAGAGAGCATTGAACACGTAATCTGGTTTTGTGAACATTCTATGCTTTTCTTGAGACAACTCGAAATTCTTTTGAAAGACAAATGTGAACATGTTGTGGCACTTAGATTTTCACTACCGTTAGTACTATTTGGATATACTGAACATTTTATGTCCGATGCAGTTTTTGATCTTATTCTGATACTTGCTAAGTATTTTATTTATCAATGCAAATATGGACAAAAGCTTCCAAATCTATGCATTTTTCTGAATTATTTAAAGAAAAGATATCAAATTGAAAAATATATTGCATATATGAATATGGAATACCAAGCGTTCTCTGAGAAGTGGTGGTTGTATCTGCCATTAATGGATTTATAGTTTTTGATCTTATTCTGATACTTGCTAAGTATTTTATTTATCAATGCAAATATGGACAAAAGCTTCCAAATCTATGCATTTTTCTGAATTATTTAAAGAAAAGATATCAAATTGAAAAATATATTGCATATATGAATATGGAATACCAAGCGTTCTCTGAGAAGTGGTGGTTGTATCTGCCATTAATGGATTTATAGTTAATATCAAACAAAACTGCTTCTTTGCTCCTTTTCTGGGGAACATTTTTGGGAATATAAAATACTTTTTTTCTGTGACAAACCTATATGTCCTCTGCCTTAATTATTTGTTTACTGAGGTTTCTCTTTCATTAATAATTTCATATATTCATATTCATATACTGTTTCTTAATATTCCTTGGTTAAAGCAACATTCTACTCATATGTTGAGGAATATATAAAGATATACAATGTATACAGTATTGTTTATTGACATGTTGCTGTCGTATTACCATGTCTCAAACTCTGTATTTGTTGAATTATGCTATGTTCCTTGGGGGAAGAAAAAAAAGAAGAAGTTTTCAAGACACTTGTGTTAACACCGATGTTTTGTAGCCTTTGCAAACAGAAAATCTGAGATTGACATCTTTTATGCAGGAATTCAACATTTCTGTCAAATGTGAGCTTTTTGTCGAGGACTGTACCCAGATATCGGTACTCCTCCACTCTCTCAACGCTCTCACCATCAGTCACAAGCTGTGGTACAGGCAATGAATCTTTACGAAAATCAATTAGCATCTCTTTGGTTTTGACAACATTTAGATCTAAGTAATTATTTTTACCACAGGAGCAGAACTTTTGTACTTCGTTAAAAGAGAGTCATCTGAGTACTTTATAGCAGGAGCTTAGAGACAAGTAAACATTTCTGCGAAAGAGTTTTTGACCCTGAAAAAGAGTTTTGGAAAATGAGCTAGTGTTGAAACTGTTATTTTTTGGATCACTCGAACGCATCATGAAAAAGCAAACTGTTGTAATCTTTTATGCATTAAATCTTCTTCATGGACCCGAAAAATCGAAAGGATAGCTTAAAAAACAACAACCCCCAAACCCAACCGATTAGCGATTTTGAGGGCTGTATTTTTTTGAGTCACTCTGTACCTTGTTGGGTCCACATGTCTCCGAGGTGTAAGGGCAGGGCCCCTCATCCTCAGCCCCTGCACACTGGGGGACCAGGTCGCAGGGGAAGTGCTGCCACAGGTCCGGCCAGGAGGACCGGGAACAGTTCCACAAGTCATCATCCCACTGGTGCTGTTCCACACGTCGAGGTGCTCTCTTCCTAGAGTAAAACGAATACTGAAGCTTGAACCCAGAAAGTGGGTCAGAGTTCAGAGCATAGAAGTAGAAAGACAGAGGGACTGTCTTGTCCGGCTGTTCCTCAAAGAAATCGTCAGGGAAAAGATAAGACTCTGGCGTTTTGCGTTGACTGTACATTCTACCGTGGTTATATTTTATTCCCCTTAAAGATGCCTGCCGGTATATGTGTAGTGACCTGCAATGTTCCGGAAAATTATACAGTCTGTCATGCATATTGGTTTCAAATGCCCAAAAGCTGACAAAGATGACGTGGCCTTCGGGGGCGGTCAGAGTGACACAGCTCAACATAAATGGAGGATAAGTCGTGGACCCGTCCCACGAAGGGGTTTGTATGTAACCTGGGCAATTAAAAAAACACCCCACAACTTTATAACTAAAAAACCCCCCAAGAGTACTTGTTAAATATTCTTGTGTTATAAACCAGTCACCAAAGCGAAACGCCACCTTGTGTTTTGCGTTACTTTGCTAGTTGATGAGCTATGAAAGAAAGGATGAGCGTAAAAAGACTAAACCTCGTGTATTATTTTGTAAACATCATTTAACATTTGTTATGTGTGTTTTTTATCTGCATTTAATTTAAAGTGTCCGTGTAAAGGATTATGTTTTCTCAAATCAGCACACAAGTTGAGAAACCTTTCGGTACGCAATGGGAAAATTGTGCGCAGATAAATGTCAGTAAGGGGAACACACGGGAAATTGTGGGAGAGATGCGTTGGGGGATTCGTAGCCTAGTCACAGCTAGGCGATTGTTCCTGAAGCTGTTTGCACACACAGTTCTTTCATTTCACACATCTCTCTTTCCCCACTGATTTTGCCCCTACATGCTTATGTCCCCACTTTTGTGGAACTAGGAAGCTGTAGAAATGTAATAAGTTATGCTGATCCCACCCAACAACTATTATTTCCCTTCGGTTGTCCTATAGCCATTCAACAAGTTTCCTTTAAATCCGCACTTTTAGAAAATATTGGCACAGTAAAAAACCTTCGCCAAAGTGGACAACCAAGTTCCAATTTGAAGACCGCCAAACACACAAAACATGGATGATTAGGCCAAGTTGTAGTTCCAGCCCCCCCCCCCCCCCCCCCCCTCACAATTCGCACTGACATTTTTACGAAGAAACAACATTCGGTCATTCTCGGGGAAAGGGAAAGGGTAACTGGGTTAGGATCAGTCTTGGGTTATTGTCATCAAACTGAAAGAACCCGACTTTGAGATTGAGGACCGTAAACATGACGGGGGTATCTGAAGTACAGCTTTGTCGATAACTGTCAATAAAAACGCTCCCTTTCTAAAAGAATATCGCAAACAAAACATGAAAAAACCCCAATACAGATAGACAAGCAGACAGAAAGAGGGACAAGCACCATGGCCACAGACACAGCCTTCTCTGTGCAGCAAAGGGCACATGGCCGTATGGTTTTATACCAGTTCACACAACATCAAGCACCATGGCCACAGACACAGCCTTCTCTGTGCAGCAAAGGGCACATGGCCGTATGGTTTTATACCAGTTCACACATCATCAAGCACCATGGCCACAGACACAGCCTTCTCTGTGCAGCAAAGGGCACATGGCCGTATGGTTTTATACCAGTTCACACATCATCAAGCACCATGGCCACAGACACAGCCTTCTATGTGCCACGAAGGGCACATGGCCGTATGGTTTTATACCAGTTCACAGAACGTGCTGTACCCCGATAGACAAGCAGACAGAAAGAGGGACAAGCACCATGGCCACAGACACAGCCTTCTCTGTGCAGCAAAGGGCACATGGCCGTATGGTTTTATACCAGTTCACACAACATCAAGCACCATGGCCACAGACACAGCCTTCTCTGTGCAGCAAAGGGCACATGGCCGTATGGTTTTATACCAGTTCACACATCATCAAGCACCATGGCCACAGACACAGCCTTCTATGTGCCACGAAGGGCACATGGCCGTATGGTTTTATACCAGTTCACAGAACGTGCTGTACCCCGATAGACAAGCAGACAGAAAGAGGGACAAGCACCATGGCCACAGACACAGCCTTCTCTGTGCAGCAAAGGGCACATGGCCGTATGGTTTTATACCAGTTCACACAACATCAAGCACCATGGCCACAGACACAGCCTTCTCTGTGCAGCAAAGGGCACATGGCCGTATGGTTTTATACCAGTTCACACATCATCAAGCACCATGGCCACAGACACAGCCTTCTATGTGCCACGAAGGGCACATGGCCGTATGGTTTTATACCAGTTCACAGAACGTGCTGTACCCCGATAGACAAGCAGACAGAAAGAGGGACAAGCACCATGGCCACAGACACAGCCTTCTCTGTGCAGCAAAGGGCACATGGCCGTATGGTTTTATACCAGTTCACACAACATCAAGCACCATGGCCACAGACACAGCCTTCTCTGTGCAGCAAAGGGCACATGGCCGTATGGTTTTATACCAGTTCACACATCATCAAGCACCATGGCCACAGACACAGCCTTCTATGTGCCACGAAGGGCACATGGCCGTATGGTTTTATACCAGTTCACAGAACGTGCTGTACCCCGATAGACAAGCAGACAGAAAGAGGGACAAGCACCATGGCCACAGACACAGCCTTCTCTGTGCAGCAAAGGGCACATGGCCGTATGGTTTTATACCAGTTCACACAACATCAAGCACCATGGCCACAGACACAGCCTTCTCTGTGCAGCAAAGGGCACATGGCCGTATGGTTTTATACCAGTTCACACATCATCAAGCACCATGGCCACAGACACAGCCTTCTATGTGCCACGAAGGGCACATGGCCGTATGGTTTTATACCAGTTCACAGAACGTGCTGTACCCCGATAGACAAGCAGACAGAAAGAGGGACAAGCACCATGGCCACAGACACAGCCTTCTCTGTGCAGCAAAGGGCACATGGCCGTATGGTTTTATACCAGTTCACACATCATCAAGCACCATGGCCACAGACACAGCCTTCTCTGTGCAGCAAAGGGCACATGGCCGTATGGTTTTATACCAGTTCACACATCATCAAGCACCATGGCCACAGACACAGCCTTCTCTGTGCAGCAAAGGGCACATGGCCGTATGGTTTTATACCAGTTCACACATCATCAAGCACCATGGCCACAGACACAGCCTTCTCTGTGCCACGAAGGGCACATGGCCGTATGGTTTTATACCAGTTCACACATCATCAAGCACCATGGCCACAGACACAGCCTTCTATGTGCCACGAAGGGCACATGGCCGTATGGTTTTATACCAGTTCACACATCATCAAGCACCATGGCCACAGACACAGCCTTCTCTGTGCAGCAAAGGGCACATGGCCGTATGGTTTTATACCAGTTCACACATCATCAAGCACCATGGCCACAGACACAGCCTTCTATGTGCCACGAAGGGCACATGGCCGTATGGTTTTATACCAGTTCACACATCATCAAGCACCATGGCCACAGACACAGCCTTCTATGTGCCACGAAGGGCACATGGCCGTATGGTTTTATACCAGTTCACAGAACGTGCTGTACCCCGATAGACAAGCAGACAGAAAGAGGGACAAGCACCATGGCCACAGACACAGCCTTCTCTGTGCAGCAAAGGGCACATGGCCGTATGGTTTTATACCAGTTCACACAACATGCTGTAGGCAGCTAGTCACAACATAACATATTTTGTTAATGACATTGAATCAACAGTACGTGTAGATGTATGCATGTAATATGCACACCTGTCTGTCGTTTCCGACCATGACTGCCGGATAGCAGAGGGGGCAGTTGCTGTTCCGGCGGGCTGGGCTAAATTTGTTTTTAATGGAGAAGCCTAGCCCAGGGTACATCCCCACAGTCCGCAAAAGAGATTTAAGGACAGATGGCCAACCAATCCCTTTGGCTGCAACACTAGAGCCAATACAAATGCCCCCTTGTTTGAGAGTTATAGTTTTCCGGAAATGACTAAACTGTGATATTATATTCTTCTTCTTTGATGGCAACCACCTTCTATTTATAGAAGTATATGCGCGCACTTTGGGATGTGATCAAGGAAAAAAATAAAGAAAAGAAGTAGATAAGAAAAGTAGGACAAAGAGAAATAAACAAAAAAAGAAGCCTTTGGAGATAAATTATGTTTGCTGCATGGAAATAGTCTTGTAGATGGTGCGTTTACAACTTGATGGTGAAGCATTTCATGTGTACAACTCTTGATGAAGACAAATGTGAACCGTAGGCCTTTATTTCGAGGCCTAATCCCACTTACCGCTTGATGAAGAAAGTGGTACGATTTCCAGAGTTGTCCTGTCAGATTCTGTCACGGCAAAGAAATATACAGACACTTCCGAAGTGTTCTGAAGTTTTGATATGAAAACATTGATCACCACTACAACTGTGGCTGTTAGGCTGTGAAACGGAAGGTAAGATCTGCTTGACTGGCAATGCATTCGTCCGTAAATCGAGCCGAACTTTAGCCATGCTGATATACACTGGGTGATCTTGAACCGCACAACTCTATTGGCTGGGACCTGAATTGTGATTTCACAGACCATTTTACGTCTTTCTACGAAATGTTCAACATAAAACAGGTGACCCTGGGTCCCTGTGATGCTGGCGTTGGAGAATTTGGAAGATCGTAGGCATTCGGTTAAGTTGTAAGCAGGAATGGATGTGTTGAGAGTCAGTGCTATAATATTGTTAATTAAAAGAGGTTACGATTAGAATTATGGAACCAAAGAGGTCCGACCCAGATTTTCCTTTCAAATTTCAAAACAATTAGATCAACATAATACAGTTGTAACTTGACCTGTAAAACTGTTTCCTCAAATGCATTCAGACAAGAAACACAGAAACTCGAAGACTAATTTTAGTGTTTAAAAAAAAAAGCATTTTACAAGGATAGCACAAAGCATAGGACGTTTGATTTTGCCCATCCTCACCAAAATCACCCACCATGTCGCTAGTACATGAAACTAACTTAAGGCTTTCAAATGACAAAAGCACCCAGAATATGGCGTCTTCTATGTACCA
>CM065696.1:43696552-43731552 GCA_017654935.2 Phymorhynchus buccinoides | reverse complement strand
TGATATTTCTCAGCTTCCTTCTATCATTGAACGAACTCAATCATGCATTTCTGACATCAAGGCGGCTTGGATGACTGACAACAAACTCCAACTTAATAACGACAAGACTTTTGTCTACAAACTCGCTCCCAACTAGAGAACTCTCTCATTCAGACTTCTGTAAGCGTTCGCAATCTTGGCTTCACACTGGACCAAACACTTTCTTTTCAAACTCAAATGTCTTCTGTCTGTCGTGCTTGCTATCTGGAACTCCGTCGCATTGCTTCTGTTCGTCATCTTCTCTCTGAAGACGCCACCAAAACTCTTATCTCTGCCTTTGTTCTCTTTCGCTTAGACTACTGCAATTCCCGTCTTGCTGGTTGCCCACAAAATCTCCTCGCTAAATTGCAGAAAATTCAGAACAATGCTGCTCGCCTTGTACTGAGGTGTTCCAAATTCTCTCACTCTACCCCAATGCTTGAATCTCTTCACTGGCTTCCTGTCGTACGGCGTATCGAATACAAGCTCTCTCTGCTCTGTTTCAAATCCCTGAATGGTCTGGCTCCTTCTTATCTCGCTGATCTTCTGAACCTTTACACACCTCTTAGACAGTTACGCTCCTCTTCTGACACTTCTCTCCTCCAGATCCCTCGTTACCGCACAAGACCCTTGGCGAACGCTCCTTCTCTTTCCAGGCCCCCTCCACTTGGAATAGACTCCCTTTACCTCTCCGTTCTGCCAACTCACTTTCTTCATTTAGGTCTTCTCTCAAAACTTCTCTTTTCAAATCATAGCCTGCTGTATTTCTTTTCAAAGTACTGTACCCCTTCCATCCGCGTTGTGTGTGTGTGCATGTGTGTTTGTGCGTGTGTGTGTGCGCGTGTGGTGCGTTCGTGTATCTATTTGGTGAGTGCGTGTGTCTGTGCTTAGTGCATGCGTATGTGCGTGCACGCGCGCGTGCGCGTGTGTATAATATATTTTGTTGTCTATTTATTTATATATTGCTTGCTGTATTTTTTCTTTTATTCAATTATTATTGTAAGCGCTTAGGGCTTTTTTAAGATTAGGCGCTATAAATGTTCATTATTATTTTTTTTTTTATTAGTTTCATCAAAACATTTTCTAAGTTCATTTCACTTTATCTTTTATTTTGGATCAGAATTCACATACTTTTTGAAAGCGAGTCCATGCATCAACACTGAAAAGATCGAATCTGTTGAACCGGTAGTTTTCGCTTTGAGTAGGCGGCGCCATGTTGTTTACATTCACTTTGAGCGGTCGCGTACACTTGCCTGATTTTGCCTGTTCGTAGTGCTGACTTGAAGACGTTTTTCAGTCCAAAATTGGTGTACATTTTTTTCTTGATACTTCCCCTAATAAACACTGCATTCACGGTGGCAGCCACAACACACACACTCACTCACAGACACACTCACTCACTCACACACTCACTCACTCACTCACTCGCTCACTCACACACACACACACACACACACACACACACACACACACACACACACACACACACACACACACACACACACAACACACACACACACACACACACACACACACACACACACACACACACATTTTGTTAGAGTTCACTTCACAGTTTGATTTCTCTTCTGCTCTTAACGGCATACAACCACATTATCATTTGGCAAGCAAACTCGGGGCGATGAATGTCACCAACAGACTTGTCTTGTGGATTCTAGATTTCTTCTTCTTTTTTCTTCTTTTTTTTGCTGTCCCATCTTCTGGGCTGTACAGTGACGTTGCTCCCACGCCGCTCGTTCTGAATCCCAATTCGCAGCTACACCCGGGTTTGTTCAAGTCGCAGAAACCGAGACCAGCAGTCCAATGGGAGCGAATCTATGTTAGGCCGTCAGGAGGCAGCCAACCGAGGAGACACTGCACTTCTGCTGAGTCACTTCGGTGGAGTTCAGTGGAGCCTGTTCAGGACACCACCTACTAAGCCCCCTACTGACGACACTATTCTCTTAGTCGCGGAGCCAGCGTGAGTGAGGTCCTCCTCCGAGGGCGCCACTACGACATCCACCGACAGCTCCCCAGAACACACTGATCCCCATGACTTTGACCCGAGCGCACCAAGGTATAGACTGGATTGGAAACCGAAACTGAGGTCACCATGAGAGCAGGGCATGCAAAGCCTCAGAATTTGAGACATTTTTTAATTTTATGATTGATGGAAAATGAGGCCAATGGACAAAGTCAGTGATAATATCACTCCTAGTTTCTTCAGCTGATGGGAGATCACTTGCTACCACTGGCCCATGGTAAGTGCTGAAAGTTCCTGACTTGTGCAAGTGACTGGTTGTGACGTTTGGAACAAATTGGCCAGTTTTTGCACTTGACTATTTATCTCTTTTCAGTCTATCTTTAGTTCCCAAATCCTTGTGTGAGGATTCGTCATCCTTCGTCATAAATCATCAATCAGGTTGAAATTTGTACTGTTATATCTTGTGAGTTGTACCATTTCATTGAAATGGATGCACTGCCTATCTCTAGCTGTATCGTCTCTGGCGATTCCAACAAGACCTCTAACAACCTTTCCTGTTTTGTTCACGTATTCAATAGATTGATAATCTGGAATTTGATCAAACAACTGCTTGGTCTCTTTTGTGACAATTCACATTGTTCTGCAAATCCTTAATGCACCTCTGGCACTGGCACTGGGAGCATCTTCATCTCAGGCAAGAAAATCCCCCCCCCCTCCCCCCCCTCAATCAAATATGATGAAAATGGTCCAAAGCACCTAACCAAGTCAGCTCTTGACTCCATGGTTTAAGACTCCATAGTTGGTACAACACATTATAATGGCTCTTGCAAGACACTGTGTATTGCACACGATGATTGCCTTCTTAAACAATCTCAAAATATTTCATGAAGAAAGATAAGTGGTTTCACCAGATAACCCTCACTTACATTATAAATATCGTTTTAAACAAACACTTTACATAGAATTTAATGCTTCAAGTACATTTCCTTTAGTATTTTTAACTCTCAATAAAAGCTCTACATACACAAATATTCATTTTGTTGCAGCTAATGAAAAATGTGTTGCATTGCTCTAAATTTGCAACCTGCTTTATGTTAAAATCAGACCAAAAATGAATGAAATACACTTCCAATCACTGTCCGGCCTTCATATTGTGATTCTGCACCTTGAAAGCATATAATTAGCCACTGAGATGGCAAATGTATTACAATATATATGCATAATATAGTGGTTAGTCCATTTTAGCCACCATTTGGAAAACTGTCATGGCGGCCGTACTTTGCAAATACAGAAGCAACATCCATGTGGAATACATTACTCTATATCCATACATTCTATCCCAGACGAATTATTGCTTCTAACCAGCAGCGTGTAGGTGGTTTCACTTTTAGGAAGATTGTTTCGTGACTACATTGCGCATCACAGCAGAACATTAGTCTAACAACGCTAGGCATGAGAGAAAAAGATCACTTACAATGTGTCTACGTATTGTAATCATCGAAGATGATTTAGCAAGCAGATTGCGACTTTAGACAGGACAGGACTTTTAAATGAAGTTTAAATTCCCGTCCGAGTCAAGATACAGACTTCAAACTTGGCATGTGGGTATATTAGCTTGTGCTAATACAGACAATCCGGCACCTCTTACATTCTTTATCTTGACTTCGTCCTTGAATCTTAAAAAAGTCAGATGGTTCTTTTGGCAATTCTTTCACATTTGGGGGATTACTTATTTACTTAGCCCCATTAGCCAACTGGGGCTGAAGGGGCACCACTGATGATCTGACAACCCTTCTCCATCCGACCCTGTCCTCAGCTAGCCTCATAGTTCTGGTAAAAGGCAGACCCCCGTCCAATCCCTGATGTTGTCCTCCCAGCGCTTCCTTGGTCTTCTTCTCCTCCCACCTGGTACAGTGCCTTGAAGGATGGTTGTGGCGAGCCTGGATGATCTTGTTACGTGGCCGTACCATTTCATCTTTTTAGTTTTATCAATAGACAGGAGGTCATCATATGGTCCAATGGCTGCTTCGACTCGGTTCCGCACTTCATCGTTTGTGATTCGATCTCTGAATGTGATGCCCAGGAGTTTTCTATAGCATCTCATTTTCGAAATCTTGTATTCTTTTTACCAAGTCTGTGGTGAGGGTCCATGTTTCACACGAATACAGGAAGGTTGATATGCCTACTGAATGCAATGGGAGACATTTTGAAGCTTGTTGACCTTAATCTTGGCCCTTGACCTTTGTACTGTAGTCTGTGAACCATTAGATTAGATAGACTCATATTTCCATAATATAATTTTGATCAGCATCGATGAGTGGAATTCAATGTGGGAGATTTTGAAGCAAGCTGATCATGACCTTTGACCTTGGACATGTCTAATATGATAAGGTGGGAGCAGAGCGGTGGTATCGTAGCTGTAGGCCGCAAACTGTTAACCGAACAACACTGTAACTGCGTATCCTTGATTACCATCACCAAATCGACGCAAAGAGAGCAGGGGCTGACATTTGGAAGGAAGGGAACCCAACTGAGGCAAGTAGGCAAAGAACATGTCTGCCGCTCGGCGACACACTTGAAGTTTTGCATATTTTCTTTGTGGGACAATAAACAAACAAACAAACAAACAGAACAGTATTTCTTCAGTATTCTGCTATTGTCATGAAAGGGATTAAATTATGATCAGTCTAGGGTTATTGTCATGAAACTGAAATAACCTGACTTTGAGATCGAGAGCCGTAACGATGAGGGGGGTGTATGAACTACAACACTGCCTTTGTTTTTTGTGGGGTTTTTGCTTCTGGCGATTGAATGAATGACATTCTGCTTAACGTCCTCCGGTCCGGAACAAACATTTATGGGACATTAGTAGATATAAAGATGGTGGGAACGATCCTGGAGGCAATGCCCGGAGGCAGTGCAACACCAGTAAAGTCCCGAATTTTTAACAATACAGATAAGTAAGATAACTGGCGAATGAAAGGAAGACATTTCAGTTATAAGCCGTGAGCTGCTGCGGTGGGTTTTCTTCTTCTTTTTTCTTCTTCTCTTTTTCTATTTTTGTTGCCGACCAGCAGACACACCCTTGCTCGGTTGGCCCCCCGCTACCACCACCACCCCTCCCCCGCTCCCCCAACATCTTAGCAGCGCCCTGTTTACGTCCTTTGTGTTGCGTTTGTTTTTGTTTTAAAACAAAACAAACGACTGGAAGAATTGACGCCATTCGTTCTGGAACCTCCTGTGGGGCTTTTACTAAAATGATGGCCTTCTCTCCAGCTGCGGTCTACGAGATCTCCAAAGCAGGAGGACTAAAAGCATTGTTGTAGTAGTACTAGACCTGGTGCTGGTTTGGTTTGTGAGCATCGTACGAAGCGTGAATTGAAAAGAAATCGCTGCCATGAAAACGATTCGGCGTTGGCTTTAAAAACAAAGGAAACAAAAACAAAGTATAAAAGAAACGAAAAGCAAAGACAAAAACAAAAGACAGACAAAACCTAACCAAGCACACACACACACACACACACACACACACACGACAATGCTCACTTTCGATAAAAATGTTGATTATGTTCATAAGAAATGCCAGCCAAGAATGTTTTGTTTACAGAAATTGAGAAACATCGGTGTTCATTCTGACATTCTGCATTCTTATTACCGGTGTTGTATCGAGTCAGTTCTCACTGTTTCATTTCTTTGTTGGTATGGAAGTTTGAGTGTAAGAAGCAAGCGTGTGCTGAGTGATATGGTGAATGTGTGCAGTAAGATTGTGGGTGTGAGGCAGAATGGATTACAAGATTTATTTGATGAAAGAGCAGTACAAAAGGCCAGGAAAGTAATTAATGATGACAGCCATGTTTTAGCCGGATATTATGAACTTTTACCATCGGGTCGCCGTTACAGGACGTTGAAGCTGAAAGCTAGAGCACAGAAAACGTTTGTCCCCAGATCAATCAAGCTTTTAAATTCATGATTTATTCTGTGAAATGGTTCTCTGATGAAATGCAGCATGTCCGTCCATTGGAAGTGAACGTGCATGTGTGTGTGTGTATGGGTGTGGGTGTAGGTGTGTGTGTGTGTGTGTGGGGGGGGGGGGGGTAGGTGTGTTAGTGTTAGTGTCTGTGGGGGGGGGGGGGGGTGAATTATGTACTGTACTGCTGTTCTTTATCAGCATTTTTTTTTTTTTTTTTTTTTTTAAAGTCGTTCTTAATCAGTATTATGTATCTTCTTTTTAAAAGAAAGTAATGTTTTATGAATTACAAAATGATTTAAGATGTATATCTTCTTAATTAGCATGTTATTAATAAGTATTATACATGTTTATTAACTTTAAACTTAATCTGCTCTTAATGTACCTTCTCTTAAAAGAAAGTAATGTGTTTGCGAATCCTAAAATGATTTACTATTTAATGTATATTCTTACCTGGTATATAAGCCATTTTGTGTGTGCAATATGGTTTGAGTGTTTGTTGGTGCAATGCGATCCTAGTATATGAATTGTTAAATTTGTGGCAATATGGTTGACGTATTAGTTCTTGTGACTGTTTTTAAGCCCTTAAATAATATGTTGTGTTCTATTTTTGTAATTCTGTGTTTGCACCCGAATGCAATTTCTCTGTATAGAGATAATAAAGATTTCTTGACTTGACTTGACTTGACACACACACGCACACACGCACACACACACCACCCGCTTTCCTCTCTCTCTTTCTCACTCTCTCTCGTTCTGCGTAGGTGTATGTTCACGCATATACGTGTGTATGTGTGTATGTGTGTGTGTGTTCGCGCGCGCCCGTACGTTTGTGAGATACACGTGAGGATACAATTGCAGAAGCAAATGTATTTATACACACAGACGCGCGCGCACACACACGCATATTTAACTTATACCATCCTCATTCTCTCTCTGTGTGCGTGTGTGCATGTGCGCACAGATGAATGTGTGTGTGTGCATATGCGTGTGCGTTGAGTGTGTGTGTGTGTGTGAGTGTGTGACATAATTTATATGCTCAATGTCCCGTTTGGGAAACGCTATCTTAAATGCAATTGTGTTTATGAAAATGTAGCAGTATAGAATATTTTTGTTTCATATTTCCGACGGAGGCCAGTTTTCAATTTCAATCCACCTAAACAGAAAAACGATTGGCTCACATTGTCCTTAGACCGCATGAAACCTTTATACCATTCTAATAACTAAATAAGAAAATGGAAGACTATGACGTTATCTACAAATAGTTGTATTGGATGTTTCAGAAAATGCTACTTGTTGTATAGATAACTATGCAAAGTACAGTCCCCAAAATAGGACTATTGGCACGAAGGAAGGACAAATTAAAAAGTTAATTCTATTTGTCCGTTTTTGCCTTTCTTACCATACATCAAGCTGTATTTTAGGAACAGTTTTAGCTAATAACCTTTTTGGAATACTAACCCTATCCCTAACCCTAGCCCTAAACCTAACCCTACCCTATAAGACGGGAAAACGCAACGAACCACAACTGTGACAAATCGCGGTGTACTGCAGTACATAGTGGGGGGTAGGGTTAGGTTTAGGGCTAGGGTTAGGGATAGGGTTAGTATTCCAAAAAGGTTATTAGCTAAAAATGTTCCTAAAATACAGCTTTATGTATGGTAAGAAAGGCAAAAACGGACAAATAGAATTAACCGAGAAATGCAGGGGGGGAGGCACATCTTTACCTTTACCCAATGAAGCATCAAGTAACTTTGCATAATTATTATATTTCTGTTAAATGCTGCCCTCTGAGAGATTTGAGAATGATCTAGATGGTAGCATGAAGAACTGTTATTTAAACCGATTTACGCAATAAATATTATGCCGTAGAAAGACAGCAAGTTGCTGTGTTGCCTGCTTGAAATTAGAATGCAGACTGAGGACATATTAATGAGTGAGGCGGTTTTTAGGCACTTGAAGAAGTATGGCTTTCACATGCAAGCATGGTCGATTTCCTGCCGAGTCAAGCAGCGCTCATTACGCGGGCACTACGTTGTCACTACGTTCATCCTGGTATCACTACGCGGCCACTACGTCGTCCCCGTTCTCACTAGGTTCCCGCCAGGTGTCCTTTTCCCACCACGTCCTTACTACGTGTGTTTTGAGCATTTTCAAAATGCGCGTAAAGAGAACCTGGCCTACGACAATGCTTCACGCACCCGCCAAGTCCCCGCTACGCGTTTACTACGTTTCTGCCGCATGTCATCGTCAGGCTTTGGACGATTTATCCAGAACATGGACCACGTGGCTTAGGTGTGACGGGGGTGTAACCTGCTATGCAAGTGGCATTACTTGTTGCTCGGGTCTGTACGATATCACCAGAACGTGTAGCACGTGGCTTAGGTGTGACGGGGGTGTAACCTGCTATACAAGTGGCATTCCTTGTTGCTCGGGTCTGTACGATATCACCAGAACGTGTAGCACGTGGCTTAGGTGTGACGGGGGTGTAACCTGCTATACAAGTGGCATTCCTTGTTGCTCGGGTCTGTACGATATCACCAGAACGTGTAGCACGTGGCTTAGGTGTGACGGGGGTGTAACCTGCTATGTAAGTGGCATTTCCTAATTGTTGCTAGGGTCTGTACGATATTACCAAAGAAACATATGTACACGTATAACCTTATAGAGCAATTAAGACAACAAAGTACAGCTCACTGACTGAATGTTGTTTTCATCATTGACGTGGCAGCTGTCAGATTCTTTTCTTTCACTAGTTTTCCATGCAGCACAAGACTATCTACGGGTCATGTGTTTTGCGTTATGACTAATTGTGCAGCAGAATAAATCAGCTTTATGGGGTGGAACCATAAGGAGAACATGGGTAAATCATGAAAATGCCGCTCATGCTGCAATACGACAGTAACAAAGTAATGAAAACGGTCACAATACGACATTTATTGCATTTTCTCTCTCTGCGTTCCCAGGACATGTCCATTAAGGACGAAAATTACTGGTCTTCAGTTTCATATTCTCCTCGCTGCCTTCAAACAACACGTTCGATTTCAAAGGAGCTCAAGAATGAAAATGGGAAGATTTTCCAGAATAGATAAGACTGCACAGGACCAAACAAAAGGGAAGAAAATACTAGATGACAGTAATGAAAAGAGTCAAAGAGAGTGATAGATGACTTTCCCAGCACAAAACTTCCAGAACGCAGGGGAACTATTCGTATTTGGAAGTGTTTCTAGAATATAAGACAAGAGAAAGGACCAAAAAGGCCGAAAATATGACATGACAGTAAGAAAAAATTAACAGCAGAGTCAAAGAGAGTGATAGATGACTTTGCCAGCACAAATCTTCCAGAACGCAGGGGAACTATTTGTATTTTGAAAAAGAATTCTAGAATACAATGTCCTTGATTTTCTAACTTGGTCGAGATAGCCTTAGTACCTATCTGCAAGCAAAATGTGAGTGTCCTAGGTCCCTGCATTCAAACATTATTGTGCCAGGAGCTCGGTAGCATTTTTGGCTCCAGTGACCTTGACCTTTGACCTATGACCTTCATTTTTAAATATTGCCAAGATATTCTTAGTACCTATCCGTATTCAAAATATGAGCATTCTAGGTCCCTCCGTTCAATCGTTATCGTGCCAGGTGCTATGCTCGGCAGCATTTTTGGCGCCAGTCATGTCTATTATTTTTTAAAAATAAAAATTTCAGAACATTATTATTTTCGTCATTTTACATAAGACTTTTTACTATTTTTGGTTTAACTTAGTGCTGGTTTGCTTTTATTGTGGATTTTCGATTTGGTGCAAAGAGGACACCATTCTCTTGTAGAATGTCTTCTTGCTCAAGTTGACACCCACTGGACAGTCAAATTGCAGGCCGATTATGCAAACTGATGAGACCTTCACAGCTCGAAACAGGTGTCTTTGCATAAGGCACTGTCCCTCCCCCATTGGGAGAAAAAGTAAATCAGCACATTTTATTATTTTCTTCATTTCAGAACACAGAACAATTTGATGGCTTAGAGTCAAAACGGACTATATTTAGATAGTCCATTGACTTATTATTGATGTTATTGAACAAAATAAGAACTTGTATTTAAAAAGACTGCAAATAATATAAAATGGGGATTATGCTTTTTATATTTCTGCAGTCTTTTTTTTATACAAGTGATTTGTTTTCGCAATAGGTTCAATGGAATATCTAAAGATAGTCTGTTTTGACTCCAAGCCATCGAATTAATAAAGTTAACGTTAAAGGAGTTTGTTTATGAGGTTCACAAATACAGACATTGGACACAGAAAAGTTTTATCAAAGCAAATTATTCTGCATTATAGAATGCACCAACTTTTCATTCCTTCAGATTATATGGAGCTCAGCTATTCACTGAGATTTCTCTTTCATACTATTTTTATCTTTAATTTTGATATCATCTCAGTAGTTGGCCCTCTCTAGTCATGTCTATTAGGTTGTTTTAGATGGCATTTTCAGAACATTATTATTTTCGTCATTTTACATACGATTTTTACTATTTCTGTTTTAACTTAGTGCTGGTTTGCTTTTATGGTGGATTTTTGATTTGGTGCAAAGAAGACACCATTCTCTTGTAGAATGTCTTCTTGCACAAGTTGACATCTACTGGACAGTCAAATTGCAGGCCGATCATGCAATCTGATGAGATCTTCACATATAAAAACAGCTGTCGTTGCATAAGGCACTGTCCCTCCCCCATTGGGAGAAAAAGTAAATCAGCACATTTTATTATTTTCTTCTTTTCAGAACACAGAACAATTAATACATTTTAAGAATAATTAATAAACGTTAACGGAGTTTGTTTCTGAGGTTCACAAATACAGACATTGGACGCAGAAACGTTTTATCAAAGCAAATAAGATACATAGAGAGATAGTCGTCTTCAGAATCCACTAAAAACAATACCAGCTTCGCTCTCTTCGTTCGTAGCTGGTAAAAAAAAAGTGTCGTTACCAAGAAAACAAGATAGAAAACAGTTTTTAAATGCCCGAGTTTGTCCTTCGTTCTGTACCTTGCAAAAACGGCGTTTGTTTCATTTGGCTAAAAGCACACCCACCCATACAAACAAACTAGAGCGTGACACGCTAGATCACCAGCCGCGCGGCAGCATTTTCGGCGCCAGTGACCTTGACCTTTGACCTATGACCTTCATTTTTTAAATGACCTAGATACCTTAAGTAACTACCGACCGCATGCAAAGTTTGAGCGTCCTAGGACCCTTCGTTATCGTGCCAGGTATTTGGCAGCATTTTCGGCTCCAGTGACCTTGACCTTTGACCTATGACATTTTTTTAATTTTGCCGAGATCTTTTTAGTACCTATCCGAAAGCAAAATGTGAGCGGCCTAGGTTCCTCCATTCAATCGCTATCGTACCAGGTGTTCTACAGCATTTTCGGCGCCAGTGACCTTGACCTTTGACCTATGACCTTCATTTTTGAACATGACCTAGATACCTTAAGTAGCTACCCGCATGGTGCCGAAAATGCTGCCCGCGCGACTGGTGATCTAGCGTGTAACGCTCTAGTTTGTTTGTTTGAGCCTGCCCCCCCCCCCCCTGCCCCCCCCCCCCCTCAATCCGCCTCAGCCCCTTTCTCCTTTCTTTAACCATGACATTTGTTTTTCATTTTTGTGACAAAAAGAAATAGTTCGCACGTGTGTCAAGCTACTATCTGATGAAAACCTTACTAATACTACTAACCCATGAAAAGACTACTATTATTTTCAGCAGTTAGTCGTATTACTACTAACTGATGAAAAAAATAGTAGTCTTTTCATGGGTTAGTAGTAATACTAAGGTTTTCATCATATAGTAGCTTGGCTTTACGACTATCTAGTGAAATGATTCCTGTGGGAAATTATGTCCTCTCTCTCTCTCTCTCTCTCTCTCTCTCTCTCTCTCTCTCTCTCTCTCTCTCTCTCTCTCTCTCTCTCTCTCTCTCTCTCTCTCTCTCTCTCTCTCTCTCTCTCTCTCTCTCTCTCTCTCTCTCCCCCCCCCTCTCTCTCTCTCTCTCTCTCTCGCTCTCTTTCTCTCTCTCTCTGTCTAACCTCTGACACTGGTCACTTTGGCCTAATTTTACCGTTTGAATGCTAATTAGTGTATTAGGAGCTCATTTGAACAATTGTTGATGTGGTTGACCAGTGGTCAGTGTCACTGACCAGTGGTCAATTTGGCCTATTTTCACTGTTTGACTGCAAATTAGTGTATTAGGAGTTCAAATGAACAATTTTTGATGTGGCTGACCAGTGGTCAGTGTCACTGTCCAGTGGTCAATTTGGCCTATTTTCACTGTTTGACTGCAAATTAGTGTATTAGGAGTTCAAATTAACACATTTTGATGTGGTTGACCAGTGGTCATTTTGGCCTATTTTCACTGTTTGACTGCAAATTAGTGTATTAGGAGTTCAAATGAACAAGGTCTGATGTGGTTGACCAGTGGTCAGTGTCACTGACCAGTGGTCAACCACCTTAAAAATTGTTCATTTGAACTCCTAACACACTAATTAGCTGTCAAACAGTAAAAATAGGCCAAAGTGACCACTGGTCAGTGACACTGACCACTGGTCAACACATCAAACCTTGTTTATTTGAACTCCTAATACACGAATTTGCAGTCAAACAGTGAAAATAGGCCAAAGTGACCACTGGTCAGTGACACTGACCACTGGTCAACCACATCAAAATGTGTTCATTTGAACTCCTAATACACTAATTTGCAGTCAAACAGTAGTAATACTACTAACTGCTGAAAATAATAGTAGTCTTTTCATGGGTTAGTAGTATTAGTAAGGTTTTCATCAGATAGTAGCTTGACACACGTGAGCCTCCTCCACACCCGCCTTGTAGGAAAGAAAGAAGCCCGATTTTAACGAATTGTACTAAGCTAACTTTAACCCTTTCACCGCCAAAGTCGCATTTAAGCACCACAGTGATTTAAGACCTATGTCATTAAAAGGCATCAAATTGGGGGTCTATTATCCAAAGAATCTATTGTCTTAGTTTTGGGAAGTAAGGATAGACCTTATTTTATATATATATGTGACAGAAGAATCCCCAATACTGCAGATGGATATTGTTCTCTACCCAGGTAAATGTAATGGAAGTTTTAGCTGAAATATGGCTGGCGATGAAAGGGTTAATAGGAAATAAGAAGTACATGGTGTCAATGTGAAAGGGGTTTAAAACAACAAACATCTTACGAAGACGTGCCATAAACCACCCCCGTGGATTCTGTGTCCCCACCGCAAGAACGGAGCAATATCGTAAGCTCTTTCTTCATCAGGACTGCCATGGAGTCAACCAACAGCGTGAGGCCACTGTCACCGCAAGCTCCGTCTGCGCATTTTCATCAGCGCTGACTAGATCACCATCTGAGCCTGCAACCACCGACCACTAGGGGATTTTTGTTGTGTGTGCCTGCATCTGGAAGTGGGGCCTGGGTCCTTCCGGATGAACTGGGGTTTTTAATGGTCTTAACCCAGGTTAAGCAGTAGGTCTTTCTCATTCTATATTTTCTATTAGGTTCATGCGCCCTCCTAGTTCCGTCGCGATTTATCGTCAGAAGTGGCATCTGCGACGTATCCAGACAAAAACAGAACAAAATCGTTTTATTTTTTTTTATTTTTTATTTTTGCTTATAATTTTACTCAGTCGAGCGTGGTCAAGAGAATACTCAACAAAGGACACTCCAAAGACATATTTTTACAAATAATACAGTCAGCTGGTAGGCCAATATTTTACCTCTCCCACCCACCCAATCACCCCAACACTCTTTCCCCCTCCCATTAGGCGCAACAAGCTATAATCTCCCTCCCAAATTGTTAAAAGAGTGTAAAAACATAACCTATCCAGTGGGTGATCATCTTCAGCAGTTCGGAGGACATCTTTGCAGTAAGTAAGTACTACGATGACGGATCTAGAATCGACCTGTATCGGAGGACATCTTTGCAGTAAGTAAGTGCTACGATGACGGATCTAGAATCGACCTGTATCGGAGGACATCTTTGAAGTCAGTAAGTGCTACGATGACGGATCTAGAATCGACCTGTATCGGAGGACATCTTTGCAGTAAGTAAGTACTATGATGACGGAATCGACCTGTATCGGAGGACATCTTTGCAGTCAGTAAGTACTACGATGACGGATCTAGAATCGACCTGTATCGGAGGACATCTTTGCAGTAAGTAAGTACTATGATGACGGAATCGACCTGTATCGGAGGACATCTTTGCAGTCAGTAAGTGCTACGATGACGGATCTAGAATCGACCTGTATCGGAGGACATCTTTGCAGTCAGTAAGTGCTACGATGACGGATCTAGAATCGACCTGTATCGGAGGACATCTTTGAAGTCAGTAAGTGCTACGATGACGGATCTAGAATCGACCTGTATCGGAGGACATCTTTGCAATAAGTAAGTACTATGATGACGGAATCGACCTGTATCGGAGGACATCTTTGCAGTCAGTAAGTACTACGATGACGGATCTAGAATCGACCTGTATCGGAGGACATCTTTGCAGTAAGTAAGTGCTATGATGACGGAATCGACCTGTATCGGAGGACATCTTTGCAGTCAGTAAGTACTACGATGACGGATCTAGAATCGACCTGTATCGGAGGACATCTTTGCAGTCAGTAAGTGCTACGATGACGGAATCGACCTGTATCGGAGGACATCTTTGCAGTCAGTAAGTGCTACGATGACGGATCTAGAATCGACCTGTATCGGAGGACATCTTTGCAGTCAGTAAGTGCTACGATGACGGATCTAGAATCGACCTGTATCGGAGGACATCTTTGCAGTCAGTAAATACTACGATGACGGAATCGACCTGTATCGGAGGACATCTTTGCAGTAAGTAAATACTACGATGACGGAATCGACCTGTATCGGAGGACATCTTTGCAGTAAGTAAATACTACGATGACGGAATCGACCTGTATCGGAGGACATCTTTGCAGTCAGTAAATACTACGATGACGGAATCGACCTGTATCGGAGGACATCTTTGATGTCAGTAAATACTACGATGACGGAATCGACCTGTATCGGAGGACATCTTTGCAGTAAGTAAATACTACGATGACGGAATCGACCTGTATCGGAGGACATCTTTACAGTAAGTAAATACTATGATGACGGAATCGACCTGTATCGGAGGACATCTTTACAGTAAGTAAATACTACGATGACGGAATCGACCTGTATCGGAGGACATCTTTGATGTCAGTAAATACTACAATGACGGAATCGACCTGTATCGGAGGACATCTTTACAGTAAGTAAATACTATGATGACGGAATCGACCTGTATTGGAGGACATCTTTACAGTAAGTAAATACTACGATGACGGAATCGACCTGTATCGGAGGACATCTTTGATGTCAGTAAATACTACGATGACGGAATCGACCTGTATCGGAGGACATCTTTACAGTAAGTAAATACTACGATGACGGAATCGGCCTGTATCGGAGGACATCTTTGCAGTCAGACGATGACGGAATCGACCTGTATCGGAGGACATCTTTACAGTCAGTAAGTACTACGATGACGGAATCGACCTGTTTCAAACTATGTGTTTTTAACAGTATATTTCTGCTGACTCCTCCTGTTTAGCCCGCTTGAAAGAAAAAACACAGAGATCTTGAACAAAGACAGGTTATAAAACTTTGAATGGAGTTTAACGTCCTGTCTGTGACAATATCAATCATATTATATATGTTTTGCACAGATAAAAAATGATATGACATTAGCATGCTAAGAGGCTGCTGTGATTGTTCTTATAAGTTGCAGTGGTAACGTCAGATTAACATGTTTTCGGAGCTCAAGGCTTCATCAGGGTTAGGTATACTAGGAGATTATTATTCAAAGAATGAAATAGTGAGGCTAGGAGAGGAGATAACGAAATTGAACAAAAGGGTGAGAACTCTCTTTCTAATAACTCCCCTCCACCAAAGTTGATTATGATACCAATCAACTAGCAGTACGAGGATCAGAGCCAAAGGGAGACAAACAAAGCACCATTCTCAATAACGAATGTGCCAAGTTCGCCTTTATGACCCTCCACCCACACAGTACACATCAACAATGGTGGAGAGGAGAACATACAAACAAATCAACATCTATCCAAGAGTGGCATAGCCTTCTAACCTTGAATATGTTAAAGTAGGAGAAGTAGGAGATTATTATAGTTATAATTCTTATTATTTGTAGTAGTAGCATTGTTGTAAAGAACAACTCTTCATTTGTATCCATCAGGATTTTTACTGCACTACGAAGAAAAGCTTCAACCAATCTGAGTGGACTCCACCCACCCCGTCCAAAATGGCTTCTCTCCGGCAACTCCGCCAAGGAGGAATCGCCGTTTTTACGGTTTGATTTCTAGGAAACCAGATCAAAGTGAGTGTTCTGATCTCTGAAAAGGCGGTCTTTCTTTCTGGTGATCTCGACGTGTTTGTTGCAAAAACTCATCCGGCAAGAGCGCTTCTTTAAGCGCCTAAAGCATTTAAACCCGACAAGAGTCTAAAGAAAATAAACACCCAACAAGTTCAACAAGTCGACGACTACCACCACCTCGTGCATACACTGTTAAGTATGAAGGCAGATGAAAATACAATATTTCGCTGATCGCAATGACAGTGTGCGCAAGGCAGTTTGTGGATCAGTATCATCAGCCTCATCAGCCCTCCTCAGTGCAGACAGGAACAGGAACTGACGTGGAGAAGATTCTTGAGTGCTGTGCGGAACACTTCAACAGTGTCCTCCATCGTCCTTCACAGATCAATGTTGAAGCGATTGCAAGACTGAAACAAGTCCCATTAGACAACCTTCTTGCCGACCTTCTGGTCGAAGCTGAAGTGGAGACCGCTGTGAAGCGCATGTCCAGTGGCAAAGCGCCTGGAGCTGACTCAATCCCTGCAGATGGGCAGTGGATGGGTGCCTCGTGCCTCCATACAGGGAGTTGGACGACCCCACCCCCTCCATGAGTCTCTCCCTGAGGGGATACCGGGGGGTCTTTCCTAAAAATAGTTCCCCCACTTTCTGGAGGTTCTGTGCTTGTAACTTCCTCTAATCTTCCACTCTCTTTGACTCTGCCTTTTCCTTTTGCTTACTGTCATCTATCTTTCTGACTTATTGGCCCATTGTCCTGCCTTTGTTTCTAAAACAAATCTTCCAAATAACTTTTCTTCATTGAGCTCCTCCGAAATCGGAATGTGTCGGCTGTATGCAGCGGGGAGACCAGTGAAAACTGAAAACGGACACATAGTTAATTACGTACTTTGTCCATTATGGCCTTTTGGCCTGGGAACGCAGAAGAAGAAGAAAGAATCCCTGCAGAAATCTATGCCTCTGGTGGCCCACAGTTGACTAAACAATTAATGGATGGTATCCATCAACAGGACAACAACGGAAGCAACCTGTTTCTCCCTCATATACACCCCCACACCCAACCATGAATACATTAATATATACATCAAATAAACCACCCCTCATTCAACCAGCCGTTCAATCATTCAACCTTCAACTAACCAACCAAACCACTAGCTCGTAAACCACCTATAACAAGTAATTCAATAAACATGTTGACAACATATGCAAACATAGGGAACTTACAAGCATACCCTACATTAGCACATGAAGTAATGCGTTTCTTTACATAGTGAACACATACTGTATTCATATTAGATTTCGGGACATTTTAGAATCAATAGAAAACAGTCATGATTGCATTCGCACAAGCAAACATATGATTATGCCGTTTAAGCTTAGCAAATTAGTCATTAAGAAAACAGGTTTATTCGTGATTATCTTCATTGTTCTTTTTAGTTACTCCTTTTCTGTTCTGTTGAAACGTACCTCTGTTTTAAGGCTTCGAATAAATACCAAGCAACAGCTTTACAGTGTTTTTAACTAGCCATTAGAATAGCCATGGCAAAAGCTGATGGTCGTGCAAAGAATTTACGAGGTAAACATTTTGATCTAATATCAGAATAATGTGGACATACAAGTAAGAAATGAATTTCAGATTCTAAAACATTGGGACAAAAAGGGCAGCACATAATATCTGGTGAACTAGCATGAAAACGATATTTATGAGTTTTATTAGGAGACACGCCAAGTCTAAAGCGTATAAGGACTTTTCTTATAGCTATGTTATTAATATAAAAAAAACTGCCCGGTGAAGGGTGGGAACAGATTTAAAAGATGTATAGAAAGAATAGCGTTCACCTGAAACATCACTATTCCAATCGTGATGGAAACAATCTATTAGTCTTTGTTTAAATTCCTGTAGGAATACATTATTGTTAGATACACCTTGGTTTTCCCAAACATGACCAACCCCATATTTATACAATGTGAAACACACTTTTGAAACCCAAGTAGTTTTGTTTTTACGATGTAAATTGTACAACATTTTATATGATTTATATGGATATCGGTTTACAGGCATTGCCAATAATTTTAACCAAAATTTTAAGAATTTAACAAAATTATTTATGTAAAGCAGATATCTTCCAGTTTCTGCATAAACTAGAGCATTATGAGTCACAATGCTCACATTGATAAATCTCTTTAGTGCAAACAAGTGAACCCTTTCAATAACTGTATGATCAGCCATGAGACCCCAGACTTCCGAAGCATAAGACAACATGGGCTGTATCTGGCAGTCAAATAATTAAAAACACACAGAAGGTGATTGATTGCCAACAGTCCATAACAGTTTCAAAATACAAATAACTGCTTTCTTCTCCGTAAAGCCACATCTTCAAGTGCATGCCAAAAGGAAAGCCTAGTCGAAAAATGGACACAAAATGACACAGTTAACAATTTGTTTTTTTTATTTCATCATACAGCCATTTCTCTTTACATGAAACATATCCACCATTTCTAAATATAACAATTTTGGACTTTTCAAAGTTGACAAAAAGACCAAGTCTGTTAGCTGTATCTCTTAAAATGGTTAGTTGTCATTGAAGACCAGTCACAGAATATGACAGTAAGATTACATCGTCTGCAAAAAGCATTAACAAAATTTCAAAAATGTCACCATAAGATAATCTGAGGTTTGAATATTGTTTGCAAGTTCGATGATCAAGAAAGAAAACAAAACAGGACTGCATATTTCTCCTTGCTTAACACCAAGAGGACAGAAAAAGGCATAAGTTAATTCAGTATCAACTCTAACTCTGGCTTTGACAACATTATTACTCTTATTCGTCTGTACAATTTACCTTTTATTTCATTCTTCCTTAAAACTGCCCAAAGATTATTTCTGTTTGCCAAATCAAAAGCTTTTTTTAAAATCTATGAATGCGACATAAAGTTTTGAATGACTAAGAAGCTGTTTTTGTACTAAAGCTAAAAGTGTAAAGATATGGTCAGTTGTACTATGGTTGTGACGAAACCCAGCTTGTGCTTCATTAATGACATTATTATTCTCTGCCCATGTAGTAAGACGTTTATTTAAAATATAGCTATAAATCTTACTACATACATTTAGAAGGGAAATGCCTCTATAATTGCCGGGACATTCAGCTTCTCCTTTTTTGTAGAGTGTGAATTACAGATTCTGTTAATTCATCTGGAAAAGCTCCTAAGTCAAAAAGTTTATTAAAATATTTAACAAGAAATGGTGTAATGTATGATTCAGAATGCTTGTAAAATTCATTAATCAGCCCATCTGGCCCTGACGCTTTAATATTCTTGAGAGCTTTAAGTGCATCATGTACTTCACTTTCTGTAATTTCATAATCTAGTTCTCCAATTCCACAAGAATCATTACTATTAACATCAGAATCATCCTCTATATCTTCACAAACACCGTGACTGATAGAATGTGAGGAAAAGACATTGGTAAAATGGTTATACCACATTTCAGGAGTGATATTAGGCTGTGTACATTCTTTCTTGGATAACAATTTAACTGTTTTCCCGAAGGTAGTGGGGTCAGTAGCAGAAGAATGGAGTACATTAAGAATTTTCTCTTCTTGGTTTCTTTCTAAAAAATGCTTATAATCTTTTCTTTCTTCAGTATATTCTTTTCTGGCCTCCTCATCTTCGGCTGATGACTTCTTATTTTCACAACTTTCACATCCTTCAGAATGATCCTCAACTTCAGAAAACTTTTCAGAAGCCGCCACTTATCGCCTTCCGCAAGGACACCAACCTCCGTGATCTGCTGGTACGAAGTTCCATTCAAACAGCCTCCCAAACCTCTTTTGTCCCTCCTGGAAATCAACCCTGCCAAAACAAGAACTGCAAAACCTGTCCTTTCCTCAACTCTGACACGTCATTCACTGGCCCCTGTGGAAAATTCACCATCCGCTCTTCCTTTACATGCCAGTCCTCTAATCTAGTCTACGTCATCTCTTGCCTCCTCTGCAACAAACTGTACGTTGGGGAGACATACCGAACCCTGAACGACAGATACACAGAACACCTACGATCCGTGCGCCTGTCGTACAGGGATCCTATTGGAATCTATTTCAACAGCCCCGGACACTCCCTTGGTCATGCAACAGTTGCCGCGGTATGGCAAAACAAAGGCGGAATGACACAAAGAAAGTTCCGTGAATCCTGGCTCATAAAACACCTTGGGACAATTGCGCCAGCAGGCCTCAACACCAAAGAATGATTCCCCCACATGTCCATCACCAGCATCATCCTGGGGCTACTCCCCCCCCTCCCTCCTTCCCTCACATAGTGCCTAGCAACTCGTAGACGAATAGTCATGTTTGGAAATGTACATATTGTTAATATATAAGTATTTGTGTGTATGAATGCGTGCACACCCGTGTGCATATGTGTGGGTGTATGTGCATGTGGGTGTGTGGGTGTGTGTACCTGTGTTTGCATATGTCTGCGTACATAAGTATTTATGTCACTTTACTTTTCTAGCTTAGATTTGTTTATAAATAGTATGCATATGCCATGCAACGTGATGTTCAAATCACGAACAAAATGTTTATTCACTGTGTGTACGTGTGTGTGTGTGTGTGTGTGTGTGTGTGTGTGTGTGTGTGTGTGTGTGTGTGTGTGTGTGTGTGTGTGTGTGTGTGTGTGTGTGTGTGTGTGTACGTGAATGCATGCATGTGTGCGGTTGTGTGTGTTTGTGTTTATCATATTCTACAGAGTTAACACATACTCAGTGTCTCAACTTTGCCATTTGTAGGCTCTCCTTTTTTCCATGGTTATTATGAATTGTATTCAGTCTCTCCTTTTTTTTGTTTTTTGTTGTTTGTTGTGACTTTTCTACTCAGTTTTTCTTTCCTATTTTGCTACCTTCTTGTCGTCGCCACACTGAAGACGGGCTTATGGCCAGAAACGTTTGTTTTGTTTCCAATAAAAGGGACCTCTATCTACCAGCCTCGAATTGAGTGTTTGTTGTGCCTTAACTGGTCCCAGTGGTCATTTATATTCTCAAGTAAAAACGCTGTAATCTCAAAAAAGAGTACTAGGAAAATTTGATGGAAAGGTTTCACACACAAAAACGAAATCAAAGTTACATAAATACGATCTAACGTCAGGATCATACAAACAAGTTAGACCTTCTGTGTTATAAGCGAGGAAGGAGCTGTGCTTATTCTTTGTATCATATGGAACATGGGCATGGTCGAATCCCTATTGAACATTGGTATTAATTTCAGTTCTTCTAGAGGTGCTTTTGAATTATTCAGTAAGCTGTGTCTGTCTGCATTTAGACCTACTGCGTGTTTGTGGACCACTGACAGATGGGAGGTTCACTTCATCTTCAATCGCCAGAAAAGACTCTGAGTGTGCCATTCTTTCAGGGTCAACCGATGCGTCATTGAAACGGTCAGTATGACTGTCCGACAACAAAACCTCACCTGCAGTATCACAAGGTAACCCACTGCAAATCTCTGTTTTACATAGGTTTGATTTCAGCATCAAATGAGTTTTCTTTAACAGGGAGATCAGGCGAAGAGGCAGCATTGTCAGTTACAGCCGGGATGGACAAAACTTTGTCACTTTGTAATTCATGACTGTCCTCATCCGGGGAGACTTGGGAAACTTTCGGGGCTGAATCATTCATTGGCGGATGAGGTGAACAACAAGTGGGGTTACGTGCTGCAGTTGTCATGAGTTAGAATAGCAGTAGCATTGCCTTCATGAGTAGTAGTTTCCCCAGGCACATGACTGCTCTTTTCATGGCCTGTAGTCTCAGGAAGCATTTGAGACTTGCTCCCATCAGACGATTGCTGTCTAGAGAGTGATGGAAATTCTGTCATGTCTATAAGGGGAGGCATAGATGGGGTGGATCTGGGGAAAGGGTCATCTGCTTTCTGATGGGTTCTGTGATGAACAGTTTCTGCAACTTCAGAATGAGCTGCCATGCTCACATTGTCCTCTGGGGTCTGCTTGGTGTTGTGCCTCTGTGTGTTCTGCCTTGTGTTTGTCCCTCTCTGGTACCATCTTTGGGAGGAAAAGAAAGGTTTGTATTGCGGTTTCCAGGGTGGGATTTGCGCTCAGCCTGGTTTCTCCTAAACATGAGACGTCCATTGTGGAAACATGCATTTTTACCTTGATCCCTTTGCTGTTGTACAGCTTTGTATTGCAGAGTTGTGAGATCAGAGGCAACACGAATACCAAGCTCATCTGCCATCTTTCTACCTTGATCCCTTTGCTGTTGTAAAGCTTTGTATTGCAGAGTTGTGAGATCAGAGGCAACACGAATACCAAGCTCATCTGCCATCTTTCTACCTTGAACCTTTTGCTGTTGTAAAGCTTTGTATTGCCGAGTTGTGAGATCAGAGGCAACACGAATACCAAGCTCATCTGCCATCTTTCTACCTTGATCCTTTTGCTGTTGTAAAGCTTTGTATTGCAGAGTTGTGAGATCAGAGGCAATACGAATACCAAGCTCATCTGCCATCTTTCTACCTTGATCCTTTTGCTGTTGTACAGCTTTGTATTGCCGAGTTGTGAGATCAGAGGCAATGCGAATACCAAGCTCATCTGCCATCTTTCTACCTTGATCCTTTTGCTGTTGTACAGCTTTGTATTGCCGAGTTGTGAGATCAGAGGCAATACGAATACCAAGCTCATCTGCCATCTTTCTACCTTGATCCTTTTGCTGTTGTAAAGCTTTGTATTGCCGAGTTGTGAGATCAGAGGCAAAACGAATACCAAGCTCATCTGCCATCTTTCTACCTTGATCCTTCTGCTGTTGTAAAGCTTTGTGTTGCCGAGTTGTGAGATCAGAGGCAATACGAATACCAAGCTCATCTGCCATCTTTCTACCTTGATCCTTTTGCTGTTGTAAAGCTTTGTATTGCTGAGTTGTGAGATCAGAGGCAACACGAATACCAAGCTCATCTGCCATCTTTCTACCTTGAACCTTTTGCTGTTGTAAAGCTTTGTATTGCCGAGTTGTGAGATCAGAGGCAATACGAATACCAAGCTCATCTGCCATCTTTCTACCTTGATCCTTTTGCTGTTGTAAAGCTTTGTGTTGCCGAGTTGTGAGATCAGAGGCAATGCGAATACCAAGCTCATCTGCCATCTTTCTACCTTGATCCTTTTGCTGTTGTAAAGCTTTGTATTGCCGAGTTGTGAGATCAGAGGCAATACGAATACCAAGCTCATCTGCCATCTTTCTACCTTGATCCTTTTGCTGTTGTAAAGCTTTGTATTGCCGAGTTGTGAGATCAGAGGCAACACGAATACCAAGCTCATCTGCCATCTTTCTACCTTGAACCTTTTGCTGTTGTAAAGCTTTGTATTGCAGAGTTGTGAGATCAGAGGCAATACGAATACCAAGCTCATCTGCCATCTTTCTACCTTGATCCTTTTGCTGTTGTAAAGCTTTGTATTGCCGAGTTGTGAGATCAGAGGCAATACGAATACCAAGCTCATCTGCCATCTTTCTACCTTGAACCTTTTGCTGTTGTAAAGCTTTGTATTGCCGAGTTGTGAGATCAGAGGCAATGCGAATACCAAGCTCATCTGCCATCTTTCTACCTTGATCCTTTTGCTGTTGTAAAGCTTTGTGTTGCCGAGTTGTGAGATCAGAGGCAATACGAATACCAAGCTCATCTGCCATCTTTCTACCTTGATCCCTTTTGCTGTTGTAAAGCTTTGTATTGCCGAGTTGTGAGATCAGAGGCAATACGAATACCAAGCTCATCTGCCATCTTTCTACCTTGATCCTTTTGCTGTTGTAAAGCTTTGTATTGCAGAGTTGTGAGATCAGAGGCAATACGAATACCAAGCTCATCTGCCATCTTTTTACGTTGATTCTTTTCTTCAAGAATGGAAAGTTTGTCAAGGAAAGCATGGAACTGCACCAGCAAGGGGCGTGGGCGATTGGGATTGCTTTGATTCGGGCCAAGGTGGTATGCACATTCAATATTGTCTGCTGTCCATGTTTTGAGGGGAAAAAACATATTCAAAAGTTTAACAAGTCTCCCACAACAAATCTTTTTGTCTTCACTGGGGCCTTCATATACATTGAAAAAATGGACATTGCTGTTTTTTGAGTGTGCTTCGAGTCTGTCCACTTCTTCACTTAAGTTGTTTGTTGTGTCAAAACAGAATCTTTGATCATTAAGCAGCTGCTGATTTTCATGCTCAAGATGATTACATTTGCCACTCAACCAATCAACGTCAGCTTTCAGATGATTATTTTGAGACTGAAGGGTGTCACAGCTTTCCTTAAGACTATCTATTTATCTGAAAAGAACATTCTGAGACTTGTGGATTTCTTCAAAGTGTTTCTTCGTGTTGCCAGCTAAGTAGTCTATGGAACTTCCCAGATGGTTCACAATGCTCTGCATCCATCTCATGTCGACAGGAAGGAAAGGGAGTGTGGATTGTGGGGGGACCCCAGGGAAAGTGTGTGGAGGTGGAAAAGGAGGAAGATAGGGTAGGTTGGCTTGGGGAAATTGACCTGTCGATTCTGGAAAGGGGAAGGACCTGGCTGGCAGAAGCATCTCCACTAGAATGTGTGTGTGGTCCAGGATTAGCTTCAATGTCGCCACACTGCAACAGGAAGCCAGAGAGGACGCCAGACAGGAAAACGATTAAACAAGTGATAAGAGTTTGACTAAGACCACCCTGTGATTTCTGGACACTGCTGACTCTAGTGTAAGTTGGAGGGACTTGATTTCGTGATGTAAACATGATACACGCGGCCAGCACTTGGAGACATTGCTGCTGGCTGAAGCACCTTCCAGGGGAATCAGAGCGGGCCAACCTGAGATCATTCTTGCAGGAGGAAGATGAGTTACCTGATCTTACATCGGCGTTCCAGGCAACATCAGACGTTGACAGGAGAATAGAAAGGAGAGGCACAGTAAGAGTGCAGGCCAGTGACCAACAAACTCTAAGCTAGGTGAAGCGTTTACTTATAGCGTCCCGTTTTCGTTTTTGCATGAAAGACTGAAACTGCCAAAAAAACGTGCCGCTTGCACTTCTAAACTGTGTGTTTGATGCTGGCATGATCAATAGACTTTCATAAGCAAGTTAGAGTTACGGCGCGTGGACGAAACAAGCATTATACCACAATCTCTCCGAGAAAGACATGAACTGTCATCAAATCGCGACGAAGGAGAGTACAAGGGAACATAAGATTTTTTTGCGCAGGACTGACGATTATACCTACACGGGACAGGGAGGGTGGAGCATGGAACGCAGATGGGGATCACACGATCACTGTAGCGAATATAGTCAGCTCATCTGCCTTATCTTGTCTACCCTTTATCCTTTCAATCTGTGTGTCAGTTTCCTTCCTGACTGTTGTACATTAGTTTGTATTATCAGCCCAATTACTAGGCAGCTACCATCAGACTCAGAGTTGCATCATTCTAATACCAAGTCTAGACATTTTCGGCTTGCATTTTTCTACAACGGACTTTGATCCTTTGCAGCTGTTGTACAGTATCATGTATTGCCGAGTTGTGAGATCAGAGGCAATACGAATACCAAGCTCATCTGCCATCTTTCTACCTTGATCCTTTTGCTGTTGTAAAGCTTTGTATTGCCGAGTTGTGAGATCAGAGGCAATACGAATACCAAGCTCATCTGCCATCTTTCTACCTTGATCCTTTTGCTGTTGTAAAGCTTTGTGTTGCCGAGTTGTGAGATCAGAGGCAATGCGAATACCAAGCTCATCTGCGACATCTTTCTACCTCTGATCCTTTTGCTGTTGTAAAGCTTGTATTGCACGAGTTGTGAGATCCAGAGGCAATAGCGAATACCAAGCTCATCTGCCATCTTTCTACCTTGATCCTTTTGCTGTTGCTAAAGGCTTTGTATTGCAGAGTTGTGAGATCAAAGAGGCAATACGAATACCAAGCTCATCTGCCATCTTTTTACGTTGATTCTTTTCTTCAAGAATGGAAAGTTTGTCAAGGAAAGCATGGAACTGCACCAGCAAGGGGCGTGGGCGATTGGGATTGCTTTGATTCGGGCCAAGGTGGTATGCACATTCAATATTGTCTGCTGTCCATGTTTTGAGGGGAAAAAACATATTCAAAAGTTTAACAAGTCTCCCACAACAAATCTTTTTGTCTTCACTGGGGCCTTCATATACATTGAAAAAATGGACATTGCTGTTTTTTGAGTGTGCTTCGAGTCTGTCCACTTCTTCACTTAAGTTGTTTGTTGTGTCAAAACAGAATCTTTGATCATTAAGCAGCTGCTGATTTTCATGCTCAAGATGATTACATTTGCCACTCAACCAATCAACGTCAGCTTTCAGATGATTATTTTGAGACTGAAGGGTGTCACAGCTTTCCTTAAGACTATCTATTTATCTGAAAAGAACATTCTGAGACTTGTGGATTTCTTCAAAGTGTTTCTTCGTGTTGCCAGCTAAGTAGTCTATGGAACTTCCCAGATGGTTCACAATGCTCTGCATCCATCTCATGTCGACAGGAAGGAAAGGGAGTGTGGATTGTGGGGGGACCCCAGGGAAAGTGTGTGGAGGTGGAAAAGGAGGAAGATAGGGTAGGTTGGCTTGGGGAAATTGACCTGTCGATTCTGGAAAGGGGAAGGACCTGGCTGGCAGAAGCATCTCCACTAGAATGTGTGTGTGGTCCAGGATTAGCTTCAATGTCGCCACACTGCAACAGGAAGCCAGAGAGGACGCCAGACAGGAAAACGATTAAACAAGTGATAAGAGTTTGACTAAGACCACCCTGTGATTTCTGGACACTGCTGACTCTAGTGTAAGTTGGAGGGACTTGATTTCGTGATGTAAACATGATACACGCGGCCAGCACTTGGAGACATTGCTGCTGGCTGAAGCACCTTCCAGGGGAATCAGAGCGGGCCAACCTGAGATCATTCTTGCAGGAGGAAGATGAGTTACCTGATCTTACATCGGCGTTCCAGGCAACATCAGACGTTGACAGGAGAATAGAAAGGAGAAGTACAGTAAGAGTGCAGGCCAGTGACCAACAAACTCTAAGCTAGGTGAAGCGTTTACTTATAGCGTCCCGTTTTCGTTTTTGCATGAAAGACTGAAACTGCCAAAAAAACGTGCCGCTTGCACTTCTAAACAGTGTGTTTGATGCTGGCATGATCAATAGACTTTCATAAGCAAGTTAGAGTTACGGCGCGTGGACGAAACAAGCATTATACCACAATCTCTCCGAGAAAGACATGAACGGTCATCAAATCGCGACGAAGGAGAGTACAAGGGAACATAAGATTTTTTTGCGCAGGACTGACGATTATACCTACACGGGACAGGGAGGGTGGAGCATGGAACGCAGATGGGGAACACACGATCACTGTAGCGAAAATAGTCAGCTTCACTCCTTAGAAGTGTCCATGCTTTATTATTTCAATCAGTATTTAAGTTTTCTTCCTCTACTATTCCACATTAGTTTCCTTTATCTACCCAATTACTAGGCAGCTACCATCAAAGTACACAGTTGTAGAAAACTAAAACACACAAACAGACATTTTCGGTTAGCATTTTCACAAGAAAGTATTATTTAATGATCAGCATTTCACTTTCTTACTTTGTATATTCGTGTCTTCCTTTGCGCGAACTTAGTGTAAAAAGAGTAGAATATTTCATATTGAGAAGGAACGCTTATAAATGAAAAAAAAAAGACAGCCAATTTTCTTATCATTTAGGGCGGGTTTTTTGGGGTGTTTTTTTCTTTCTCCTTATCAAACAGTTCAATTAAGCATGGACTAGAGAGAGAGAGAGAGAGAGAGAGAGAGAGAGAGAGAGAGAGAGAGAGAGAGAGAGAGAGAGAGAGAGAGAGAGAGAGAGAGAGAGAGAGAGAGAGAGAGAGAGAGAGAGAGAGAGAGAGAGAGAGACAGACAGAGAGAGACAGAGAGGGAGAGAGAGAGACAGAGAGGGATAGAAGGAGAAAGAGATAGATAGAAAGTTAAAGAGAGAGAGGTCTGTCTCTGGCTATTGCATGCGTCTAGTGTGATTTATCACCGCTGGCTAGCACCGCTGTCTGACAGCATTCGTGAAAAGGAAATCCGAGTGCGTAAGCCTTTCTCTGTTAGTACACAGCCTCTGCAACAGCAAGCCCTATGTAGTGCCTCCCTGTGGCGGCAGACGTCAACTGGGTACCTCGCGGTCCCAGGCTAAACTACAAGGGTCTCGGAGATCTGGCCCCCAGACGTGCGGCATGCAGGCGTGTGGATACACCCTGGTGCCCACGAACCAGATCCCCAGCTATGGGCAAATAGCAACCCCGGGTAGATGGAGCTCATCAGCCTTGAAAGGCAGTCCATCTAGGAGAAGGAAAACTCTGATATCAAACCCCTGAAGGTTCATCCACACCCAGATCCCTTCAGCTGAAAATCCTCCGGGCATCAGCATGGGTGCAAGAGTTGCTGCTGGCCACACCGGGCAGATGGGGATCACAGCTTTGGATGGCAACCTGTCTAGGAGAAGGATACTCCGAAATAAAACCATGAACTGCTCTGAAGACGTAACGTGTTGGCTGAAACCAGCAGTGCGCAGACTTCCTACACCTGCACAACAAGCATAGGGAAAAACCTGACACGTTCGCATCCTACACAGTATGGCCATACAGATGGATATTCGACGGTATGGTGTTGGTCCCGTGGTTTCCCAGGCGGCGACAGCACCGGGCCCTCAGCCTCAAAGGGCCCAACCACAGCTACTGGAAAAGCGTTTCAGGGAGTTGATGATGGAAGGCAGCAACAACGTCACTCCATCAGCCAACAAGGTCAGCCGGATATTTCAGTTGCTCCACTTGTCTTCGCACAGTGGAACGCTGAGGGCCTTCGCAAGAAGAAACCCGAGCTTCAAGAGTTCCTCAAGCAAGAGGAAGAAGACATCATCTGTATCCAAGAAACCCATCTTACAGATGCTCATCGCTTTTCTGTTAGGGGATATGAGCTCTTCCAGCGTGACAGAACCAACCGTTCCAAGGGAGGCATCCTCACTCTCGTAAGGAACAACATCCCTGCGGTGGAGATTGGGAGATCGGAGGGTGACACCGAATTCCTTGCTGTAAAAGTCGTCCTCCAAGGGAGATAAACCACCATCATCAACTTGTACAGCCCACCTGACAAAGACCTTCAACTACACACTCTTCCTCTGACCACCAAGGACCTACTGATAGTTGGCGACTTCAGCGGCCACTCACCCAGCTGGGGGTATCAGGACCAGAACAGCAGAGGAGAAGAAATAGAGGACTGGATTATCGAGAACAGCCTGGTCTTCATCAACAAGCCAGATGACCAGCCAACCTGTCTCCATCGAGCTTGGAAAACCACGAGCACACCAGACTTGACAATGGCTACGGAGGACATCCAGGGATCCTGTGACAGGGAGGTCCAAGATCAGTTAGGAGGGAGTGACCACAGGCCTGTTCTGCTGAAAGTCATCATGGCAGAACAACCCTCCACAGCTCGCAAAGAGCATAGCTGGAACTACCAGAAAGCTGACTGGCCCAAATTTGCCGAATTGACAGATAAACTTTGTCAGGAAATTAACATCGACACTGACAATCTGGATGTCAACACCAATGTCCAGCGAATAACGGAATGCATCCTCAGTGCAGCAAAAAAGAGCATCCCAAGGGGAAGAAGACAAGATTACGAGCCGTACTGGAGCAATCGGTTACAGAGCCTCCAAGACCAACTGAACACAGCAAGAGAAGAGGTTGAGAAATCACCAACTCCAGAAAACATCATAGCTTACAACAAAGCAATAACAGCATTTGATGATGAAAAGACCAAAGCAATTCAATCCGCCTGGCAAGAGAAGACCTCCTCACTCAACATGGAAAAGGACACAGGAAAATTGTGGAAGCTGACCAAGTGCTTGAATGACGGTCATCAAGTAGCTCCCAGAGCAACCCTCTTAAAAGAACACGGCCAGATTTTTACAGGGAAAACGGCTGCTTCCCTTCTGGCAGGGAAATTCAGAGACGACTGTGCCCTTGATGTTCCCCGAGATAAAACAGCTGATATCAGGCAGAAAACTAAAGAGGAGCTGAGGAGCAAAACACCACCAGACAGCATGACAGCCGCATTTACCATCCATGAACTCAACAGCTCCATCAAACAACTGAACAGCAAGAAAACCCCTGGCAAAGATGGAATCACCAATGAAATTATCAAACATCTTGGCTGCTATGCAAAGACAAAACTCCTGGATATATACAACCAGTCCTGGAATACGGGGACATTTCCTAACAGCTGGCAGGAAGCCATCATAACACCAATCCTGAAGAAAGGAAAAGACAGGCATGACAAGAACAGCTACTGCCCCATCAGTCTCCTCAGTTGCCTGGGAAAGGCCATGGAGCGGACGGTAAACAGGCGACTCCAATACCACCTGGAGAAGAATGGCCTCTGAGGCCCAACTCAGTCGAGCTTCCCCAAAAACAGAAGCACTGAAGACCAAATTATGCTCCTCATCCAGGATATTGAAAATGGCTTCCAGCAGAAAAGGAAAACGCTAGCTGTTTTTGTAGACCTCACCAAGGCCTTCGATAAAGTCTGGAAAGAAGGCTTCCTCCTGAAGCTCCCCCAGAAAAACGTGTGTGGCAAAATGTACCAGTGGATCTACAGCTACCTATTCCAGAGGACAGCCCGAGTCAAACAGGAAGGTCAGACAAGCAGTCAAGTGAAGATCAGGGAGGGTGTTCCTCAAGGTGGAGTCATCTGCCCGACTCTCTTTGTGGTCTTCATTGATTACATAGCTGACCAACTGACTGTGCACACCTCAAAGACACTCCACGCAGATGACCTAGCTGTGTGGACCAAAGCAGAGCAACTCAACACCGCCACCTACAGAATGCAGGAGTCACTGAACAAAATCTCAGACTGGGCTTCCCGGTGGATGGTTGAGGTCAACAGAACCAAAACAGAGGCCACCTGCTTCTCACTGTCCCAAAAGAGATAAACGTTCAGCCTGCAGATCAGAGGAGAAGACATCCCCCAGCAAGACACCCCAACTTACCTCGGCGTCAAACTGGACATAAGGCTGACATGGTCCCCTTACATCACCTCCATTCAGAGCAAAGCAGTGAGAAAGATGGCAATAATGAAGAAGCTGGCAGGCACTAAGTGGGGAGCCAACACCAAGATCCTGACTCAAGTCTACACATGATCTGTACGGCCCCACATGGAGTATGCCTCCAACGCCGGGTCCACTGCTGCCAGAAGCCACTCAGACCTCCTGGAAAAAGGTGCAGAATGCCAGCATCAGAGTCATCACTGGGGGCATGAAGACCACTCCCATCTCTGCAATGGAGAGTACCAGTGGCCTGCTCTCGCTCCAAGAACGACGAAGTGAAAAGCTCCTGCGTCTGAGCGAGAAAATGAAGAGGCTACCCTCTACACTCCAAGCTGGAAGATCCAACTAAGAACAGGATCAAGAGACAGAGCCCAAACCATCTGTGTGGGTGGAGGGTCATAAAGGCGAACTTGGCACATTTTTTTTGAGAGTGATGCTTTGTTTGTCTCACTTTGGTTCTGACCCACGCACTGCTAGGTGATTGGCATCGTAATCAACTTTGGTGGAGGAGTTAATTAGAAAGAGAGTATTCACCCTTTGTTCAATTTCGTTATCTCCTCTCTTGGCCTCACTATTTCATTCTTTGATTGACCAAACTTCCTTTCGAGGCTTACCAGTTTGTTCTGTATTGTGTGTTGTTATGTGTAACATATTTAAGGTTAGAAGGCTATGCCACTCTTGGATAGATGTTGATTTTTTTGTATGTTGGCCTCTCCACCATTGTTGATGTGTACTGTGTGGGTGGAGGGTCATAAAGGCGAACTTGGCACATTCTTTTTTGAGAATGATGCTTTGTTTGTCTCACTTTGGTTCTGACCCACGCACTGCTAGTTGATTGGTATCGTAATTAACTTTGGAGGGGAGTTAATTAGAAAGAGAGTATTCACCCTTTGTTCAATTTCGTTATCTCCTCTCTTGGCCTCACTATTTCATCATCTGATCAAGGCGCTCCGGCAGAAACACAGCCAATCATTGCCACCCAGATCACAACCACTTAAACATCTCCAAGACTATGAGGACTCGACTGGTCGCTGGATACCCCCTCCATCATCCTCGACATCCCTGGTATTGGAGCCAAAACACAGCATACTGCCTCTGAGTTCAAGTCTTTGACCCTGGAAACCCTCGACAGGGACTGCCCTAGCACCACCTGGATCCGAGTTTACACAGATCTTCAGAGAATGCTGTACGAAATGGGGGAGGTGGTGTGTTCATCAAGTTCCCAGATGGCAGCTCATTCAGCAAATCTCTAGCCTCTGGACAACTGTCTACCAACTACAGAGCTGAAGCCAGTGGCCTGCTCTCTGCAGTGCGGGAACTAAACCAACGGGACAGCATCCCAGAAAACACAGTCTTTCTGACAGACTGTCGTGCTGTCCTCCAAAGCCTCCAGTCAAGAGAGATAGACCAAATCCTGCAGGACATCATAAAGGAGCTGCAAGAGCTCAGCAGCAAATCAGCTCTGATCCTGCAGTGGATCCCCTCCCACTGTGGTCTGGGTGGCAATGAACAGCCAGACAGACTCTCCAAAATGGGCAGCAAACTGGAACAATTTACACACCCCATGTCATGTGTAGAGTGGCACAGTGGTATCGCGTTCGCTTCGTGTCAAGTAAACCCAAGTTCGAACCTGGGTACAGGGGATTTTGTCCTCTCATTCTGCACTAGGCCTTAACGCGCGGTCTGAACGTGGAGTCTTTCGGATGAGACGATAAACCGAGGTCCCGTGTGCCCATGCACTTAGCATACGTTAAACCCAGTGGCAACGAAAAAGTTGTCATTTGGTCAAAATGTACCCCCCCCCCCCCCCTCATCAGTGACAAAAATCGCATGCCAAAAAATAAAAATAAAAAAATGGGTGGCGCGCCTCTGGCTGTGACGCGCTCTCCAGGTGGGAGCAACCCGAATTTCACAGAGACGCCTCTGTGACTATAAAGTACCTAATAATACTAATAATAATACCTAATAATACGGAGAAGCAAAAGCAATTGTTCGTGGTCACTTCAGAACAATATGGAGGGAGCGTCTGCAGCTTGACTCTGGAGAGGACAGCATCCACCAGCTGGACCATGCCCAGCAGGTCGCCATCTTCAGACTAAGAACTGGGCACTGTCGGCTCCTCTCCCATCTGTACCGTCTGAAGATCTCCCACACGGATGAATGTCCGTGCGGCACAGGATTACAGACAGCAGACCACATTCTGCAGGACTGCCCTACCTTCGACACCCTGAGATGTGAGATCTGGCCCAGGCCTGTGGCACTCCGTGACAAGCTGTGGGGTTCTGCTGAGTTGCTGCTGTTGACCGCGACCTTCATCAACCGAACCGGACTGAGCATCTGATATGGCCGGGAACAAAGAAAAAGAAGAAGAAGAAGAAGAAGAGAGAGAGAGAGAGAGAGAGAGAGAGAGAGAGAGAGAGAGAGAGAGAGAGAGAGAGAGAGAGAGAGAGAGAGAGAGAGAGAGAGAGAGAGAGAGAGAGAGAGAACGAATGTACGACAAAACTTTTTAATTTATTGATGGAATCAGAGTAAGCTCACACTGGGCTTTTTTACATCTTGCCCTCAACAAAACGCGCTAAAACTTCAAATATTCAAAACAAAAGTAACAAAGCATGCAAAATAAAGTACCTGGGAAAAAATAGATGCGGCTACAGAACTGTATCTCTCTCTCTCCATCCTCTCTCTCTCTCTCTCTCTCTCTCTCTCTCTCTCTCTCTCTCTCTCTCTCTCTCTCTCTCTCTCTCTCTCTCTCTCTCTCTCTCTCTCTCTCTTTTCGATATTTTTATTATCTCTTATCTGGAAAATTAGTTTTAAGACTGACATGAGATAAAAAGGCACAGCTAAAACGTTTAGAAAACTTTTCTGTGTCCAATGTCTGTAATTGTGAACCTCAGAAACAAAACCAGTTAACGTTAACTTTATGTATTTTTGTGCCGATTTACTTTTTCTCCCAATGGGGGGAGGGACCGTGCCTTATGCAAAGACAGCTGTTTCGACCTTGGGAAGGTCTCATCAGTTTGCATGATCGGCCTGTAATTTGACTGTCCAGTGGATGTGAACTTGAGCAGGAAGACATTCTACAAGAGAATGGTGTCTTCTTTGCACCAAATCGAAAATCCACAATAAAAGCAAACCAGCACAAAATTTAAACCAGAAATAGTAAATATCTTATGAAAATCGTAAGTAAAATGAACAAAATAATACTGTTCTAAAATTGTAATTTAAAAACCTAATAGACATGACTAGAGAGGGCCAACTACTGAGATGATATCCAAATTAAGGATAAAAATAGATCTGAGCACTTGAATAGCTTAACTCTATACCCCTAGTCTGAAGGACTAAAAAGTTAGTGCAGAATAGTGGGAGGTGTACCTTTCAAGTTTCTCTGTCAGTATAGTTCCCTTGTTTGTTTCGGACTTGTCGCCGAGAGAGAGAAAGAGACAGAGAGAGAGAGAGAGAGAGAGAGAGAGAGAGGGGGGGGGATGAATGCACGCACAAAACGTGCAGG
>CM065696.1:43686552-43689052 GCA_017654935.2 Phymorhynchus buccinoides | reverse complement strand
CTTTGCAGCACTGTCCCTCCCCCATTGGGATAAAAAGTAAATCAGCGCACTGTACTTTTTATTTTTTTAATGAGAACACAGAACATTTCATAAAGTTGACATTAACTGGTTTTGTTTCTGAGGTTCACAAATACAGACATTAGACACAGAAAAGTTTTATCAATTCGACATTTCAAATGCACCAACTTTTCAGTCCTTCAGAGTAGGACTATTCACTGAGATTTCTCTTTGAGTAAAGCGAAAGCTCGTATAATATGTGTGGAGTGGGACGCCTGGCTGTGCGGCTGTTTTCTTTTGCTGTATTACTTGACTCAACTGTCCTGCATAGCTCACCATCTGATGGTGATCGCCGGTCTATTGGATTTATTTTTGAACTACATCCTTCCTCTAGATGACATCCTGACTGGCAGATCCCTAGGTTGGCTTCCAACGTCTAGACCTCCACCATGACATACTACTATTTGTATCCTTAATTTGGATATCATCTCAGTAGTTGGCCCTCTCTAGTCATGTCTATTAGTTTTTTTAAATTTTTTAAAATTTTTAGAACATTATTATTTTCTTCATTTTAAATAAGCTTTTCATAAGACTTTTACTATTTCTGGTTTAACTTTGTGCTGGTTTGCTTTTTATTGTGGATTTTCGATTTGGTGCAAAGACACCATTTATTGTAGAATGTCTTCTTGCTCAAGTTGACATCCACTGGACAGTCAATATAATATTTTGCTTTTTTTAATTTTTGTTGAGTAGTTGTTAATTTTGTGTATATCTTTAGCCTGTCGTATTGAGATCTTTGTAGCAACTGCATTTTGGAGAGAATAAAACGTCCCCAGAGGAAGAGGAGCTTTCTCCTCGAAATATTGGGAAAAAGTAACCAGCTTGTTTGCCTTGTGTTTTTTTGTTCTATATTATATGTGTCCAATGTATATGCCTTGTGAACCTAAGAAAACAAACTCAATTACTTAAACTTTAACTTTACAATTTGTTCTGTGTTCTGAAAGGAAGGAAAAAGAAATAAAATAATGTGCTGATTTACTTTTTTCTCCCAATGGGGTAGGGAGATAGACAATGCCTATGCAAAGACAGCTGTTTCGTCTTGTGAAAGACTCTTCAGTCTGCATGTCGGCCTGCAAAGATGTCCACAGTGAATGTTCAAGCTGAGCTAGAAGACTTTCTACAAGAGAATGGTTGTCCTCTTTGCACCAGATTGAAAGTCCACAATAAAAGCAAACCAGCACTTAATTCAAAAGAAATGGTAAAAATCTTATGTAAAATAACAAAAATAATAATGTTCTAAAATTACAATCCCTCGAAGAGAGTAGAAGATATATATATATATATATATATATAAATTCAAGTGTTTACTAGGCAAACATGTTTTGAATAGGCAAACATGTACCGCCGGGTATGTAATTTGTTTTGGGTGGTTTATCACAATATCAGGCAAATGTATTTCACTTTTACCAAAAGCGTTTTGAGAAAAACAATGTAGCGAAGCCAACGTAACTGCCCCCTTCCCTCCCCTTTCTGGGGGAAGATTTAATAAACTATCCCGGGATAAGCACTGATTTTAAGCACTGAGAGAGAGAGAGAGAGAGAGAGAGGAGAGAGAGAGAGAGAGAGAGAGAGAGAGAGAGAGAGAGAGAGAGAGAGAGAGCACCATCACCCTAAACTAAGTAACCCAGCCAGTCATGACCCTTTCAGCGGACACCCAACGTGATGCTGAATGGAACAGGAACCATCATAGCTACCTTCACTCTAAGCTAAGTGATCCAGCCAGTCAGGTCCCGATCAGCGGACACCCAACATGATGAAACATAATCGAACAGGAACCGCCTAAGCTAATGGAAAAAAGTTATGTTTTGTGGCCTTTTCGTGCAAGACAGTATGAGTTTGCTCAGTTGCAGTCTTTGTGATCGAACAATTACAACTGAGCCAAACAAATAAGAAGATCGTAATCTGTGATGAGAAACACACAGTGTTGTGTAAAAGTAGAGCTGACTAAATATAAAAAAATCAGACAAAATTGTGAGTCAGAGATTCAGTGCGAGATCTGCAAACTGCATGCACATCTTTGGTTGTTCCTTGCCCATTACTTGTTGTCAACCAAGCATTCAGCCCATCGGCTCGGAAGTGACATAATTGGGCAAGCAGGCTTCGATAAAGCGGCCAATAGAGACGCAGTGATGGTGTGTGTGTGTGTTTTTGTGTGTGTGTGTGTGTGTGTGTGCGTGTGCGTGTGTCCGTGCGTGCGTGCGCGCGCGTGTGCGTGCGTGCGCGTGTGCCTGAAATGTCGTAGCAAAATTCATTACCCCGTGCATATTTATTGTCCTGTACCTTTAAAACATGATATCTTCCGCATTTTTCAGTCATTTTTTATCAATCTGGTATCATTTTGAAGGTCTTTTATGCTCTTTCCAGTGATATATTTGTCGTCTTTCTTGTTGTCTGCTACATTTATTGTCCTAGACGTGCTTCCAGGTTTGTATACTCTAAGCGC
>CM065696.1:43662323-43686052 GCA_017654935.2 Phymorhynchus buccinoides | reverse complement strand
AATTACGTGGTGTATGGTGTGTAGTGTGTGTGTGTTTCGCGCGCGCCCGTACGTTTTGGTGAAGAATTACCACGATGAGGATACAATTGCAGAAGCAAATGTATTTATACACACAGACGCGCGCGCACACACACGCATATTTAACTTATACCATCCTCATTCTCTCTCTCTGTGTGCGTGTGTGCATGTGCGCACAGATGAATGTGTGTGTGTGCATATGCGTGTGCGTTGAGTGTGTGTGTGTTGGTGTGGTTTGAGTGTTGTGACATAATTCATATGCTCAATGGTTCCGTTTGGGAAAACGCTAATCTTAAAAATTTGCAATTGTGTTTATTGAAATGTAGCAGTATAGAAATATTTTTGGTTTTCATATTCCCGACGGAGGGGCCAGTTTTCAATTTCAATCCACCTAAAACAGCAAAAAACGATTGGCTCACTTTGTCCTTAGACCGCATGAAACCCTTTTATAACCATTCTAATAAACTAAATAAGAAAATGAAAGGACTAGGACGTTATCTACAAAAATAGTTGTATTGGATGTTTCAGAAAATGCTACTTGTTGTATAGATAACTATGCAAAGTTTGTCCCCAAGATGTAAGACTATTGGCACCGAAGGAAGCAAATTAAAAAGTTATTCGATTAGGGGGGGGATCGGGCCACGAAGGAAGGGGGACAAATAAAAAAGTCCTTGTATTTGTCCGTTTCTTACCATACTTACCATACATAAATAAAGCTGTATATTAGGAACAGTTTTAGCTAATAACCTTTTTGTAATACTAAACCCTATCCCTAACCCTAGCCCTAAACCTAACCCTACCCTATAAGAGGGACAAACGCAAACGAACCACAACTGTGACAAATCGCGTGGGTACTGCAGTTAACATAAGTTGGGGGTAGGGTTAGGTTTAGGGCTAGGGTTAGGGATAGGGTTAGTATTCCAAAAAGGTTATTAGGTAAAAAATGTTCATAAAATACAGCTTCGTGTTTGGTTAGAAAGGCAAAAACGGAAAATTGCATAATTAACCGAGAAATGCAAGGGGGGGAGGCCACATCTTTACCTTTACCCAATGAAGCATCAAGTAACTTTGCATAATTATTATATTTCTGTTAAATGCTGCCCTCTGAGAGATTTGAGAATGATCTAGATGGTAACATGAAGAACTGTTATTTAAAGCGATTTACGCAATAAATATTATGCCGTAGAAAGACAGCAAGTTACTGTGTTGCCTGCTGGACATTAGAATGCAGACTGAGGACATATTAATGAGTGAGGCGGTTTTTAGGCACTTGAAGAAGTATGGCTTGCACATGCAAGCATGGTCGATTTCCTGCCGAGTCAAGCAGCGCTCATTACGCGGGCACTACGTTGCCACTACGTTGCCACTACGTTCATCCTGGTATCACTACGCGGCCACTACGTCGTCCCCGTTCTCACTAGGTTCCCGCCAGGTGTCCTTTTCCCACCACGTCCTTACTACGTGTGTTTTGAGCATTTTCAAAATGCGCGTACAGAGAACCTGGCCTACGACAATGCTTCACGCACCCGCCAAGTCCTCGCTACGCGTTTACTACGTTTCTGCCGCATGTCATCGTCAGGCTCTGGACGATTTATCCAGAACGTGTAGCACGTGGCTTAGGTGTGACGGGGGTGTAACCTGCTATGCAAGTGGCATTTCCTAATTGTTGCTAGGGTCTGTACGATATCACCAGAACGTGTAGCACGTGGCTTAGGTGTGACGGGGGTGTAACCTGCTATGCAAGTGGCATTTCCTAATTGTTGCTAGGGTCTGTACGATATTACCAAAGAAACATATGTACACGTATAACCTTATAGAGCAATTAAGACAACAAAGTACAGCTCACTGACTGAATGTTGTTTTCATCATTGACGTGGCAGCTGTCAGATTCTTTTCTTTCACTAGTTTTCCATGCAGCACAAGACTATCTACGGGTCATGTGTTTTGCGTTATGACTAATTGTGCAGCAGAAGAAATCAGCTTTATGGGGTGGGCCCAGGGGAGGAACCATAAGGAGAACATGGGTAAATCATGAAAATGCCGCTCATGCTGCAATACGACAGTAACAAAGTAATGAAAACGGTCACAATACGACATTTATTGCATTTTCTCTCTCTGCGTTCCCAGGACATGTCCATTAAGGACGAAAATTACTGGTCTTCAGTTTCATATTCTCCTCGCTGCCTTCAAACAACACGTTCGATTTCAAAGGAGCTCAAGGATGAAAATGGGAAGATTTTCCAGAATAGATAAGACTGCACAGGACCAAACAAATGGGAAGAAAATACTAGATGACAGTAATGAAAAGAGTCAAAGAGAGTGATAGATGACTTTGCCAGGACAAAACTTCCAGAACGCAGGGGAACTATTCGTATTTGGAAGTGTTTCTAGAATATAAGACAAGAGAATGGACCAAAAAGGCCGAAAATATTACATGACAGTAAGAAAAAATGAACAGCAGAGTCAAAGAGAGTGATAGATGACTTTGCCAGCACAAAACTTCCAGAACGCAGGGGAAAAATTTCTATTTGGAAAAAAAGTTCTAGAATACAATGTCCTTGATTTTCTAGCTTGGTCGAGATAGCCTTAGTACCTATCTGCAAGCAAAATGTGAGTGTCCTAGGTCCCTGCATTCAAACGTTATTGTGCCAGGTGCTCGGCAGCATTTTTGGCTCCAGTGACCTTGACCTTTGACCTATGACCTTCATTTTTGAATTTGGCCTAGATATTCTTAGTAGGCCTACCTATCCGTATTCAAAATATGACCATTCTAGGTCCCTCCGTTCAATCGTTATCGTGCCAGGTGCTATGCTCGGCAGCATTTTCGGCGCCAGTCATGTCTATTATTTTTTAAAAATAAAAATTTCAGAACATTGTTATTTTCGTCATTTTACATAAGACTTTTTACTATTTTTGGTTTAACTTAGTGCTGGTTTGCTTTTATTGTGGATTTTCGATTTGGTGCAAAGAGGGACACCATTCTCTTGTAGAATGTCTTCTTGCTCAAGTTGACACCCACTGGAGAGTCAAATTGCAGGCCGATTATGCAAACTGATGAGACCTTCACAGCTCGAAACAGCTGTCTTTGCATAAGGCACTGTCCCTCCCCCATTGGGAGAAAAAGTAAATCAGCACATTTTTATTATTTTTCTTCTTTTCAGGACACAGAACAATTCGATGGCTTAGAGTCAAAACGGACTATCTTTAGATAGTCCATTGACTTATTATTGATGTTATTGCACAAAACTAAGAACTTGTATTAAAAAAGACTGCAAATAATATAAAATGGGGAGTATGGTTTTTATATTTCTGCAGTCTTTTTTTTATACAAGTTATTAGTTTTCGCAATAAGTTCAATGGAATATCTAAAGATAGTCTGTTTTGACTCCAAGCCATCGAATTAATAAAGTTAACGTTAAAGGAGTTTGCTTATGAGGTTCACAAATTACAGACATTGGACACAGAAAAGTTTTTATCAAAGCAAATTATTCTGCATTATAGAATGCACCAACTTTTCATTCCTTCAGATTATTTGGAGCTCAGCTATTCACTGAGATTTCTCTTTCATACTATTTTTATCTTTAATTTTGATATCATCTCAGTAGTTGGCCCTCTCTAGTTATGTCTATTAGGTTGTTTTAGATGGCATTTTCAGAACATTATTATTTTCGTCATTTTACATACGATTTTTACTATTTCTGTTTTAACTTAGTGCTGGTTTGCTTTTATGGTGGATTTTTGATTTGGTGCAAAGAAGACACCATTCTCTTGTAGAATGTCTTCTTGCACAAGTTGACATCTACTGGACAGTCAAATTGCAGGCCGATCATGCAATCTGATGAGATCTTCACATATAAAAACAGCTGTCGTTGCATAAGGCACTGTCCCTCCACCATTGGGAGAAAAAGTAAATCAGCACATTTTATTATTATTTTCTTCTTTTCAGAACACAGAACAATTAATACATTTTAAGAATAATTAATAAACGTTAACGGAGTTTGTTTCTGAGGTTCACAAATACAGACATTGGACGCAGAAACGTTTGATCAAAGCAAATAAGATAGATAGAGAGATAGTCGTCTTCAGAATCCACTAAAAATAATACCAGCTTCGCTCTCTTCGTTCGTAGCTGGTAAAAAAAAAATTGTGTCCTTACCAAGAAAACAAGATAGAAAACAGTTTTTAAATGCCTGAGTTTGTCCTTCGTTCTGTACCTTGCAAAAACGGCGTTTGTTTCATTTGGCTAAAAGCACACCCACCCATACAAACAAACTAGAGCGTGACACGCTAAATCACCAGCCGCGCGGCAGCATTTTCGGCTCCAGTGACCTTGACCTTTGACCTATGACCTTCATTTTTTAAATGACCTAGATACCTTAAGTAACTACCGACCGCATGCAAAGTTTGAGCGTCCTAGGACCCTTCGTTATCGTGCCAGGTATTTGGCAGCATTTTCGGCTCCAGTGACCTTGACCTTTGACCTATGACATTTTTTTTATTTTGCCGAGATCTTTTTTTAGTACCTATCCGAAAGCAAAATGTGAGCGGCCTAGGTTCCTCCATTCAATCGCTATCGTACCAGGTGTTCTACAGCATTTTCGGCGCCAGTGACCTTGACCTTTGACCTATGACCTTCATTTTTGAACATGACCTAGATACCTTAAGTACCTACCCGCATGGTGCCGAAAATGCTGCCGCGCGACTGGTGATCTAGCGTGTAACGCTCTAGTTTGTTTTGTTTGAGCCTGCCCCCCCCCCCCCCCCCCCCCCCCCCTCAATCCGCCTCAGCCCCTTTCTCCTTTCTTTAACCATGACATTTGTTTTTCATTTTTGTGACAAAAAGAAATAGTTCGCACGTGAGCCTCCTCCACACCCGCCTTGTACGAAAGAAAAGAAGCCTATTATTTTAACGAATTGTACTAAGCTAACTTGAAAAAAATAACCCTTTCATCGCCAAAGTCGCATTTAAGCACCACAGTGATTTAAGACCTACGTATCAGTGAAAAGGCCTGTCAAATTGGGGTCTATTATCCAAAGAATCTATTGTCTTAGTTTTGGGAAGTAAGGATAGACCTTATTTTATATATATGTCTCTGTCACAGAAGAATCCCCAATACTGCAGATGGATCTTTGTTCTCTACCCAGGTAAATCTAATGGAAGTTTCTGGCTGAAATGATGGCTGGCGATGAAAGGGTTAATAGGAAATAAGATGTACATGGTGTCAATGTGAAAGGGGTTTAAAACAACAAACATCTTACGAAGACGTGCCATAAACCACCCCCGTGGATTCTGTGTCCCCACCGCAAGAACGGAGCAATATCGTAAGCTCTTTCTTCATCAGGACTGCCATGGAGTCAACCAACAGCGTGAGGCCACTGTCACCGCAAGCTCCGTCTGCGCATTTTCATCAGCGCTGACTAGATCACCATCTGAGCCTGCAACCACCGACCACTAGGGGATTTTTGTTGTGTGTGCCTGCATCTGGAAGTGGGGCCTGGGTCCTTCCGGATGAACTGGGGTTTTTAATGGTCTTAACCCAGGTTAAGCAGTAGGTCTTTCTCACATCTATGTTTTCTATTAGGTTCATGCGCCCTCCTAGTTCCGTCGCGATTTATCGTCAGAAGTGGCATCTGCGACGTATCCAGACAAAAACAGAACAAAATTGTTTTATTTTTTTTTTTTTTTTAATTTTTGCTTATAATTTTACTCAGTCGAGCGTGGTCAAGAGAATACTCAACAAAGGACACTCCAAAGACATTTTTTTTACAAATAATACAGTCAGCTGGTAGGCCAATATTTTACCTCTCCCACCCACCCAATCACCCCAACACTCTTTCCCCCTCCCATTAGGCGCAACAAGCTATAATCTCCCTCCCAAATTGTTAAAAGAGTGTAAAAACATAACCTATCCAGTGGGTGATCATCTTCAGCAGTTCGGAGGACATCTTTGCAGTAAGTAAGTATGTAAGGAATACCTTATTTTATATACATCTTTGCAGAAGAATCCCCAATACTATGATGATGGAATCGACCTGTATCGGAGGACATCTTTGCAGTAAGTAAGTATGGCTGGCGATGAAAGGGTATGATGTACGGAATGTGAAAGGGGTTTAAAACAACAAACATCTTACGACGTGCTAAACCACCCCCGTGGATCGGAGGACATCTTTGAAGTAAGTAAGTACTACGATGACGGATGTCACCGCAAGCTCCGTCTGCGCATTTTCATCAGAAGATCGACCTGTATCGGAGGACATCTTTCTGCAGATAAGTAACCCAGTAAGCAGTATGATGACTCCTTCTCGACCTGTATCGGAGGACATCTTTGAAGTCAGTAAGTGCTACGATGACGGATCTAGAATCGACCTGTATCGGAGGACATCTTTGCAGTAAGTAAGTACTATGATGACGGAATCGACCTGTATCGGAGGACATCTTTGCAGTAAGTAAAAGACTACGATGACGGAAGAATCGACCTGTATCGGAGGACATCTTTGCAGTAAGTAAGTACTATGATGACGGAATCGACCTGTATCGGAGGACATCTTTGCAGTAGGTAAGTACTACGATGACGGATCTAGAATCGACCTGGAGGACATCTTTGCAGTAAGTAAGTACTACGATGACGGATCTAGGACCTGTATCGGAGGACATCTTTGCAGTAAGTAAGTGCTACGATGACGGAATCGACCTGTATCGGAGGACATCTTTGCAGTCAGTAAGTGCTACGATGACGGATCTAGAATCGACCTGTATCGGAGGACATCTTTGCAGTAAGTAAGTACTATGATGACGGAATCGACCTGTATCGGAGGACATCTTTGCAGTCAGTAAGTACTACGATGACGGATCTAGAATCGACCTGTATCGGAGGACATCTTTGCAGTAAGTAAGTGCTATGATGACGGAATCGACCTGTATCGGAGGACATCTTTGCAGTCAGTAAGTGCTACGATGACGGATCTAGAATCGACCTGTATCGGAGGACATCTTTGCAGTCAGTAAGTGCTACGATGACGGAATCGACCTGTATCGGAGGACATCTTTGCAGTAAGTAAGTGCTACGATGACGGATCTAGAATCGACCTGTATCGGAGGACATCTTTGCAGTAAGTAAATACTATGATGACGGAATCGACCTGTATCGGAGGACATCTTTGCAGTCAGTAAGTACTACGATGACGGATCTAGAATCGACCTGTATCGGAGGACATCTTTGCAGTAAGTAAATACTATGATGACGGAATCGACCTGTATCGGAGGACATCTTTGCAGTAAGTAAATACTACGATGACGGAATCGACCTGTATCGGAGGACATCTTTGCAGTAAGTAAGTACTACGATGACGGAATCGACCTGTATCGGAGGACATCTTTGCAGTCAGTAAGTACTACGATGACGGAATCGACCTGTATCGGAGGACATCTTTGCAGTCAGTAAGTGCTACGATGACGGATCTAGAATCGACCTGTATCGGAGGACATCTTTGCAGTCAGTAAATACTACGATGACGGAATCGACCTGTATCGGAGGACATCTTTGCAGTAAGTAAATACTACGATGACGGAATCGACCTGTATCGGAGGACATCTTTGCAGTAAGTAAATACTACGATGACGGAATCGACCTGTATCGGAGGACATCTTTACAGTAAGTAAATACTACGATGACGGAATCGACCTGTATCGGAGGACATCTTTGATGTCAGTAAATACTACGATGACGGAATCGACCTGTATCGGAGGACATCTTTGAAGTCAGTAAATACTACGATGACGGAATCGACCTGTATCGGAGGACATCTTTACAGTAAGTAAATACTATGATGACGGAATCGACCTGTATTGGAGGACATCTTTACAGTAAGTAAATACTACGATGACGGAATCGACCTGTATCGGAGGACATCTTTGATGTCAGTAAATACTACAATGACGGAATCGACCTGTATCGGAGGACATCTTTACAGTAAGTAAATACTATGATGACGGAATCGACCTGTATTGGAGGACATCTTTACAGTAAGTAAATACTACGATGACGGAATCGACCTGTATCGGAGGACATCTTTGATGTCAGTAAATACTACGATGACGGAATCGACCTGTATCGGAGGACATCTTTACAGTAAGTAAATACTACGATGACGGAATCGGCCTGTATCGGAGGACATCTTTGCAGTCAGACGATGACGGAATCGACCTGTATCGGAGGACATCTTTACAGTCAGTAAGTACTACGATGACGGAATCGACCTGTTTCAAACTATGTGTTTTTAACAGTATATTTCTGCTGACTCCTCCTGTTTAGCCCGCTTGAAAGAAAAAACACAGAGATCTTGAACAAAGACAGGTTATAAAACTTTGAATGGAGTTTAACGTCCTGTCTGTGACAATATCAATCATATTATATATGTTTTGCACAGATAAAAAATGATATGACATTAGCATGCTAAGAGGCTGCTGTGATTGTTCTTATAAGTTGCAGTGGTAACGTCAGATTAACATGTTTTCGGAGCTCAAGGCTTCATCAGGGTTAGGTATACTAGGAGATTATTATTCAAAGAATGAAATAGTGAGGCTAGGAGAGGAGATAACGAAATTGAACAAAAGATGAGAACTCTCTAATTAACTCCCCTCCACCAAAGTTGATTATGATACCAATCAACTAGCAGTACGAGGATCAGAGCCAAAGGGAGACAAACAAAGCACCATTCTCAATAACGAATGTGCCAAGTTCGCCTTTATGACCCTCCACCCACACAGTACACATCAACAATGGTGGAGAGGAGAACATACAAACAAATCAACATCTATCCAAGAGTGGCATAGCCTTCTAACCTTGAATATGTTAAAGTAGGAGAAGTAGGAGATTATTATAGTTATAATTCTTATTATTTGTAGTAGTAGCATTGTTGTAAAGAACAACTCTTCATTTGTATCCATCAGGATTTTTACTGCACTACGAAGAAAAGCTTCAACCAATCTGAGTGGACTCCACCCACCCCGTCCAAAATGGCTTCTCTCCGGCAACTCCGCCAAGGAGGAATCGCCGTTTTTACGGTTTGATTTCTAGGAAACCAGATCAAAGTGAGTGTTCTGATTCCTGAAAAGGCGGCTGTCTTTCTGGTGATCTCGACGTGTTTGTTGCAAAAACTCATCCGGCAAGAGCGCTTCTTTAAGCGCCTAAAGCATTTAAACCCGACAAGAGTCTAAAGAAAATAAACACCCAACAAGTTCAACAAGTCGACGACTACCACCACCTCGTGCATACACTGTTAAGTATGAAGGCAGATGAAAATACAATATTTCGCTGATCGCAATGACAGTGTGCGCAAGGCAGTTTGTGGATCAGTATCATCAGCCTCATCAGCCCTCCTCAGTGCAGACAGGAACAGGAACTGACGTGGAGAAGATTCTTGAGTGCTGTGCGGAACACTTCAACAGTGTCCTCCATCGTCCTTCACAGATCAATGTTGAAGCGATTGCAAGACTGAAACAAGTCCCATTAGACAACCTTCTTGCCGACCTTCTGGTCGAAGCTGAAGTGGAGACCGCTGTGAAGCGCATGTCCAGTGGCAAAGCGCCTGGAGCTGACTCAATCCCTGCAGATGGGCAGTGGATGGGTGCCTCGTGCCTCCATACAGGGAGTTGGACGACCCCACCCCCTCCATGAGTCTCTCCCTGAGTTGATACCGGGGGTCTTTCCTAAAAATAGTTCCCCCACTTTCTGGAGGTTCTGTGCTTGTAACTTCCTCTAATCTTCCACTCTCTTTGACTCTGCCTTTTCCTTTTGCTTACTGTCATCTATCTTTCTGACTTATTGGCCCATTGTCCTGCCTTTGTTTCTAAAACAAATCTTCCAAATAACTTTTCTTCATTGAGCTCCTCCGAAATCGGAATGTGTCGGCTGTATGCAGCGGGGAGACCAGTGAAAACTGAAAACGGACACATAGTTAATTACGTACTTTGTCCATTATGGCCTTTTGGCCTGGGAACGCAGAAGAAGAAGAAAGAATCCCTGCAGAAATCTATGCCTCTGGTGGCCCACAGTTGACTAAACAATTAATGGATGGTATCCATCAACAGGACAACAACGGAAGCAACCTGTTTCTCCCTCATATACACCCCCACACCCAACCATGAATACATTAATATATACATCAAATAAACCACCCCTCATTCAACCAGCCGTTCAATCATTCAACCTTCAACTAACCAACCAAACCACTAGCTCGTAAACCACCTATAACAAGTAATTCAATAAACATGTTGACAACATATGCAAACATAGGGAACTTACAAGCATACCCTACATTAGCACATGAAGTAATGCGTTTCTTTACATAGTGAACACATACTGTATTCATATTAGATTTCGGGACATTTTAGAATCAATAGAAAACAGTCATGATTGCATTCGCACAAGCAAACATATGATTATGCCGTTTAAGCTTAGCAAATTAGTCATTAAGAAAACAGGTTTATTCGTGATTATCTTCATTGTTCTTTTTAGTTACTCCTTTTCTGTTCTGTTGAAACGTACCTCTGTTTTAAGGCTTCGAATAAATACCAAGCAACAGCTTTACAGTGTTTTTAACTAGCCATTAGAATAGCCATGGCAAAAGCTGATGGTCGTGCAAAGAATTTACGAGGTAAACATTTTGATCTAATATCAGAATAATGTGGACATACAAGTAAGAAATGAATTTCAGATTCTAAAACATTGGGACAAAAAGGGCAGCACATAATATCTGGTGAACTAGCATGAAAACGATATTTATGAGTTTTATTAGGAGACACGCCAAGTCTAAAGCGTATAAGGACTTTTCTTATAGCTATGTTATTAATATAAAAAAAACTGCCCGGTGAAGGGTGGGAACAGATTTAAAAGATGTATAGAAAGAATAGCGTTCACCTGAAACATCACTATTCCAATCGTGATGGAAACAATCTATTAGTCTTTGTTTAAATTCCTGTAGGAATACATTATTGTTAGATACACCTTGGTTTTCCCAAACATGACCAACCCCATATTTATACAATGTGAAACACACTTTTGAAACCCAAGTAGTTTTGTTTTTACGATGTAAATTGTACAACATTTTATATGATTTATATGGATATCGGTTTACAGGCATTGCCAATAATTTTAACCAAAATTTTAAGAATTTAACAAAATTATTTATGTAAAGCAGATATCTTCCAGTTTCTGCATAAACTAGAGCATTATGAGTCACAATGCTCACATTGATAAATCTCTTTAGTGCAAACAAGTGAACCCTTTCAATAACTGTATGATCAGCCATGAGACCCCAGACTTCCGAAGCATAAGACAACATGGGCTGTATCTGGCAGTCAAATAATTAAAAACACACAGAAGGTGATTGATTGCCAACAGTCCATAACAGTTTCAAAATACAAATAACTGCTTTCTTCTCCGTAAAGCCACATCTTCAAGTGCATGCCAAAAGGAAAGCCTAGTCGAAAAATGGACACAAAATGACACAGTTAACAATTTGTTTTTTTTATTTCATCATACAGCCATTTCTCTTTACATGAAACATATCCACCATTTCTAAATATAACAATTTTGGACTTTTCAAAGTTGACAAAAAGACCAAGTCTGTTAGCTGTATCTCTTAAAATGGTTAGTTGTCATTGAAGACCAGTCACAGAATATGACAGTAAGATTACATCGTCTGCAAAAAGCATTAACAAAATTTCAAAAATGTCACCATAAGATAATCTGAGGTTTGAATATTGTTTGCAAGTTCGATGATCAAGAAAGAAAACAAAACAGGACTGCATATTTCTCCTTGCTTAACACCAAGAGGACAGAAAAAGGCATAAGTTAATTCAGTATCAACTCTAACTCTGGCTTTGACAACATTATTACTCTTATTCGTCTGTACAATTTACCTTTTATTTCATTCTTCCTTAAAACTGCCCAAAGATTATTTCTGTTTGCCAAATCAAAAGCTTTTTTTAAAATCTATGAATGCGACATAAAGTTTTGAATGACTAAGAAGCTGTTTTTGTACTAAAGCTAAAAGTGTAAAGATATGGTCAGTTGTACTATGGTTGTGACGAAACCCAGCTTGTGCTTCATTAATGACATTATTATTCTCTGCCCATGTAGTAAGACGTTTATTTAAAATATAGCTATAAATCTTACTACATACATTTAGAAGGGAAATGCCTCTATAATTGCCGGGACATTCAGCTTCTCCTTTTTTGTAGAGTGTGAATTACAGATTCTGTTAATTCATCTGGAAAAGCTCCTAAGTCAAAAAGTTTATTAAAATATTTAACAAGAAATGGTGTAATGTATGATTCAGAATGCTTGTAAAATTCATTAATCAGCCCATCTGGCCCTGACGCTTTCTTATTCTTGAGAGCTTTAAGTGCATCATGTACTTCACTTTCTGTAATTTCATAATCTAGTTCTCCAATTCCACAAGAATCATTACTATTAACATCAGAATCATCCTCTATATCTTCACAAACACCGTGACTGATAGAATGTGAGGAAAAGACATTGGTAAAATGGTTATACCACATTTCAGGAGTGATATTAGGCTGTGTACATTCTTTCTTGGATAACAATTTAACTGTTTTCCCGAAGGTAGTGGGGTCAGTAGCAGAAGAATGGAGTACATTAAGAATTTTCTCTTCTTGGTTTCTTTCTAAAAAATGCTTATAATCTTTTCTTTCTTCAGTATATTCTTTTCTGGCCTCCTCATCTTCGGCTGATGACTTCTTATTTTCACAACTTTCACATCCTTCAGAATGATCCTCAACTTCAGAAAACTTTTCAGAAGCCGCCACTTATCGCCTTCCGCAAGGACACCAACCTCCGTGATCTGCTGGTACGAAGTTCCATTCAAACAGCCTCCCAAACCTCTTTTGTCCCTCCTGGAAATCAACCCTGCCAAAACAAGAACTGCAAAACCTGTCCTTTCCTCAACTCTGACACGTCATTCACTGGCCCCTGTGGAAAATTCACCATCCGCTCTTCCTTTACATGCCAGTCCTCTAATCTAGTCTACGTCATCTCTTGCCTCCTCTGCAACAAACTGTACGTTGGGGAGACATACCGAACCCTGAACAACAGATACACAGAACACCTACGATCCGTGCGCCTGTCGTACAGGGATCCTATTGGAATCTATTTCAACAGCCCCGGACACTCCCTTGGTCATGCAACAGTTGCCGCGGTATGGCAAAACAAAGGCGGAATGACACAAAGAAAGTTCCGTGAATCCTGGCTCATAAAACACCTTGGGACAATTGCGCCAGCAGGCCTCAACACCAAAGAATGATTCCCCCCCATGTCCATCACCAGCATCATCCTGGGGCTACTCCCCCCCCTCCCTCCTTCCCTCACATAGTGCCTAGCAACTCGTAGACGAATAGTCATGTTTGGAAATGTACATATTGTTAATATATAAGTATTTGTGTGTATGAATGCGTGCACACCCGTGTGCATATGTGTGGGTGTATGTGCATGTGGGTGTGTGGGTGTGTGTACCTGTGTTTGCATATGTCTGCGTACATAAGTATTTATGTCACTTTACTTTTCTAGCTTAGATTTGTTTATAAATAGTATGCATATGCCATGCAACGTGATGTTCAAATCACGAACAAAATGTTTATTCACTGTGTGTACGTGTGTGTGTGTGTGTGTGTGTGTGTGTGTGTGTGTGTGTGTGTGTGTGTGTGTGTGTGTGTGTGTGTGTGTGTGTGTGTGTGTGTGTGTGTGTGTACGTGAATGCATGCATGTGTGCGGTTGTGTGTGTTTGTGTTTATCATATTCTACAGAGTTAACACATACTCAGTGTCTCAACTTTGCGATTTGTAGGCTCTCCTTTTTTCCATGGTTATTATGAATTGTATTCAGTCTCTCTTTTTGTTGTTTTTGTTGTTGTTGTTGTGACTTTTCTACTCAGTTTTTCTTTCCTATTTTGCTACCTTCTTGTCGTCGCCACACTGAAGACGGGCTTATGGCCAGAAACGTTTGTTTTGTTTCCAATAAAAGGGACCTCTATCTACCAGCCTCGAATTGAGTGTTTTTTGTGCCTTTAACTGGTCCCAGTGGTCATTTATATTCTCAAGTAAAAACGCTGTAATCTCAAAAAAGAGTACTAGGAAAATTTGATGGAAAGGTTTCACACACAAAAACGAAATCAAAGTTACATAAATACGATCTAACGTCAGGATCATACAAACAAGTTAGACCTTCTGTGTTATAAGCGAGGAAGGAGCTGTGCTTATTCTTTGTATCATATGGAACATGGGCATGGTCGAATCCCTATTGAACATTGGTATTAATTTCAGTTCTTCTAGAGGTGCTTTTGAATTATTCAGTAAGCTGTGTCTGTCTGCATTTAGACCTACTGCGTGTTTGTGGACCACTGACAGATGGGAGGTTCACTTCATCTTCAATCGCCAGAAAAGACTCTGAGTGTGCCATTCTTTCAGGGTCAACCGATGCGTCATTGAAACGGTCAGTATGACTGTCCGACAACAAAACCTCACCTGCAGTATCACAAGGTAACCCACTGCAAATCTCTGTTTTACATAGGTTTGATTTCAGCATCAAATGAGTTTTCTTTAACAGGGAGATCAGGCGAAGAGGCAGCATTGTCAGTTACAGCCGGGATGGACAAAACTTTGTCACTTTGTAATTCATGACTGTCCTCATCCGGGGAGACTTGGGAAACTTTCGGGGCTGAATCATTCATTGGCGGATGAGGTGAACAACAAGTGGGGTTACGTGCTGCAGTTGTCATGAGTTAGAATAGCAGTAGCATTGCCTTCATGAGTAGTAGTTTCCCCAGGCACATGACTGCTCTTTTCATGGCCTGTAGTCTCAGGAAGCATTTGAGACTTGCTCCCATCAGACGATTGCTGTCTAGAGAGTGATGGAAATTCTGTCATGTCTATAAGGGGAGGCATACATGGGGTGGATCTGGGGAAAGGGTCATCTGCTTTCTGATGGGTTCTGTGATGAACAGTTTCTGCAACTTCAGAATGAGCTGCCATGCTCACATTGTCCTCTGGGGTCTGCTTGGTGTTGTGCCTCTGTGTGTTCTGCCTTGTGTTTGTCCCTCTCTGGTACCATCTTTGGGAGGAAAAGAAAGGTTTGTATTGCGGTTTCCAGGGTGGGATTTGCGCTCAGCCTGGTTTCTCCTAAACATGAGACGTCCATTGTGGAAACATGCATTTTTACCTTGATCCCTTTGCTGTTGTACAGCTTTGTATTGCCGAGTTGTGAGATCAGAGGCAACACGAATACCAAGCTCATCTGCCATCTTTCTACCTTGATCCCTTTGCTGTTGTACAGCTTTGTATTGCCGAGTTGTGAGATCAGAGGCAACACGAATACCAAGCTCATCTGCCATCTTTCTACCTTGATCCCTTTGCTGTTGTACAGCTTTGTATTGCCGAGTTGTGAGATCAGAGGCAATACGAATACCAAGCTCATCTGCCATCTTTCTACCTTGATCCTTTTGCTGTTGTAAAGCTTTGTATTGCCGAGTTGTGAGATCAGAGGCAATACGAATACCAAGCTCATCTGCCATCTTTCTACCTTGATCCTTTTGCTGTTGTAAAGCTTTGTATTGCCGAGTTGTGAGATCAGAGGCAATACGAATACCAAGCTCATCTGCCATCTTTCTACCTTGATCCTTTTGCTGTTGTACAGCTTTGTATTGCCGAGTTGTGAGATCAGAGGCAATACGAATACCAAGCTCATCTGCCATCTTTCTACCTTGATCCTTTTGCTGTTGTAAAGCTTTGTATTGCCGAGTTGTGAGATCAGAGGCAATACGAATACCAAGCTCATCTGCCATCTTTCTACCTTGATCCTTTTGCTGTTGTACAGCTTTGTATTGCCGAGTTGTGAGATCAGAGGCAATACGAATACCAAGCTCATCTGCCATCTTTCTACCTTGATCCTTTTGCTGTTGTAAAGCTTTGTATTGCCGAGTTGTGAGATCAGAGGCAATACGAATACCAAGCTCATCTGCCATCTTTCTACCTTGATCCTTTTGCTGTTGTACAGCTTTGTATTGCCGAGTTGTGAGATCAGAGGCAATACGAATACCAAGCTCATCTGCCATCTTTCTACCTTGATCCTTTTGCTGTTGTACAGCTTTGTATTGCCGAGTTGTGAGATCAGAGGCAATACGAATACCAAGCTCATCTGCCATCTTTCTACCTTGATCCTTTTGCTGTTGTAAAGCTTTGTATTGCCGAGTTGTGAGATCAGAGGCAATACGAATACCAAGCTCATCTGCCATCTTTCTACCTTGATCCTTTTGCTGTTGTAAAGCTTTGTATTGCCGAGTTGTGAGATCAGAGGCAATACGAATACCAAGCTCATCTGCCATCTTTCTACCTTGATCCTTTTGCTGTTGTAAAGCTTTGTATTGCCGAGTTGTGAGATCAGAGGCAATACGAATACCAAGCTCATCTGCCATCTTTCTACCTTGATCCTTTTGCTGTTGTACAGCTTTGTATTGCCGAGTTGTGAGATCAGAGGCAATACGAATACCAAGCTCATCTGCCATCTTTCTACCTTGATCCCTTTGCTGTTGTAAAGCTTTGTATTGCCGAGTTGTGAGATCAGAGGCAATACGAATACCAAGCTCATCTGCCATCTTTCTACCTTGATCCTTTTGCTGTTGTAAAGCTTTGTATTGCTGAGTTGTGAGATCAGAGGCAATACGAATACCAAGCTCATCTGCCATCTTTCTACCTTGATCCTTTTGCTGTTGTAAAGCTTTGTATTGCAGAGTTGTGAGATCAGAGGCAATACGAATACCAAGCTCATCTGCCATCTTTCTACCTTGATCCTTTTGCTGTTGTAAAGCTTTGTATTGCAGAGTTGTGAGATCAGAGGCAATACGAATACCAAGCTCATCTGCCATCTTTTTACGTTGATTCTTTTCTTCAAGAATGGAAAGTTTGTCAAGGAAAGCATGGAACTGCACCAGCAAGGGGCGTGGGCGATTGGGATTGCTTTGATTCGGGCCAAGGTGGTATGCACATTCAATATTGTCTGCTGTCCATGTTTTGAGGGGAAAAAACATATTCAAAAGTTTAACAAGTCTCCCACAACAAATCTTTTTGTCTTCACTGGGGCCTTCATATACATTGAAAAAATGGACATTGCTGTTTTTTGAGTGTGCTTCGAGTCTGTCCACTTCTTCACTTAAGTTGTTTGTTGTGTCAAAACAGAATCTTTGATCATTAAGCAGCTGCTGATTTTCATGCTCAAGATGATTACATTTGCCACTCAACCAATCAACGTCAGCTTTCAGATGATTATTTTGAGACTGAAGGGTGTCACAGCTTTCCTTAAGACTATCTATTTATCTGAAAAGAACATTCTGAGACTTGTGGATTTCTTCAAAGTGTTTCTTCGTGTTGCCAGCTAAGTAGTCTATGGAACTTCCCAGATGGTTCACAATGCTCTGCATCCATCTCATGTCGACAGGAAGGAAAGGGAGTGTGGATTGTGGGGGGACCCCAGGGAAAGTGTGTGGAGGTGGAAAAGGAGGAAGATAGGGTAGGTTGGCTTGGGGAAATTGACCTGTCGATTCTGGAAAGGGGAAGGACCTGGCTGGCAGAAGCATCTCCACTAGAATGTGTGTGTGGTCCAGGATTAGCTTCAATGTCGCCACACTGCAACAGGAAGCCAGAGAGGACGCCAGACAGGAAAACGATTAAACAAGTGATAAGAGTTTGACTAAGACCACCCTGTGATTTCTGGACACTGCTGACTCTAGTGTAAGTTGGAGGGACTTGATTTCGTGATGTAAACATGATACACGCGGCCAGCACTTGGAGACATTGCTGCTGGCTGAAGCACCTTCCAGGGGAATCAGAGCGGGCCAACCTGAGATCATTCTTGCAGGAGGAAGATGAGTTACCTGATCTTACATCGGCGTTCCAGGCAACATCAGACGTTGACAGGAGAATAGAAAGGAGAAGTACAGTAAGAGTGCAGGCCAGTGACCAACAAACTCTAAGCTAGGTGAAGCGTTTACTTATAGCGTCCCGTTTTCGTTTTTGCATGAAAGACTGAAACTGCCAAAAAAACGTGCCGCTTGCACTTCTAAACAGTGTGTTTGATGCTGGCATGATCAATAGACTTTCATAAGCAAGTTAGAGTTACGGCGCGTGGACGAAACAAGCATTATACCACAATCTCTCCGAGAAAGACATGAACGGTCATCAAATCGCGACGAAGGAGAGTACAAGGGAACATAAGATTTTTTTGCGCAGGACTGACGATTATACCTACACGGGACAGGGAGGGTGGAGCATGGAACGCAGATTAGTGTGATTTATCACCGCTGGCTAGCACCGCTGTCTGACAGCATCCGCGAAAAGGAAAGCCAAGTGTGTAAGCCTTTCTCTGTCGGTGCATAGCCTCTACAACAGCAAGCCCTGTGTGGTGCCTCCCCGTGGCGACAGACGTCAACTGGGCACCTCGCGGTCCCAGGCTAAACTTCAAGGGTCTCGGAGGAGGTCTGGCCCCTAGACGTGCGGCATGCAGGCGTGTGGATACGCCCTGGTGCCCACGAACCAGACCCCCAGCTATGGACAAATAGCAACCCCGGGTAGATGGAGCTCATCAGCCTTGGAAGGCAGTCCATCTAGGAGAAGGAAATCTCTTGATTTCAACCCCCTGAAGGTTCATCCACACCCGGATCCCTTCAGCTAAAAATCCTCCGGGCACCAGCATGGGTGCAGGAGTTGCTGCTGGCCACACCGGGCTGATGGGGCTCACAGCTTTGGGTGGCAACCTGTCTAGGAGAAGGATACTCCGAAATAAAACCATGCACTGCTCTGAAGACGTAACGTGTTGGCTGAAACCAGCAGCGAGCAGACCTCCTACACCTGCACAACAAGCATAGGGGAAAACCTGACACGTTCGCATCCTACCCAATATGGACGTACAAATGGATATTCGACGGCATGGTGTTGGTCCTGTGGTTTCCCAGGCGGCGACAGCACCGGGCCCTCGGCCTCAAAGGGGCCCAACCGCAGCTACTGGAAAAGCGTTTCAGGGAGTTGATGATAAAAGGCAGCAACAACGTCACTCCATCAGCCAACAAGGTCAGCCGGATATTTCAGTTGCTCCGCTTGTCTTGGCACAGTGGAACGCTGAGGGCCTTCGCAAGAAGAAACCCGAGCTTCAAGAGTTCCTCAAGCAAGAGGAAGAAGACATCATCTGTATCCAAGAAACCCATCTTACTGATGCTCATCGCTTTTCTGTTAGGGGATATGAGCTCTTCCGGCATGACAGAACCAACCGATCCAAGGGAGGCATCCTCACTCTCGTAAGGAACAACATCCCTGCGGTGGAGATTGGGAGATCGGAGGGTGACACCGAATTCCTCGCTGTAAAAGTAGTCCTCCAAGGGAGATAAATCACCATCATCAACGTATACAGCCCACCTGACAAAGACCTGCAATTACACACTCTCCCTCTGACCACCAAGAACCTACTGATAGTTGGCGACTTCAATGGCCACTCACCCAGTTGGGGGTATCAGGACCTGAATAACAGAGGAGAGGAAATAGAGGACTGGATGATCGAGAACAGTCTGGTCCTCATCAACAAGCCAGATGACAAGCCAACCTGTCTCCATCGAGCTTGGAAAACCACGAGCACACCAGACCTGGCAATGGCTACGGAGGACATCCAAGGATCCTGTGACAGGGAGGTTCAAGATCAGTTAGGAGGGAGTGACCACCGGCCTGTTCTGCTGAAAGTCATCATGGCGGAACAACCCTCCACAGCCCGCAAAGAGCCCAACTGGAACTACAAGAAAGCTGACTGGCCCAAATTTGCTGAACTGACAGATAAACTTTGTCAAGAAATTAACATCGACATTGACAATCTGGACGTCAACACCAATGTCCAGCAAATAACGGAATGCATCCTCAGTGCAGCAAAAAAGAGCATCCCAAGGGGAAGAAGACAAGATTACAAGCCGTACTGGAGCAATCAGTTACAGAGCCTCCAAGACCAACTGAACACAGCAAGAGAGGAGGTTGAGAAATCACCAACTCCAGAAAACATCATAGCTTACAACAAAGCAAGAACAGCATTTGATGATGAAAAGACAAAGCCAATTCAATCCGCCTGGCAAGAGAAGACCTCCTCACTCAACATGGAAAAGGACACAGGAAAACTGTGGAAGCTGACCAAGTGCTTGAATGACGATCATCAAGTAGCTCCCAGAGCAACCCTCTTAAAAGAACCCGGCCAGATTTTTACAGGGAAAACGGCAGCTTCCCTTCTGGCAGCGAAATTCAGAGATGACTGTGCCCTCGATGTCCCCCGAGAGAAAACAGCCGATATCAGGCAGAAAACTAAAGTGGAGCTGAGGAGCAAAACACCACCAGACAGCATGACAGCTGCATTTCCCATCCATGAATTCAACAGCTCTATCAAACAAATGAAGAGCAAGAAAGCCCCTGGCAAAGATGGAATCACCAATGAAATGATCAAAATCTTGGCTGCTATGCAAAGAAAAAACTCCTGGATATCTACAACCAGTCCTGGAATACGGGGACATTTCCAAACAGCTGGAAGGAAGCCATCATAACACCAATCCAGAAGAAAGGAACAGACAGGCATGACAAGAGCAGCTACCGCCCCATCAGTCTGCTCAGTTGCCTGGGAAAGGACATGGAGCGGATGGTAAACAGGCGACTCCAATACCACCTGGAGAAGAATGGCCTCTTAAACCCAACTCAGTCAGCATTTCGCAAAAACAGAAGCACTGAAGACCAAATTATGCTCCTCACCCAGGATATTGAAAATGGCTTCCAACAAAAAATGAAAACGCTAGCTGTTTTTGTAGACCTCACTAAGACCTTCGATAAAGTCTGGAAAGAAGGCCTCCTCCTCCAGCTCCTCCAGGAAAACGTTTCTGGCAAGATGTACCGGTGAATCCACAGCTACCTGTTCCAGAGGACAGCCCGAGTCAAACTGGAAGGTCAGACAAGCAGTCAAGTGAAGATCAAGGAGGGTGTTCCTCAGGGTGGAGTCATCTCCCCGACTCTCTTTGTGGTCTTCATTGATGACATAGCTCACCAACTGACTGTGCACACCTCAAAAGCACTCCACGCAGATGACCTAGCTGTGTGGACCAAAGCAGAGCAACTCAACACCGCCGCCTACAGAATGCAGGAGTCACTGAACAAAATCTCAGACTGGGCTTCCCAGTGGATGGTTGAGGTCAACAGAACCCAAACAGAGGCCACCTGCTTCTCACTGTCCCAAAAGAGAGAAATGTTCAGCCTGCAAATCAGAGGAGAAAATATCCCCCAGCAACTTACCTCTGCGTCAAACTGGACATAAGGCTGACATGGTCCCCTTACATCACCTCCATTCAGAGCAAAGCTGTGAGAAAGATGGCAATAATGAAGAAGCTGGCAGGCACTAAGTGGGGAGCCAACACCAAGATCATGACTCAAGTCTACACAGGATCTGTACGACCCCACATGGAGTATGCCTCCAACGCCTGGTCCACTGCTGCCAGAAGCCACTCAGACCTCCTGGAAGAGGTGCAGAATGCCAGCCTCAGAGTCATAACTGGGGGCATGAAGACCACTCCCATCTCTGCAATGGAGAGTACCAGTGGCCTGCTCTCGCTCCAAGAACGACGAAGTGAAAAGCTCCTGCGTCTGAGCGAGAAAATGAAGAGGCTACCTGCTTACCCCCTACACTCCAAGCTGGAAGATCCAACTAAGAACAGGATCAAGAGACAGAGCCCAAACCATCTGATCAAGGCGCTCCAGCAGAAACACAGCCAATCATTGCCACCCAGATCACAACCACTTGAACATCTCCAAGACTATGAGGACTGGTCGCTGGATACCCCCTTTATCATCCTCGACATCCCTGGTATTGGAGACAAAACACAGCATACTGCCTCTGAGCTCAAGGCTTTGACCCTGGAAACCCTTGACAGAGACTACCCTAGCACCACCTGGACCCGAGTTTACACAGATGGCTCTTCAGAGAATGCTGTACGAAATGGGGGAGGTGGTGTGTTCATCAAGTTCCCAGATGTCAGCTCCTTCAGCAATTCTCAAGCCACTGGACATCTGTCTACCAACTACAGAGCTGAGGCCAGTGCCCTGCTCTCTGCAGCGCGGGAACTGAACCAACGGGACAGCATGCCAGAAAACACAGTCTTTCCGACAGACTGTCGTGCTGTCCTCCAAAGCCTCCAGTCAAGAGAGACAGACCAAATCCTGCAGGACATCAGGAAGGAGCTGCAAGAGCAAAAGCAGGTGTTCGTGGTCACTTCAGAACAAAATGGAGGGAGCGTCTGCAGCTTGACTCTGGAGAGGACAGCATCCACCAGCTGGACCGTGCCCAGCAGGTCGCCATCTTCAGACTAAGAACTGGGCACTGTCGTCTCCTCTCAATCTCCCATCTGTACCGTCTGAAGATCTCCCACACGGATGAATGTCCGTGTGGCACAGGATTACAGACACCAGACCACATTCTGCAGGACTGCCCTACCTTCGACACCCTGAGATGTGAAATCTGGCCCAGGCCTGTGGCACTCCGTGACAAGCTGTGGGGTTCTGCTGAGGCGCTGCTGTTGACTGCGGCCTTCATCAACCGAACCGGACTGAGCACATGGATGCATGCGTGAGCACATACACATATACTGCACGCACGTAGACGCAAGGCTGGTTATTTATACACATATGCCCATAGGAACCCAACTATATACTTTAATGTATTCGTCACGCATGAGTCCGTCTGTCTCATGTGTGTTCTCGGCTGTTCCTGCAATGCTTTTATGAGTATGCCCCCCCTCCTATGTCATGCTCTTTTTCTACTTTAAAAATTAATGGAATATCTATTTCCTGGTAGGTCAATGATTTGGGAGTTAGTCATGAAACGTAGGAAATGCACCTTTTTGGGGGTAATGAACAGTGTTTGTTTTTAAATCATTGAATGTGCAATTGTACATTTCATCATCAAACGCATTTAAAACGTATAACATTACATATTAGACATGGCAGCTTAACATTTTCAAAGAGCGGGGGATAAACGGTGCCGTTACATTCAATGTTTTCTTTTTCGACCTTGGGAAAGAAAGATCAGTTTGCAAAAGAGGCCTGAAATGTGAGAGATACAGAGGATGAAAGATAGGGACAAGAATACACACAGAGAAGAAGCTAAGTTAAAGTGGGCCTTGAAGAATGCACCGCATAATCCATAATTTACGTAAGCCAGCATAAATATTTGTAGGAGAAAAAACAAATATCTTATGACAACCTTATGTAAAATGGGGAGATTAAGAATGGTCTGAAATCGGATTTTCTAAAACCTAATAGACATGACTAGAGAGTGACAAAAACCTGTAGGTGAGTTACAAAAATATTGATGTATAAGGTATTCCAAGCCCTTGGAACTGTTTGACTCTATAAGCCATATCTGATGACTGCAATGTATTGCAAGAATATTATATCGGTATCTCATTATAGGAACAAACATCCTAATAGTAACGGTATCTTGTTTGTTAAAAAATGTTACATCTATAAATACAAAGATTTTGCCAGTAATAGATAGCAAATCAATAGACATAGATCTGTTCTCACATTCTTTTCACAACCAAATACGTACAAGAATGCTGAGTAAATTGGAAACTGTTGG
>CM065696.1:43644823-43649823 GCA_017654935.2 Phymorhynchus buccinoides | reverse complement strand
ACTGTTTTGGTGATCAGTCAGTACGTCGTGTGTCTAGTTCTAGTCAAATGATCTATGACAGCTCTAAAGAACACTGTTTTGGTGATCAGTCAGTACGTCGTGTGTCTAGTTGTAGTCAAATGATCTATGACAGCTCTAAAGAACACTGTTTTGGTGATCAGTCAGTACGTCGTGTGTCTAGTTCTAGTCAAATGATCTATGACAGCTCAAAAGAACACTGTTTTGGTGATCAGTCAGTACGTCGTGTGTCTAGTTCTAGTCAAATGATCTATGACAGCTCTAAAGAACACTGTTTTGGTGATCAGTCAGTACGTCGTGTGTCTAGTTCTAGTCAAATGATCTATGACAGCTCTAAAGAACACTGTTTTGGTGATCAGTCAGTACGTCGTGTGTCTAGTTCTAGTCAAATGATCTATGACAGCTCAAAAGAACACTGTTTTGGTGATCAATCAGTACGTCGTGTGTCTAGTTCTAGTCAAATGATCTATGACAGCTCTAAAGAACACTGTCTTGGTGATCAGTCAGTACGTCGTGTGTCTAGTTCTAGTCAAATGATCTATGACAGCTCTAAAGAACACTGTTTTGGTGATCAGTCAGTACGTCGTGTGTCTAGTTCTAGTCAAATGATCTATGACAGCTCTAAAGAACACTGTTTTGGTGATCAGTCAGTACGTCGTGTGTCTAGTTCTAGTCAAATGATCTATGACAGCTCTAAAGAACACTGTTTTGGTGATCAGTCAGTACGTCGTGTGTCTAGTTCTAGTCAAATGATCTATGACAGCTCTAAAGAACACTGTCTTGGTGATCAGTCAGTACGTCGTGTGTCTAGTTCTAGTCAAATGATCTATGACAGCTCTAAAGAACACTGTTTTGGTGATCAGTCAGTACGTCGTGTGTCTAGTTCTAGTCAAATGATCTATGACAGCTCTAAAGAACACTGTTTTGGTGATCAGTCAGTACGTCGTGTGTCTAGTTCTAGTCAAATGATCTATGACAGCTCAAAAGAACACTGTTTTGGTGATCAGTCAGTACGTCGTGTGTCTAGTTCTAGTCAAATGATCTATGACAGCTCAAAAGAACACTGTGATCAGTCAGTACGTCGTGTGTCTAGTTCTAGTCAAATGATCTATGACAGCTCTAAAGAACACTGTTTTGGTGATCAGTCAGTACGTCGTGTGTCTAGTTCTAGTCAAATGATCTATGACAGCTCTAAAGAACACTGTTTTGGTGATCAGTCAGTACGTCGTGTGTCTAGTTCTAGTCAAATGATCTATGACAGCTCTAAAGAACACTGTTTTGGTGATCAGTCAGTACGTCGTGTGTCTAGTTCTAGTCAAATGATCTATGACAGCTCTAAAGAACACTGTTTTGGTGATCAGTCAGTACGTCGTGTGTCTAGTTCTAGTCAAATGATCTATGACAGCTCTAAAGAACACTGTTTTGGTGATCAGTCAGTACGTCGTGTGTCTAGTTCTAGTCAAATGATCTATGACAGCTCTAAAGAACACTGTTTTGGTGATCAGTCAGTACGTCGTGTGTCTAGTTCTAGTCAAATGATCTATGACAGCTCTAAAGAACACTGTTTTGGTGATCAGTCAGTACGTCGTGTGTCTAGTTCTAGTCAAATGATCTATGACAGCTCTAAAGAACACTGTTTTGGTGATCAGTCAGTACGTCGTGTGTCTAGTTCTAGTCAAATGATCTATGACAGCTCAAAAGAACACTGTTTTGGTGATCAATCAGTACGTCGTGTGTCTAGTTCTAGTCAAATGATCTATGACAGCTCAAAAGAACACTGTTTTGGTGATCAGTCAGTACGTCGTGTGTCTAGTTCTAGTCAAATGATCTATGACAGCTCAAAAGAACACTGTTTTGGTGATCAATCAGTACGTCGTGTGTCTAGTTCTAGTCAAATGATCTATGACAGCTCAAAAGAACACTGTTTTGGTGATCAATCAGTACGTCGTGTGTCTAGTTCTAGTCAAATGATCTATGACAGCTCAAAAGAACACTGTTTTGGTGATCAGTCAGTACGTCGTGTGTCTAGTTCTAGTCAAATGATCTATGACAGCTCAAAAGAACACTGTTTTGGTGATCAGTCAGTACGTCGTGTGTCTAGTTCTAGTCAAATGATCTATGACAGCTCAAAAGAACACTGTTTTGGTGATCAGTCAGTACGTCGTGTGTCTAGTTCTAGTCAAATGATCTATGACAGCTCAAAAGAACACTGTTTTGGTGATCAGTCAGTACGTCGTGTGTCTAGTTCTCTAAGTCTCAAAATTAAAATGATCTATGACAGCTCTAAAGAACACTGTTTTGGTGATCAGTCAGTACGTCGTGTGTCTAGTTCTAGTCAAATGATCTATGACAGCTCTAAAGAACACTGTTTTGGTGATCAGTCAGTACGTCGTGTGTCTAGTTCTAGTCAAATGATCTATGACAGCTCTAAAGAACACTGTTTTGGTGATCAGTACGTCAGTGATCGGTCTGTGTCTAGTTCTAGTCAAATGATCTATGACAGCTCAAAGTACGTGTTTTGGTGATCTAGTACGTCGTGTGTCTAGTTCTAGTCAAATGATCTATGACAGCTCTAAAGAACACTGTTTTGGTGATCAGTCAGTACGTCGTGTGTCTAGTTCTAGTCAAATGATCTATGACAGCTCTAAAGAACACTGAACACTGTTTTGGTGATCATGACAGCTCAGTACGTCGTGTGTCTAGTTCTAGTCAAATGATCTATGACAGCTCAAAAGAACACTGTTTTGGTGATCAGTCAGTACGTCGTGTGTCTAGTTCTAGTCAAATGATCTATGACAGCTCTAAAGACCACTGTTTTGGTGATCAGTCAGTACGTCGTGATATTGGTGATACGTCGTGTGTCTATTGTCGTTTTCATTGATCAGTTAAATGTGTCTAGTTTGAAATAAAGGCTGGATTGCATAAACAACCTCGGTTTATATATATTGTTTTGTATCGACTGACTGTTGAATCAAGAGCTCCATTCCAATCCAAATCTTGTTCCAAATTCTGAATTTAGAACTATAATACGTTGCCTATCATCAAGTGTGCCAACTAAATAGGGTGCCTCACAAAATATGCAATTTTCAGTACAAAAAAAATGATGAGGGTTTTCGAAGGAAGATGCAATCTGAACGAAAGAAAAAACCCTCAATTAAATTGTTAAATGGGTGTTTACATGTTGAGCTGCTTTAATTTAAATGCGTTGAGATGCGGACTCGATCACGCATGAAGTAAGCTTACGCCTCTACCGTCGATCACCATGTACGTAGGCTTATCTTCCACTAAATCCAAACGGTATTAACATAATTATTACAAATCGAGGGGTGAATGCCAGAACTGTCTATCTGTGTTCTTTATTTCTTTTGAGATAGACCGCTCTGGCAGGCACCCCTCGAAACGTAGCATAACCACGGATTTGTATAAATGGATGGCCGACTCGCCAGCACTTTCCTCTTGGGCCAGTCGTGAAGTGGTTGAAAAGGTCACGGCCTGCACTGGTCGGGTTGTTTACTTCTGGTTGTCAACTAGCAAGCATGGAATCACCGTTGAGCAATTTAGTATGAATAAAAACGAAGTTGTATCGCGTCTAGTATAACTGACAATGGAGTTTTGCAATATCCAATGCTATGCACTTGCACTAGTGAATGTACTTTTGTCACAATTTGTTTTTATATGAAAATACGCTGTCGTGCTTTACTACTCATTGCTGTCTTCTCTTCACTTACTGTTGTTATGAGAGGCTTTCGTTTGTAAGGTGGGGGAGAACCTTTGATATCTGGTATTTTTCTTCTCCCCTTCATCTACCCTTCAAATGCAAATACCCAAGCTGAGGGCTTATATGAGACTGTGCAAAACTGGTACACTAAAAGTATCATCATAATGGCACAGATTAAAACCAAAGATTAAAATAGGGAATTAGGGGCCATATCCGGCCATAAGTTCAAAGTAGTGGTAAATGAAGGGCAGGAGCTGTGCCGGTCGGGGTTCATCCCCGGTGAGCGCTACGCTAGCCGGATTGGTCCAGCCTGGATACTGCGAAAATGGCCTATGGTCAAGTCTGAAAATGCTGTCAACACCACCAGACAGTAAAAGAAAGACATTTTCTTTTTTCATCTTTTTTTTTATATTTTATATTCCAAATTCTCCCAGTTCCGTCGAGTACATAACCTTTATGCAAGTCCGTGGTATAACGTAACAACATGGATGGAGTATGAAATTAGTATACTGGAAAGGAGTATAGAACGTGACAGAAGGAAACCAGGCGGGTCTTCAAAGGTACGCAACCACCCAAAGCAACTCCACTTTCACAACAAAGAGTTCCCAAAGAGAGATAACCAGGAAATGTGGCCACTGCAACGACCACCTTTTGCTAAGAGTGAATGCCCTTGGTGGATGGGGGAAGATGGTTGAGTACTGACCAAACAAGGCAATAACTCTCGCCAATAACCCTATTTTTTTTTTGAGGCCAAAAGTCCCTAATGGCTGCCTTTTGCTGCGAGAGTGAATGCCCTTGGTGGGTGGGGGAAGATGCTTGAGTACTGACCAAACAAGGGAATAACTCGCCAATAACCCTATTTGAGGCCACTTAATGGCTGCCTTTTGCAAGAGTGAATGCCCTTTGGATACTGACCAACAAGGGATTAAACTCTTGCCGTCAAGGGCGTTAAAAACCCTAGCTGCAGTGGCCAATAGAATTAACATTAGCCCTGGTCCTGAGCTGTTTGACAGATGCGGCACTACCCCCCCCCCCGCTTCCCCTCCACTGAAGACAGACAGACAGTTTGTTAGTCATTCCCAGTCAGTCATTTAGCCCTTGTCCCAATCTGAGACGGAAGGGAATGGGGGTCTCATACTTATGTGTGTAGTTGTACATAAATTACGCCATGAACGGAGAAAGAACAGCTTCGTTCTGTCAAACAGTCACCGCTCGCAGGCGGAAGTGACCTGTGTGATGACTTGAAGAGAAATAATATGGCTTC